>JAWZYV010013901.1:0-101484 GCA_038373885.1 Cheiracanthium punctorium
AAATACTTTGCATTGCATTAAAAATAAAAATAAATAAATAAATATTTTAAAGAAAACCTAGTATTTAGAAAGAATTTAAAACCACAACCTATTGGGAATGAGAAAAATTGTTTAAACGAATCACTTAAAAAATAACCTTATTCAAATTAAGCTAGTCTGACAGTGAAAAGTTTTTTTTTTTTTTTTTTTTTTTTTTTAAGAAAAACAAATATTCTCTCAAGTCACAGACTGGAGTTTCTTTTTGCATTTTTAAGTGGAACGGTTAAAACGACCCTTCAAACAAATGTTTAAAATAAAAAGATTTGAGGACAGAGGGGACACCCCCCCTGTAACCCCCTCTCCCGATTGCGATAGTTCATATGTACAATATGCTTAGAAAACCTGATAACAATAGCTTTTTTAGACAAGGATTATCACCGCTCCCAGACCAACTGAAAATTTGGAGGGTCACATGAAGATTTGAGGGGTCACATGTCGAATTTAAGAGCAGAAAATTAAATTTCTTTTAAATTTTAAAACAAACATCCGTTTAAAAATTTTTAGACGAAGTGGGAGGAAGGGGGGATACAGCTCCCCCTGTGCCCCCCTTTTCGACCCTAAGCCTATGGTTCGAATGTATTGTACTCTTAGGAAAACCTATTAACAATAGCTTCCTAAGGAAGGCTCATCACTGCTCCAGACCTACTGAAATTTTCGGGGTGCACAGGAAACATTTGAGGGGGTCACATATCGAATTTTAGAGCAGAAAAGAAAAGTTTCTTTGAAATTTCAAACATGTTTATTTTTTTAAGAAATTGACGAAATTGTTCGGGGGGGGCAAGCCTCCCCCCTGTGCCCCCCTTTTCGACCCTAAGCCTATGGTTCATATATATTGCACTCTTAGGAAAACCTATTAACAATAGCTTCCTAAGGAAGGCTCATCACTGCTCCAGACCCAGACCTACTGAAATTTTGGGGGGTGCACAGGAAACATTTGAGGGGGTCACATATCGAATTTTAGAGCAGAAAAGAAAAGTTTCTTTGAAATTTCAAACATGTTTATTTTTTAAGAAATTGACGAAATTGTTCGGGGGGGCAAGCCTCCCCCTGTGTCCCCCTCTTCGACCCTAAGCCTATGGTTCATATGTATTGCACTCATCACTGCTCCAGACCTACTGAAATTTTGGTGGGTGCACAGGAAACATTTGAGGGGTCACATATCGAAATTTTAGAGCAGAAAAGAAAAGTTTCTTTAAAATTTCGAACATGTTTATTTTTTTAAAAATTGACGAAATTGTTCGGGGGGGCACAGGGGGGACACGTGACCCCCTGTGCCCCCCCAACCGACGCTACGCCTATAGTTCATATGTTAAATGAATCATGTTGGCGTTTTTACCGTTCGCGTTTTTTCCGTTTGGCGTTTTTTCCGTTCGCGTTTTTACCGTTCGCGTTTTTTCCGGTTGGCGTTTTTTCCGTGGGCGTTTTTACCGTTCGCGTTTTTTCCGCACACCGACAGAATCCCCGAAAGGAGAGCTCATCTGGAAACAATTTAGACCCTTCCATGGGGAAGAGAGCAGGGCTTGTGGTGATATAAGAAATACTTGGTGAATATAAGAATGACTAAAAGCAAAGTTTAAATACTGTTTTTTTTTTTTTTGTTACTACTCGCGTTATCAGTGGCATATGCAAAGGGGGTGTTCAGGGTTTCAATCGTATTTTCGTAACCCCCCCCTAGCATTTTTAGGCATTTTACCACAAAGTTATGTCTACCCCCCCCCCCCGCCCTTGAAGGAAGTCTGCATGCGCCACTACGCGTAATAGTCGCCCTATAATAATAATACAAGAGGTTGGAATAATAATATAATTCCAACCTCTTTTTTACAAATAAAAGAATATATAAATTTTAAAATTTTAAATATGTATCCCCCTTTTACAAGAAATGATTTCTAAATAAAGAGTGATAACCAATCATTCAAATAGTTTGCCGAAAATAATACAGTAATGATTCCAATTTTTTTCTCTAAAATTTCTAAAATTGTTAGTCTCTATTGCTTCTTTAGAAGGTAACGAAATAGACGCACGATATTTTTTTATTGTTACTATTATTTGTTGCTAAACAAAGTTAAAATATTCTAATAAATAAATAAATATATAATATATATATATTTAGATGAAGGTATAATTCCTTAGTCTTGTACTTTTAAATTCAAATATTTTTCAGCTTCCTCCAACCCCCCCCCCCTCCCACCACCACCACCAAAAAAAGTTTTAACCGTCAGCAAAATTTGGCTGAAATACACACTTTGTACACTTGATCTCTTTCTGAAAATAGTCTGATAAGATTGAAATGATTGATTTTAAACTGTATCATTGGCTTAATTTACCTATATTATTATAAACATAATATGATAATAGCCTGTAGATAACATCATCATGACAATCTTTTCAAAGAAAATTAATGCTGAACAAATAGGGAGAAGACTTTGAGCTTTAATGTTAACTTACTTTACAAAACAACAAATAATGTAGCATTACCGTAAAGTTGTGTTGCTGAGATTAAAAATTATAAAAATTATTGAGACTGGATTATGTTAAACTTGTCTGAATGAGAAAAGGGTTAATTTTGATAATTAGTATTAAAGAAATATTTTTCTCTTCCAATTATCTACCCATCGAGAGACGAAGACATGCGGCTCCCCCTAATTTAACGCGCACATACACCGCCTGCACACGGTGATTCTTGATCAGTGCAGAATCAATTAGGAAGTTCAAACGCACTATTATTTCTCGAAAAATTAATCCGAGAATTTATTAAAAGGTTATTCCTTTTTTCAAGTATTGTCCCCCCCCCCCTTAGAGAGAAATAGAAGCACTATAAAATTAAAAAAAAAATGTTTCATTAAAGATATAAGAATCACAAAAATGCTAAAAATTTCAATTGTCTTTGCAATAACAAACATCCCACTCTACTGCAATCAAATAATGATGTAAATAGGGCAATAAAATTTGCGTCTTTTCATAATTTGTTTTCTGCAATACCCCTCCCTTTGAGATGTGCATTTATATGAAAATCATTTTGCGTACGAGAATACTTAGAAAATTTTAAATTTTCGTGCTGTATTTCTAAAAACTATCTATTACTTTGTGACTGGGATCATCATTCTAACATAGTATTACTGTGAGACAGTGGCGTAGCTAGAAATTTTTCATACGGGGGGGGGGGGGTCATTCAGAGTGTGAAAAATTTAGTATAAAACTAATACGAAAAATTAAAAATATTTTAAAAAATCATAAAACGGCAAAGGGCAATGAGGCGTTTCGGACGGCCATGGGCTACTCTGCATAGTGTCTTACAAATCAGGCCACTGTTCTTAGAAAAATTGTCTGTATGGCAATTTTCAATACAGATAAATACAAAATACACCAATGTACCTCTGTTTACGCCCTTTTGGACGCCCACTTGTTTCTCACATTTTTTTTTTTTAATTCACGCCCCCCCCTCTTCTCAAAATACACACCCATTCAATATTGTGCGCTTTTTTCCGGGTGCGTTTTTTTCCGGGTGCGCTTTCTTCCGGTGCGCTTTTTTCCGGTGCGCTTTTTTCCCTGATTCGTTGCATCTAGCCTTTCACCATGAATAATTGGCAAAAAAGTGCGACTATTATGCGAGTAAACACGGTAATTTCATTTAATAATTATCACTCTCGGAGTTTGACCGTAATTTGACCGGAGTTTGAAAGTAATTTTATTTTATAGTAAATATGGCATTTTTAGATTTTTTAAATATTAATATGCATTAACTTAACACTAAATATACAAATAAAAAGAACATTAATACGTTATTCTTTGTTTTAAATCTTTTCAAATTTCTTTTTTCAACAATGTCAATCAGCTTAAATACATTTTGTCAAGTTAATTATTATTATTATTGAAAAGCAAGGAATAAAATTCCCTTCTCAAATCCCTTTTACTTTTTTCCGATAAATACATTGCCTCAAATTATCACTGTCTTTAGCAGTGGCGTAGCCAGAAAATTTTCATGGGGGGGGGGGGGGGGTAACGACTACTGCAACTCACCAGTGTTGGGCAAAATTCACCGAAAATGTTTTTTCGATACGAAGCATAAAATACATTGATTCAAACGCTAAAATACAAAATACTTCTCGAATTAAAAAATATGCAAAATACATACAAAATAGAAGTACAATTTTTAAAGCATTTTAATTGAGAAGCTAAATTTTCCATCAAAGATCTCAGTTTATTTTACTTAAATATAGTTTAACAAGAATAACAAAAGCAGTTCCAATAGTTGTGTTAAGGAAGAAACAGGGCCGTACCCAGAAAAAAATTTCGGGGTGGGGGGGACCAAAAGGTGAAAAAGGCTCAATTTTTCACTAAAAGGCTTCATTATGATTGTTTTGTTGACAAAATTTTAAATTTCGGGGGGGGCAGACCCCCTGGTCCCCCCTCCTGGGTACGGAATTTGGAAGAGGTGCTTTTTTTTTTTTTTTTTTTAACGTTGCCTTTCAAAATTTTACTTTTATAGCGCTAACATCCGAAACCGACCATTTCTGAGAAATTGCATTAATACTGAAAACGCAATGAAAAATATGCAATTTCAGAATGTGAACAATGAATAGTCGTTTGTTTCAAAATCGTTTATTAAAACTTTAATTTCCAAAAGTCTCGGTGCCTAAAATAAACCTCTACATATAATATTTATTACTTATTGATTTCAGTTGAACGTTTGAATATAAATACTCAGCTAAATCACGGCATAAAAAAAATTCAAGTTTTGTCTTTTCAGTGAGTTTTAGAATTTATCGTAAATTTTAATATTTTGCATATTATCTAAGTTTTCAGCTTTCAAAACTGACACTGCTCCTTAACATTTTCATTTCCATCTACAGACAAAATTTGGAAACATTTTAACTAAGATTTGCGCAAAAGGTTTCAAAATGATCTAGAATGGAAATTTGATTCACCCCATTCATTACGGGAAGCTGTCGCTCTAATGGTCTGAAATTTGGTGTGTTTCACTCCATATGTAAAGCGAATGCCCCCTTAAAAAGTTTCCCACCCAAGGCATCCCCCCTAGGGCTGACAGCCTTCGTGTATCTTTGTCTCTTAATCACAATAACCAAGAATCCATTATACTAGTATAGAAATACTGGCAGCCTTATTTTTCTAGAACTTCGCAACACATTTCGAAAATCCCCTTAAAGAATCTAATAAATACTACCTAAAAATATTTTTACTACTTTTGGTTTCATATACAGTGGGAATTTAGAAACATTCCTAGACAAATATCCTGTTTGTGTTTTAAACAGGAGTATAAAAGGCTTTTCTTTTCCTTTCCTGTTTAGTTAAATTTAAAGATCAGGAGAGATCCTAACACTTCTTCAGTGACAATACTGCGTGTAATTCTGGTGCGACTCATAAATTGCATCAAAAGAGGGGGGGGGGCAGGGCCTGATTATGGCCTAGGCACAGTAGGCCCGTGCCTAGGGCCCCAGATTTTTTATGGGGCCCCCAAAACCAAACAGCAAGATATTTTTTACAAATTTAGAAAAAAAAATTGCTAACAAAATAAGTTTAGGGTCTACAGCAACTATGGTGTCTTAAGCCGCGATAAAAATGATCTCACAATTCTTACTTTTGATTATGCGTACGTTTGTTATGTTATTTAACAATGAAAATGCTGCCAAATCAGGATGTATAACTTGAAATATTCCATCATATTGTTGGAAATAAGGCGCTTTATTGCTTACATGTAATTACAAAAAGTATTTTAATTACAGAAAAAAATTTAAAGTATATACAGTCCCTTAAGAATTTGGATTTGAATTCATAATAATTCTTCAATTTGCATAAATTTTGTACATACTAAAAATTTCATAAAAGGGGGGGGGGCAAAATAATGCTGTGCCTAGGGCCCCGAAGTACCTTAATCGGGCCCTGGGGGGGGGGGGAGGGTGAAAGTCAGCGATTTTATGATTTTCATTTGCACATGCTATCTGAGCAATCTGTGGTGTTACGATTAATTTAATGTCAAAATATAAAATGTATTTTTTTTGTATTTTGAAAATACAAGATACAATGAAAATATATTTTAAAATACATTCTCAAAATACTTTGTTTTTTACAAGTGAAAATACGAAATATACAAGACGCAAATGTATTTTGAAAATAGATGTATTAGCGATACTGCCCAACTCTGAAAAACACATACATGAATATGTGTGTGTGAGAATATGTGAACGGAGTGAAGAATATACATTTTGTTAGGCAAAAAATTCCTCATGGGCGGGGGGGGGTGACACCCGCATACTCCAGGGTTTTAAAAAACCCTTTTTTTTTTTTTTTTTTTTTTTTTTTTTTTTTTTTTTTTAAACCATCCCAGGTGGGTTTTATTAGGTATTTGGGTTCTTTTTTTTTTTGGGGGGGGGGGGTTATTAAAAAAAATTATAGTATAACACTTTTGGATTTAAATTTTATAGTTTATTTCAAAACAGAATAATTTAAGTCTAAAAGAAAACTTTCATTACAAAATAATAATTTATTAATTAATTAAAATGTAAAAATAACTTCAACTTTAATACAGTACTATCTTTTTCTGCTGGCGTTTGTAAAAGGCTCCTAATTCGTTTATGACCATAGATAAAAGTATATTATTGTTCACTTGAAAACTATGTTGTTTTTGATTGGCTGTTTTCTATTACTTTTTAAATTTAAGAATTAATTTTTTTTAACCTTTGTTTTTTAAGTCATAGTTATATTTTCTAGTTAGAATATAAGTCAGTAAACCCTTTGCAGGCCAACTTACTGCAGAAAACTACTATTTATTTAATAATTTTCTTTATAGTTATTCATTTTTGCTTTATATATATATATATTTTTTTTTTTACTTTAAAAAATCTAGAATTAATATATCTGATATTAACCCTTTGAGACGCAACCCTTTCCCAATGCTGAAAAAAGGGCAGCCGTTGCCATCGCTCGACTTAACTACCAGCAAGATGGCGGACGATAGAAACGCTCATCGCGTGCCACAGATCTAGAGACCCTTTTTTGACGCAGCTGGCTGTGCGCGAGCACAGCCAGCTGTCGTCAAAAAAGAATATCTAGATCTGTGGCACGCGATGAGCGTTTCTATCGTCCGCCATCTTGCTGGTAGTTAAGTCGAGCGATGGCAACGGCTGCCCTTTTTTTCAGAATTGGGCAATCTGTCCAGCTATTCTCGCGTTCTTCCATCTTTTGGCAGATGTCAGTGCTGTTAAAAATAATCGTGACAATTTTTGTACGGGAAATGACGTGCTAAAAAGTAAAGGATTCTCGTGGAGCTATGTCACCCGCCACTACTTTTATAGAAATCCAATCTATTCTTCGTGACTGGCAACAGTCAAAACGTCAGAGTTTGGCGTTCCCGGAGCGGATACACTGCGCGTTAAAGGATTAAATCCCACATAAACAGTTTATAATGAATTAGTTTTATATTTCTCATTACTAAAGTGATGCAGCAACTAATACAATACAGGATGGTTTCCTGAACCTGCATTCATTCTTGAGATGCATGCTTGTAAGTAGTAAGAGACATATCCCATTCTTCTCTTATCTAAGAAAGGATTTTTTTTTTTTGTCATTATACTGATAATTACATATTTTATTCGTATTTGAAAACTTATTTATTAAGAAGACCTAATAACATTGCTTTAAAAGATTGTTTAAAAGAGTCTGAGACGATGTTGGGGGGGACGGTCCCCCTGCACCTCCCCCCGAAACTACTGCTATGAATAATATGTATTATACGCTTACGAAAACCTAATTCTAACAGTAAGGAAGAGTTATCACTGCTTCCAGACCTACTGAAATTTTGGAGGGGCACAGGAAAGGCTTGCGGGGGTGGGGGGGCACATATCGGATTTAAGAGCAGAAAAACGAAGTTTTTTAAAATTTTCAATCAAAATTTTATTTAAAAAATTTTTGAGACGAATTTTGAGGGGGGGGGGGCACAAGGGAGGGTACGTGACCCATTGTGCCCCCCTCCCGACGCTTCCCCTATGGTTCATATTATTTACGTGCTTAGGAAACCCTAATAACAATAGCTTTCTCACTCCCAGATCTACTAAGCATGAAAATTTACCCCTTTACCGCAAAACAAAAGAAATTTTGCGTAAGTTCCAATTGAATATATTCCTCGTGTACATTACAAATCAAAGAAAGTTTTTGTCCAATTTTTAGTAAAAATTAATCATTTGGGCGTTTTTACTATTCGCGTTTGTACCCTCACACCTGGCAAATTATAGATGATCAGCTAACCCGAAAAAACTGTGAGAAAAATCTAATCCCAACTATTAAAAACTCCATCCCTATTAAGTAAAATGATAAAATTACCTCTCGTAACAACATTGAATTCGACTCACAAATCAATAAATAAAGAGATATCGCATCCCTTCTCCAGTACCTACATCCAATGTCGACATTCTCAAAAGCAATTTATCCCCAGTTTTCTTCTAAAGGTTCTTAACTCATCTCACTAAAAATGAATGACCATCGATCTCCTTTATCGTTTGGAATGTCAATCGCCCCCGGCATGAAACTCCAGGTGCCTCTTTATATCCACCCCCCCCCCAACGCCTTTCTTCACTGGAATTATCAATGGCGAAGCATGCTTACTGATTTCAGCAAGAGGGAAACGCCGGTTCCGGAACCGGACAGATTCGGACAGAGAGGACCGACTTCGGAACCGAATGACCGAAATGAATGGATCCGGACAGAAATGACTGATTTCGGAACCAGATGAACGAAAAGACCGGGTCCGGAACCAAATGACTGATTTCGGAGCCAGATGAACGAAACGAACGGGTCCGGATCCAAATGACCGAAAGGAGCGGATCCGGATCCGGACCGGGCCCATTTTTAGAGATGGATCCGCTCCCGACCCGTTCTACAGTCGGATCCGTTCCTCCGGACCCGTTCCGGTCGGAACGACACACCACTAGTGTCTCTAATTATGAAATAAAATTGGGGACAGTTTATAAATTCAGTGCTTTTCTCAAATAGGCTTCTATTCCTTTAACAAAAGCAGTATTAACATTCATAAAACGAAGGAAACATGAATTTTTTTATTTGTAGAAATATCTTTTAATTAACATTTTTTTCCCCATTTGTGTTACATTTTGGGGGCAAATTGAAAAAAAGTAGTATGAATTTCATACTTTTAGTATGAAATTGGGGACGTTTGGTCCCCAATTTCATACTAAAGTATTGGTGAAATACTAAAGTATTTATTTTGAATCAATCACCCAACTTGAATTTAATACCGTTATTGACCGTTAAAAAAAAAAAAAATTGGACAAATCAGCTTGGTGTGCCCATTTCTGAAACAAACATTGAGAACGTGTCCATGTTTGAAAATTATAAAAGTTTTTCCACAATTGATGTTTTATCTTTTGGGGGACAAAGTGACAGATATTTGAACATAGAATCGAGGACATGTCCTCGACTTTGAAACAAAACTGCGGACATTTATAATTAATGAAATAATTAACAGTAATTTAATAAAAAACTGCAATAATTAAAAATTGTCCCCAATTCCTGTTTTACATTTTGGGGACGATTTGAAAAATGTCCTGAAATTGGGGACTGTCCCCGGAAAATGGGGACGATTGGTCACTTTACCATACGTCCCCAATTTAGCATAAATCCCAAAATAACAGAAATTGGGGACGTATGGTGAAGTGACTAAACGTCCCCAATTTCAGGACGTTTTTAAAATTGTCCCCAAAATGTAAAACAGGAATTGGGGATACTTTTTAATTGCATTGTTTTTCAATTAAATTACTGTTAATTATTTCATTAATTATAAATGTCCCCAGTTTTGTTTCAAAATTGGGGACACGTTCCCGATTCTATGTTCAAAAATCTGGTCACCTTAGATTTGTCCCCAAATGTAAAGAAGCAATTGGGGACAATTTTTAATTAGATTACTGTTAATTGTTTCATTAATATAAAATGTCCCCAATTCTGTTTCAAGTTTAAAAATATGGTCACTAGGTATTATGGTTTGTTTGTGGATTAAGGCCGATTGACTGCACTAGGGTCCTAGGCCTATAGAGGGAATGCCCACCGTGCGGGACTTTCTAAGGGATCTTAGCCGGTATTTACGCGAGGTTTCGGAGAAAACCACGGAAAACTCCGAATGGCTAGGTCGACAGGCGTTGTATTTTGGCAGTCGTATTGTATAACCAATCACAGAAGGCAGGTGACAGCACATTGCAGTGGAGTGCATATAAAGTGGACAAACGGCCCCAATTTCTGGATTTCTTTTAGTTTGTCCCTAGAAAGTAACACGGCAACTGGGGACAAAATTTTTAATTAAAATGGCTATTTCTTTCAAATTTTTAAAAAAATCTATCATGTTTCCTTCATTTTATGAATATTAATGATGCTTTAGTTGAATAAACAGAAGCTTACTAGAGAAGATCATTGATTTTATAAATTGTCCCCAATTTTTATTTCAGAATTGGGACCACGACGCTAATTTGTCCCCAATTCTTTGTTCAAAACTGTGGTCACCTCAAAGGGTGTTCCAGCAACACCGCACTAGAGATAATGCCTTCGGACTGCGTTTTTATGTCAGAGTTGTTTCTAGGAACTGTAGGAAGAGCGTGTGGTGAGACCTGGGTTTGAACCCAGGGACTTATGGGTGGTTGAATGAGGCGCAATCCGGCTCGGCCAAAATGTATCCACACTGACTGGCCTTCAATTGCCGGGTGTTGTGTGCGCAGAGGTAATCTCGTGCCACCACACAACTCCCCCCCCCCCTAGAGAGTCAGCCGGAGGCTGACGAACGATGTTCCAAGCGTTATGGAACGCTGCCACTTGTTGTGGACTTTGTGAGGTCGCTGCCACTCGTGGACTTTTGTGAGGTCGCTGCCGCTCATTGCTGAAAGAGCCGAACGAGAGATGGAAGAGATCGGTGCTGGCGCCATCTGTCGCTATTGGCGAGAAGGAGAATGCGTAATCGTTGTCCGGGTGATCAATGTAGGAAGAGCGTCTGGTGAAAGCTGGGTTTGAACCCAGGGGCTTGTGGGTGGTAGAATGAGGCGCAATCCGGCTCGGCCAAAAGGTACCCCAATTGACCGGCCTTCAATTGCCGGGTGTTGTGTGCGCGGAGGTGATCTCAGGCCGCCACAGAACTTTAGCGCCTGGGGACAACTGATGATTTTGCGCCCCCTCCTATTTGACAAAATGCAATGGGGAAGGTTATAGAATATACAATTTGGCGCAATTTGGATCCTGCGTCGGAGGACAGATGTCCCTCCACCACTGTCTCATGTCACAGAGGTTCAGCCGATGCGCTGTCAACAATTAGTCTAGTTAACCTTTGTATGCAATTGCCGACAGACCATCGGCCGAACCTCTGTGACGTCTGAATGCAGTCCAGAGGAATCATCTTTAGTGTGGTGTTGGTCCGAGGAATGTAAATGTGGTGTTACGGCCAATTATCTGAGCGAGGGATCTAGGGCAAGGAGGGGGGGGATTGCCTTCCGTGCGGGACTTTCGAAGGGATCCTAACCCGTATTTACGCGAAGTTTCATAGAAAGTCACAGAAAACTCCCAGCGATTAGGTCGGCGGACGCGACCTGGTTTTGAACCAAGCATCTTCCGTCTCCCAGTTGAGAGCGCAAGCGCGCTCAGCCACTGGTTGAGCCTTGGTTGGAGGGAATCGGAAAACATCGGCAATCTTTGGAGAAATGCAAAAATGGAGCGATTTATCCGACATCTAAATGAGTGTGATCATTGGATCTCGGCCAAAGCCGGAAGGATTTCTGAAACGGGTAGTTTTCTAAACTGTTCGCGTACCGCCGTGGTAAAAGGATACCGTGAGAGGCAAAATGGCATTATCCAAAATTAGCGACATGGCAAATGTGGTGAACAACGTTCCATAAAAGACAGATTTGAAATACGGCTGCGGTAATGCGGTTGGGCGTAAAGCTAAGGTGCCTATTTCTACTTGTGTTCCTTGGGCACGGACCCCTAAATGTTAGAAGTTATTATATACTACATAATCTACCCCCAAGTGCTCCTGCTATTATCAGGGACTGCCTGGGAGTCTTCCTAATATTCTATTTTACTTGAAATATTCCATCATTTCACAAAACGATAATCAAGCTTACTCATTTACTGCACTCGAATGATTATTAAAGGGAAAACAATAATCTTATAAAGTCAGTTATAGTACCTTTTTTCGTACGGCGCTGCTGTTTAGATTATGTTTGCGAAAAAAATGCTGAAAAACTACAAAGTCAGAATAAATTTGAGGCAGCACGAGATCGCAAACGCGCACACTACATCTCGGCTATTTGGAACCTTTTGCCTGGTCGGACAACGCCTTAATCTATCTCGCAGGATCAAAATCAGTCCACGCCACGCGCTTCTCTTCTTTGATGACCCAGACAACTGAGCACGCATTTCTCTTTCTCGCCTTCAATGACAGATGGCTCCAGCACCGATCCCATTCATCGCTCGCTTTTTCAAAGTCCCCATACAACGCGTGGCAATGTCCATAACGCAAGGAACATCGTTCATTAACCTCTGACTGACTCTCGCAGAGCGGAGTAGTGCAACGACACGAGATCGCAAACGCACGCACTACACCTTTCCCGGGAAACTGACTACCGTTTGTCCGGTCGGATAACGCCTTACCACGTGGAATTTGCAGGATAAAAACCAGTCCTCGCCACAAGCTTCTTTTTAAACTTAATCTTGAATGCCTCGTCATGATGAAATATACAAGATAGAGGGGACCGTTATCATAAAATCATTAAAAGAAAGAGCCCAGACAGCACAGCAAGCTTGATTTATCAAGTCAATAAGCTTGAAAATTTCAAGCGTGTAAGCTTAATGCAAGCTTGAATCAAGTGTTCTAGTTTACAGTTGCCCAGCTTGCATTAAGCTTGACATTTCAGGCTTAATTTCAAGTTTAAAAAATTTTCCTAAATACACGGGGCGCCGGCCGGCGAACTCGCCCGACATATTTTACTTTGCCACTCATTTTCCCCCTCTACGCTGAAATTTCAAATTAATTTAATCTTTTCCATCAAGTGTTCGTGGCTGGAATAGAACCCGGGACCTTTCGGTTGGGAGTCGAGCGCTCAATCCGTTCAGCTACTAAGCTTCACGCAGATATGACTAAAGTTTGAAGTGACTTATCACGCCGTTTTCTCGCCAGATTGATAAGTGGGCGATGTGTTATTTGTTTCTTTTATTTTTCCATGGGATGCATCAAAATTAAAATGTTATGTGTGATTTAGAGACTCTACTAATAGGGAAATAAACATAATATAAACTTAAGAGCAGCACACGTTTTAAAACTTTCAGTACCGCAACACTCATGAGCAATACTGCTGGCCAAAATCGAGACAAACGACTGATTTTGAAATCAATTTCGTAGTATAATTGTATTTTATTTTGAAGAATTTCCATATTTGGAAATATAGAATGGGTTTACTTAACACAAATTTTGTGTTAAGTAATCAGAAATCAAAGGAACAGATAGTTAAACGTTACTTCGAAATGCTATATCACAGTTGCTAGCATGTATGGAATACAAACACTTTAGTCATTTTTGTAAATATTTCTTAAAATAACAAATAATTGAAAAATTTTGCTATTTTTTAATGCTAAAAATTCCCTTTACAAATGTGGTTAGTTATTTTCCTACATATTGGTATGCTATATCGATATAGAGCATTTCGAAGAATTAAAAATAAGTTTAAATTAATTTGAATTATTTTCATTGTTCATACTTTATAATTAAAAAAATTATTTAACTTCTGAATTTTTTTTATCCTTTGTAATTTTATTTTAAAACTGCAAAAGTGTAAGATGTAAGATTTTTGGGCCCTAAAATCTGGAGGCCCTGCGCAATTGCCCCGTTTGCCCTGCCGGTAATATGGCACTGGTAATATAAAATAAAACACCTTTCAGCAAATTTTAGGACGCTAGACAATTAATGTCCATTCTCTTTCACAGATGGCGCCATCACTGCACACTTTGAAAGCTTAAATCAAGCTAAAGCCAAGCTTGCATTAATACGTCAAATTCAAGGAAATGCCAAGCTTGATTTAAGCTTATGTGCTGTCTGGGAGAATAAAGCTCCATTCAGAAAAATCACGAAAGCCCATTTTATTTCTCTAATTTATGCTCTGAAGATTAGCTGATTGTTTAAAATCGTGTTATTGCTTGATAATTTCTGTGAATTGGCAATAGATATTTTTCATTAAATTTCTACAGCCAATAAAGTTCGTATTTTGTCCTGTCAACTAGACTGATTACTGGAACATTCCTTACACAATAGACATAGCTGCCAACTCTATGTCTATGTCTATTGTATTTCACCACTATCTTCAAACAGTTTTATTTTACAATAAATGTTGGACTTATTTTAAGCTTAAATTCGTAAGTAAAAATTAGTGGTGGAAAATCTTCCGGAAAAACCGGAAGAGTTGGCAGTATGCAATAGACTTTTAAACTTATAAATCAGACAGATAAGTATTTTGCAACAATGTGATGTCACTTAAAGGAAAGATGTCTGTGGATTATTTTATGCAGATGTCAGAATGGCTGCCATTGTATTTTCACTATCAGTAAATAAGATGACATTTCTGTCAGATAAATACATTTTGAATATTAGGCATGGTCCTTTAGTCTCATTGCTAGAATGGACAAAATACTGTGTTGCTCAGCGTCATAGGTTCATTGCTCCACACAATTAAAGCACAGTCAGTAACATTGAAAATAGTGCTCCCAAGAAGCATCCCCAAAGCATCAGATGCAAATGAAATTTAATAGACATAATGACATAGATGAGAGATTCACTTGATCTCAATTAAACAAATACAGAGAGTGCAATGACATAAATACAGGAAAACTTCAATAGCGCGTTGGACCGCTTCTTGCTGCAATATATGCCACAACATGGTTTGGCATTGAGTTGATTAGACATTTGATATAGTGCTGAGGCAGATGGGCCCACAAATTCTGAACAGCCACCTTCAAATCATATACAGAGTGACATGGTGGCATCTGGCATTTCAGCTGATCACGTACATGCTCTACAGCGGACAAGTCGGGAGAGCGTCTGGCTATGGAAGAGTCTGAACATGGCATAGAAAGTCTTGAGCAACTCTAGCTGTATGCGGATAAGCTTTATCTTGCTGGAAAATTGTCCCTGGGAGACCATTTAGGAAAGGTCCCATGTGGGGTCGAAGAATGTCATAAACATAACAGTGACCCATTAAGGTTCCACATACCACAATTAGAGTGGACTGGCTATCATAGGATATGGCCCCCAGACCATAAGGTCCCTCCCAGACCTTTTATTACAGACTTTATGTGCCACCTGTCATAGGATCGCTAGTGTCTAAGCACAGAAGTGTGCTGTTTTTTCCATTAGTCTTCATTGTAGAGAAATGAAAGATTTGAGTTTGTTCGGGTTATCAATAACTAGGGAGCACATGGAGGAAGTTGGTATTAAACCAAAAACTCAAGAGTGGCGACTACAGGCTTTATCCAAATGGATAAAAAGTACACATGCCATTTTCCTGAGTTTGTGGAGGTGGTGATCACATGCTCTACCTCAGGATATATGATACCAGAGAATTAATGCTCATATTTGTTTCATGTAAGAGGTGTTCTTTAAATATGAATTCGAACACAGGTCCTTTGATCTGGGTAAACTGAAGTATGAAACTTCAGAACTTGTAATCTTTAACTCTTTACTGCACATATTTTTCTAGAAAGATCAATATTTATAATACATGCACCCCAAAAGGTATTTGATTATGAGAGAAATTTCCTATGTTAATTTTATGAGCAACTGATTAATTTTCGAACAAAGCATGCAGCTGATGATAAATGTTAGAAGTTATTATATACTACATAATCTACATTTTATAAAGAACAACCCTTTATAATAAAATTGACTTGCAATCGAATATTTTTTGAAAGGGTGTAGGGATATGCAGCTTTGCATAAATGCACTGCAAAACTGCGTACTAAAGGGTTAAGGTTTGGATAGACATGCTAATCGCCATCTTGACAAAACTGAACATCGGCATTTGAAGGCTGGAGAACTGGTACTACTGGTTTAATGCCTTAGACACTACTTTTTATATCTCAGGTTTGATTCCAACTCCCACCACTCACTAATTTTATTGATGATCTATAAAAATTGAACTCATATCTTTCATCTCAGCAGCAACTATTTGTGGTGCCCGAGTTTGATTCGCTTAAGACCAATGTCAAAGTCTATGGCATGTGGCACATAAAATTTATAATACGTGGCACTTATAAAGAATGACTTTCTAGGAATGGAGCGGTGACACAGACATGAGATTGCCAAACTGCAGTCTCAACAACAGGGTCTCTGACTGCTTTTCAAGAGCTTAGCATGCTTTTGCAAGGTTGTGTCTTTTTAGTAGAGGCATATCTGTGAAGTAGAACTTTCAATAGACAACAAAACTGTGCATTCACCCATCATACATAAAACCATGTATAGGTGCAGTTACCTATGACAAATTTTTATTTTGCACTTGATTACTTTTCTATGTTCATTGTTTCTTCCTGGTAAAAAAAGATTAATAAGGACTGAAAGAAAGTAAACAGGTTTAAGCAAATAAGATATTAAAGTATATCAGGCCTCGCAGTCGGTCCTATTTTTTTTAAATTCCTACTTCTGTTCTTCAACAGTTGTTAAATGTTCTTTTAGATGTTAAGGTTTCACCTATCAAATCACTAAAATACTAGGTGTTTCCACTGTAAGTGGACTGTAGTATTTCGAAAAGTAATATGAAGCAGTAGTAAGCAAAAGAAATTTTTTATTTCTGCAAATCCAAGGAAGCTAAATCTAAGTTAAAAAAAAAACAAGTGAGGGTTACAAAAAAATCCAAACAAGCAAGTGATACAAAAAAATTCAAGTATAGGGAGAGGCGAGGTGAAACGAAGCAAATCTAAAAAATAACTCATCAAATAAAGCGCCAAACATAGGCGTCCTGTGAAGGTGCAAACACTAGGCTTTATAAATAAAACTTTGATGAATGTAGGAATTTAAAAAAAATAGGAACGACTGCAAGGCCTGAGTATATGCATATTATTTTGAGCAAAAGAGCTATATAAATGCTATAGACATTGTTTTTTAAAAAAAAGCATTCTTTTATAAACTCCCCCCACTTTTTTTAAATAGATGAGCATCATCATAAGGCATTTTAAGCAATGACTTAATAGAGCTTAAAGTGGAGAGAGAGAAAATTAACAGATGTGTAAAAAAACTATTAATGTCATGCAAATCACTTTTAGAGTTCATATTAATTCATTACATTAAAAATTTTGTAGCAGTTGATGCATTTTTATAGCAAATACAGCATGATGGTCAAATGTAGAAAAAATCGTGAATACTTTATTGATTATTAAACAAAGGTTTTTGTAAGAAATGGTCTAAAATGTTTCTAAGCCGTTTTTTAAAGGTTGCTGGTATTATAGATTAAATGCAGTGGACCACTTACAAAAGAAAATTATACTTGCCTTCATTACTTTGATTAAGTGATAAATTGATTCTTTAGAAATTCTGACATTTTTTTTTTTTTTTTTAAACTTGTGTTCAGGGATCATATTATATGCAATCTCTGAATGACCAATATGCACCTATTAAAATCTTATTTACAATAATCCCTTATATTGCTCCTCCTTATAAGAATCATCTTTTAAGTTGTGATTACTTTGTTTACACAGTCATTGATTTTGCCATTGCTTAATCAGATGGTTGTTTCACCGAGAAACAAAATATTTAGAAGTATGCAAAAAAACACTGCTGAATGCATGAAAAGGATGTTAGACAATACTTCAATGGTATTTTTGGTCACGTCACAGACAGTCATCTGCCCCACTTGCAATGGTCTAACAGGGTTTCTACAGATTTCATAGCTTTTGCTTCCCTGACATCTATCATGCTCTTCCCTGACTTTTTATGTAGCATGCTTTCCCGAATTTTGCATTTCTATTTTTAATATTACATCCTTTAATTAATAACTTTTTATATATTTTGCCCCTTTTTTACAAATAATAATAATAAAATCAATAGACACAAAAATATTATTTGACATCACTGGATTCTAACAAAAACCATGTTTGATAATAATTTAGGATAAAATTAAGAATATTTCAACTGAACAAGATATGTTAAGGACACATTTTAAAATTATTTATAAGGTTAAATAAGAAAATGAAAATAAAACAATTTCTACAATTAGGTTCAAACAGGAAGTATTTTCTTGATTTTGCTGCAAAATTCAAATATTCTTGCATTTCCCTGACTTTTTCCCCAAATCCCTGACTTTCCAGGTCTGCAGAAACCCTGTCTAAATACAACATAGCTTATGATACTTCTAGGGGTGGCGCCAGCAGGGGCCATGCACTCCCCTTCGGGGATTTTTTTAGAGAATTTGTTGGTTTAGAAAAACGAAGGAAATTTTGCAACCAGATAAAAAATTCCATTGAAAGTGTCTGACCCAACAGTAGAGGTTCCGTTCACTTCCATTCTCATTCTGCTTGGAATTATACGATATTCATATACTGAATATTGATTATCTGCAGCTCGGAAATGTTTCTCGGGATTCGGAGGAACCAGCGAACAAGATCCACATTTCTAGGGTAAGCAGGGTTGCCCGATCTGCTGACAATTGCCTTCCTAAAGACCTTTTTAACTACGACTTAGGTGAAAATCACTGGGCTTTCCTGTTAACCAAGAACAGATAATTAATGAACATCTCATCATAATAATTTTTAATATATGAAACCAAAGTAGGAAATATATCTCTTACTCTTTAATACTTTTTTGAGAGGCTGTACAAGTACCGATTTTGGGGTTTTATCATTTGGCCCCCCTGTCGGGGAAAGTCTGGCGCCATCACTGGATACTTCACAGTTGTACCTACCAATGATGTGAAAAAACAGGTTATTCCTGTGTTCACTTATGGGTTTAGCCACTTAAAAACATCCTTCTTTCATACACAAGCATATTTTTCCCTTTTCCAAAATTCTCAAAGGATTAATTATCTACAAAACTAATTCATTTATGCATTTTCTTCAATTTTACATATATATTTATAATACTTCATGTTAATATCCATTCCAAAATAGATGGAATTTTTTTATATGAACAGCTTATTTCAGAAAAAAATAACAGATTAAATTTGGATGATAAAAGTATTTTTGTAATAAAAGGGTAAATGTGTTTCATAAGCTGAGCAACATGAAGGTTATTTTAACAATATAGTTTTAGTAGCATAAAGTTTACTTTTTAAAGACCTACTTCTGAAGCAGATGCCATATCAGGAATCTCACTGCAAAACAATGATGTTGTCAGCATTCCATTTTACAGGTTCAAAGATCCCCTTTCTTCATCTTTTTATGTGCTAGCAAGACCACATTCAGAGACTGGAAAAGAAAATCATCCAGACTCTGAACACAGTCCAGCTGGCTTTTCTTTCAGCTATATGTTGTGTGGCGAAACTTGACTTTTCAAAAGCAATAAATGGATGAATTCACAACCTTAAGGAAACAAATAATACAATGAATAAATGATAACTGAAAAATTTTAACCACAAGGTATATTAAGCAAAAACATGATTGGGCTAGTATTTTTGTATTATATATATGTTTCATATTCACATAATTCACAAGACAGTAAACAGGTAAGTTGTACTCCCTACCAAAAAGTATTTTCTTTGAGTCAAAGGAACTGGCTGTCCATAATAAAGTTTGATCTGAGAGGTGGGGGAGCAAGTTCGACTGTTTTAGGTTTTGTTTTGGCAAATTTGCTTTTTTTTAGGTATGTAAATCTTTTGTCTTGGTATGTACTATTTTTATAGAGCAATGTGCTCAACTGGGCATGCTGAAAATTTTATTTTTTTAACTGAGATGTATGAGAATAAATGGAGAACTATTCTAATATCAACCATATTATGCTTGTCGAGTATGAACAACACACATGCCTAAATCATCATAAAATCTCCAGAGAATGAAAAGTTGTCATAGATGGCATATATCCAAGCAATTTAAAATCTGTATGAAAAATTGTTCATCTTTAGTATGTAATAAATAGAAGGAATTAATCAAATAAGCTACTTACAGCAAAATTCAAAATTACAACAAACACATTTTACTTATTTTTTCAGAAAGGGAGGGGGGGGGGGAGGCAAGAAAAAATCACAGAATTAAATTACCTACTTTGAAAGTTTTTAATTAGATTTTAACTGGAATTTACTGTGTGGAAATGCAAACTATTTACAACAGTATTAATTACTACATGATTCACAATATAACCATAACAGATTAGTGAAAAAAATCATTGATTAGAATCATTTTACTTCTAAATGATAAAGAACAAACGATTTAATTAATGCAACAAATTATACTACAAATGAAAGAGAATAAACAGATACTGTTTAAATTGATGATCTAATTGCAATAAATTCTAATCGCTAAATGAAAATGTTGATTGACATTTTACACCCATTAAATATAAATTTATAGTTCATCTTTTACATGTACCTGTATTATTATTAAGCTTCATTTTGAGTAGGAAATGTCAGCATAGCTTTTGTCACTGTCCTTGAGTGAATTATACAAATATTAAAAATTTCGCGAAAATATTAAAGACATGTTTACATTTTTAATCAATTATACGTTTTAAAAATAAAATAATAAAGAGAAAAATCAGGTTGTAATGCAATAAACAAATCTATGGCCAGTAAATCACATTCAGAAATTGTTTACACAATACAGCTACATATTTCGGAAAATTGAAAGCAGAAAAATGTAAACTATTCCTTAATAATCTGATAATTATATTTCTTTTAAAAAAGCATTATTTACCTCCTTTTTTCTGGCATACCATCCATCAGACTACAGCGTACACCACCACCACCACGTACACATACCACATACACAACGAAACACTAGCAGCTAGAACTTCAAAAGGATACTTTTCTCCCTGACTGAAATGCGCATGTGCAAGAACTTCGCCTCTGATCTCTGATTCTTAGACAAATGGCTACCAACATTGGCGCGAACGCCATGTGTTTGGCTAACTACAAAAGAACAGGAAATTTGAAACGATCTGTCGGACAGGAGAGCAAAACCTTGTGTTTTATTTCAAAAAAGTACATGCTGCGAAGAAATTAAATAATTATAAATGTTGCTTTTAAAGGATATTTAAAAAAGTCAATTGCTAACATTCATTTTTTAACTAAAAGTTGGATTAGTTTAAAAATGAAAATTTTAAATCAGCATTAAATTGCGTAACAAAAATTTTTAACTAAAAATATTCCTTTTTAAATTTTTAAAAAATTAAACATGGACTAGTGTTAATTTAGAAATTATAAATCAACATTGAAATTCCTGACAACAGTTTTAATTCTTTTTTTTTTTATTTTTTTTTTATTTTTTATTTTTTATTATTAACTTTGAGGTTAGAATGAAATTAATGAAAGTCTATACAATAAATAATTGAAACATCTTCATTTTAAAGAGATAATTAATTTTTAAATAGAAAAACATCTAATACTCTTTCATTCTAATTATTAGTTTTATTTAAAAGCATATATATATTAACCTATTTTATTTAATTGAATTTATTAATTTTTTTTCATATTATACAGTTTTTTCACCTAATATAGTAAATGCGATTTAATTACATTTTATTATATGCTTTTTAAATCAAAGTAATAATTAAAATGAAAGAGTAGTAGGTTTTTCTTTCCCATGTAACTATTACCTCCTTAAAATGAACATGTTTCAATTATTTATTGTATAAACTTTCATTAAATTCACTCTAACCTCAAAAAAAAACCTATTGTCTGGAATTTCAATATTGATTTCTAATTTTTAATTTAAAACTTATCCGGGTTTAATTTTTAAAAAGGTATATTTTTTTAGTTTAAAATTTTTGTTACAAAATTTAATGCTGATTTAAAATTTTCCTTTTTAAACTAATCCAGCTTTTAGATAAAAAATGCATGTTAGCAACTGATAAAAAATCAATCCTATAAAACAATCCTATAACATCCTTTAAAAAAACAAAATCTATAATCTTTTAATTTCTTCGCAGTTAGCACGACAATTTTTTAAACATCCTTTAAAAGCAAAATTCATAATTATTTAATTTCTTCGTAGCATTTACTTTTTTGAAATAAAACACTGTATGACAGATCGTTTGAAATTTGTAGTTCTTTTGTTGTTAGCCAAACACAAGGCATTCGCGCCAATGTTTGTATCAATTTGTCTAAGGATCAGAGCTCTGACTCGGAGGCGAAGTTCTTGCACATGCGCATTACAGTCAAGGAAAAAAGTATCCTTTTGAGTTCTAGCTGCTAGTCAACGAAACGGCCGTTAAAATGAAAACGCGGGAATTCTTATTTGCACCCCTGTGCGTCATCAATATTGGCGTGTTGGCGATGAATACCGTACACCACTGGTTGGCGACCAAAACTGCTTTCCCCCTCTAAATCAGGGGTGCAAATAAGCAGTCCGACTGCAACAACGCAAGGCAAAGCAGATAGAACGCATCCACCTGCGTTAAAATCGCATGCGCATTTAGAGGAGTCGGCGCAGGGTGGAACGGCTGGCATGTTCACAATATCTACCCGTTTCGGCATCAGCAACTCTCTGAATGGACAAGAGATCAGAGTTGACGGGATTACTACACTTGGAAATTAATCATGAAGCTCCAGTAGCGTAGCCAGAAAAAAGTTTTAGGAGGGGGTTTAGGCACTGATGTAACGGATAATCTACATTATGGATAGCATTCTTCATGTCAATAATAGAACTCAGCTAAATTTTAGGGGGGGTTCTGACACCCAACCCCCCCCCTCGCTACGCCACTGTGAAGCTCTAAGGAGACTCATCGGGAATGGGCGATCAGGCGGGAAAACGGACCAGGATCCATTTGCACCGGCAGAGGGCGCAGCGCACCGCTTGAATACGGATTTAGCGTTGTTTTGATTGTGAACGAGCTATATTTTTTTTTTATAAAATAAATTATTTTGATAGAATATGGGTCGAGCGAGTCACTGCTTTGCACCTGGATGTAACAGTGGATATCCAGAAGCCAGAAACAGAAATGTATCGCTCGGGAAGAAAAATCCAACGTTATTTAAAGCTCCAAACAGCATCACCATAATATTTCTTTAATATGGCCCCTTATAAATGTATAACATAAAAAGTAATACTATTTAAATATAAAACCTTTTGTACATGTTAGTAGTAGTATAATGGTAATGTGAACACTTTAAAATACGGCCCAATAATCGAATTGAAACAGCAGTATAACACTTTGAAATTGTCCATTTTTTAAAAAATAATAACAGTTTTATGAATAATATTTTTCTGTTTATTAATTTAATTAGGATGGGGGAGGGGATTTTATATTATATAAGAAATACACAAATGGCAGCGAAATTGATAAATATATAGAATTTTCTTTTTAAACACAAAAATTTTCAAAACCAATACAGAATAGATATTTTTGGCATAAGTCTGCAAAACTTATACAAAAACAAATATTTTCAATTCAAAGTCTTTTTTTTTAATACAAAATTTTTCAAAATTAATGAAATAATAGATTTTTTCTGATATGTGAAAGTTTGCAAAACTGATGCAAAAGAGTCAATCACTGAATATGCGTGTATTTATTGAATTAATAATTTTTTCCTTTATGCTTTTTTATGAAATTTTTTGTAGTACTGAAAAATAATACTGATACTGAAAAGACATTGATTTTTATGTAATTTTTTGTCGTACTCAGGTCCTTATTATCGTACGGGCAAATCGGGACTTTGCCCAGGGGCCCCCAATTTCAAATCTTGTTCTAAAACATCCTTCTTTATATCAAAATAAAACAAATTTCATAGATCCCCCCCCCCAAATTCATCAATTCCTGGGGGCCTTGTTGGTTATAATCAGGCTCTGGTGGTGCTGAAAAACGGCGTTAAATGTTTTTCTCTTTCCATATTTGTTTTTTGGTTTAACTAACCAACTTTAAGACTAAAGACAAAAAAAATAAATAAAATATAATGTGGAAGAGTGGGTATATAAGAGGTTGGTCCAAGTTGAATAACAAGCCGATGTTTCTCCTCCCGAGCTTCATGCAATTAATCAATTGTGTGAGAGCGCCAAATAATTTTAAAAATGTAAAGTTTTTTTTTTCTTGCATGTTTTAATTATCAATGCATTTGCGATTACACGTCTATGCAATCAAACTCGGTTACTTATTGCGAGCACAAATTTAATGATGGAGTTTAAATTAAATGGTTGGCTTATTGTTTAAAGATCGGAATTTACTGTAAACCCGGTTATTACGAGCACTTCGATTTAACGAGCAAAGTGTCCCTGACCCTTCATCCTCGTTATAACAGAGTTTGACAGTGCTATTTCCACATTACAATGTGTTATTTTTAAGCATAGTATTCATTCACAATAAATAGTACGTGGTATAGTTCTTATATATTTTTTAAATTTCTAATTTAAAAATCCTGTAACATACAGTGATCAAAAAAGGTGGGAACCGGCTTTAATTCTTTTTTTATAAGAGATAAATGAGCAATGTAAAGTGAAAAAATGTTAAAAATAAGGAAACAAAATGTTTTTCTCCTTAATTTTTAAAAAGTTACACATCTTAAATTTGTATACTACGTCGTACAAAAAAATCTTGATTAGCAAAATGTGCCCTCCAATACTAATGCAGTATGGACAAAATTTCAGCATTTCATCATAAAACGTCTCAAAACGAGATATTTAAACAAAGGCTTTTGCACATTTTACTAATTCAGAAATTTTTTGTAGGGGGCGGGGGTCGTATACAAATTTTAAAAGTGTAACTTTTTGAAAATTATCAAGAATTTTTTCTTAATGTATTCTTTTTTCGTACCACTTATGGTAACCACAGATGCCTGATTCTGAATAGTTTTCTCAGCATGTTTGATAATTTTTGTGGCTCCAAATAAAACTGCCCTAAGCATAACCATGATAGCTATTAATATGAAAATTTAAATTTCGATAGTTCTGTACATTCTTTTCCGACTTTTTAACTTATTTTTTTAAATAATTCTATATTGTGAAATAGCTTAATATTTACTATTACCTAAAACAATGAACAAATTAAACAATCTTTGAAAGTTGAAAAGAAAATTCATTTTCTTGAGATTTTATCAGCTTATAGTCGTAACTATCAGGGAGCTTATCGAAATCCATATTCCTACCGTAGATAATATGATGATCTTCAAATCAAAATGGACGATATCGATATGACGTCATTTTTCCACCAACACGTGACCTTTCGGCTGTGTTGATGAGTGGCCCTGTAATCTGATTGGCTGAAGTGTATATTTTCCATCCACACGTGGCTGAAATAGCCTCGTCTCAGTATAAGTTTTAATATGTTAGCACTTTTTAATGGGAATCTTTGGAGAGATATCTTTTTGCAGTCATGTACAGGTTCCAGAGAGTTATTAAAACATTCGTAGGCAGCACAATACAGAGGTATAATTATTATTTTTTTGATTTTGCGCTTATTACCAGGAGTCCAGCACATAAGCCTATGGAGAAATGGTTGTTTGTTTTCCACCGTCACGTGACTTTTAAAGCCTCGAACCCAAGGAGGCGATATCCTCCATTGAGAACAATAAAATAACTCTCAACTACGTACTAAAGCCGGATTCATACTGGCCGTACCGTACCGCTAAGACGCCGCAATGACGTCACGTGGCGGAGCAACACGGCGAGCGCCGAGGGTTTGCGCATTATCTGGCGAGAACAGATATTCCGCAGCGACCGCAAAGCTACAGCCAACTACAGAAGAGCTTTTACAGCTACAGCCAATTACAGAAGAGCATTGGTGTATTTACTTGCGGCACCGCAAGCTCGCCGCGAGGACAGCCAACGGTCCAAAACGGCGAAATAGTACGGCATGGTTGCGGTGCGGCGCGGCAGATATGAATCCACCTTAAGACTCCTACGTACTACGGACGGAAATCAGGAAAAAAAACCGCCAAGGAATAGTAACCGTGTACGTTATGACGTATTTTCATTGTCCAATCAGAGAGTCGCTGATGCCGAAACGGGTAGATTGTGAACATGCGAACGGCTGCTTAGGTGGCATCATAGGTTATTGGGCGCGTTGTTTAGTGCTGCCATCTATACACGGTTTCTTGAACTAATACTGTATATTTAAACTTGTATATTTATACAAGTTATATATTTTACTGTGTATTCTGTGTTAGTTTACCTTTTAAAATCAGTTTAAACTTCTGCCTTTATTTTGTTTAAAAAAGGTTTAACGTTTCTAGTTTTCGCCTATAAAGATGTTTTTATTGTTTTTCTCGGAAACATGTTTTTGTCAGTTTCCCTACTTTAAAAAAATTAATAAATTAAAATAAAAAAGTAATTTATTTTAAAATATTTAACTTAACATGTAAATTAGAGGTAAAAGTAAGTAAAATGATTGTTTCTTCATATTACTAGTACTGTACAATAATTTTATACTTTTTAAATAACGTAAATTTATGCAATGAAGTTATGAAATGTGCATATAAAATATAACTTGTGTAGATTTGGATAAGCCCTCCTACACAAGTCCTCCATTCAAGGCAATCCCTAGGAACATACCCCTCGTGTAGGTTTAGCTTAAACACAAAAGAAACAAACAAGCCCTACACCTAGTTACGCCTCTGATTTAAAAGCAAATCTTTATTTACAGCAGGGCCGTAGGTAGACCGTTTTTCTAGGGGGGGCTGTCAAATTTCCGCACATGCGCACACACATGCGGGTGTGTGTATGTGTATGCATGATTAAAAAATAAATATTCCTTTATTTTTATTATACTAGCACTCACCCCCGAGAAAAAGAAATTAATGTAAAAGATCCTATTTTACTTCCATAAAATGGATGTATACGTCAATCTTCTAATTAACCGACCCCCCCGACAAACTTGCATTAATCCGCCTCTGCTAGCACTAAAAGTTTGCCCGTTCGGGAAGCAATTACAACAGGGGCTAGAAAAAAACACTTCACAAAAACATGTCTACACATAATATATTTAATCTGTGTCCACTTAAAATAAATATCCTCATATTGAATTTTTGTTAGGTATTAAACCGAATTTCATATTCTTCAGGAAGCTTGCGGAAATTTTTCGCATTCGAACGATTTCGTTTCGGTGGGAATATCCCATCTTATATCAATACCTCATGCAGAGTAAATCTTTTTATTTGTGAAAAAATCAATAAATAAACTTATAAATCTGGAAAAACTAGTTTAAATGCGAATTGGATTCGCAATTTTCCCTTCAAAGCCTGATAACTTTGACATAATTGTCACTTGCAACAGCTCATTTTGTCTCGATAATGATTCACTTTTTTTACTCTCGGAAATAAAATGGAGCTGAAAATAGCAAACAAGCGCTTAAAATGAGGGAACGGGTTAATTTTCAGTGTTAAAGAAGCGCAGATCGTTTTATATATGTTTATACATAATTATGGATTTCTTTTAAGCGGATCGTATAAACGATGTAGATGTTATGACGCTTTTAGTACTTAGCTTTTCAACCTTTTTGTAGTTGTGATGGTAAAAGTTCTATCTTGGAGTGGTTACCCAGAATTGTCACAGAATCAGTGAGTCAGGAATCAGCATATATAGTAGGATTTTGAATGCAAGCGTTTAATAAGGGAATTTTGTTGTTATAAATTTTTCACAAAAACTGTTAAGATGATATAATTTCAATCAGATTTTTTTTATGGTTATAAAGTTTTTTTATTTCAAAAGTTATTATATTTTTTATTTTTACCACTTTTCTGAAAGCAACTTACTTTAGTCTTCACATCAAGAATTTATATTGCAAAAATTTTGCTAGCATTATATGTGTGTGCACACACTTATATACAGGGTGTCCCAGCCAAGGCAGTACACTAATACAATTACGAAAGAGAACAGTGGTTGCACAAACATGTAATACTTTTGCTATAATATAGCCCATCATCAACTTTGCTTAAACACATACCCGAGTCTTCATCGGACTTCTTTTTTTTTTCTAACAGCGGGCACTTGCCGACTATAGCAGGCGTTGACCACTATAAGGCTGGAATTGCTGGCCACTTTATATTGGAAGCACATAATAAATGGACCAGCTTTGCCTCCTATGAAGGGACGGACGAAATAACACTCAAGCCTACTCCAAGAATCGAACCCGGACTCATGGTGTGATAGAACGAAAAGTTATTCTATAATATTAATTGAATTTTTTGTAATTAAACATAAATTTTATTGCTTAAAACTGAATAATTACTGTTTATTATTTTTTAAGTGAATCTTTTGTTTGGCATAAAAATCCCTGGATTAAATTAGTAATTTAAATCTATCATTGCGGGTTAGAATCCCTTAGAAAGTCCCCTATGGAGGGCACCTCTCTTCGGCTTAGATCCTCGAGTAGATAATCGGTCGTATCACCAAAATCAAATCAAGTCTATCAGCATGTATTGAACTATTGGCTTAACTAGGTAAGTTTTTCTAATATTTCTAAGTGGTGGGCTTCATCTACCAGCCAAACGCTAAAGGGCTCCATCTCTTATTCTTACAACAGAAAGTTTAATTTTCATATAGGGAACTAAAATCTTTTTAGGGAGGGCTTAGGACCCCCCCGCCCTTTTAGTTATATAGTGTATGCTATTTACACATCATTATTCATGATTTTTAATGTTACAGTACAAGAACACCTTTATGTTACGATACAAAATTTTTCCTGAAAGTTTCTTAACTAGCAGAGGTTTATCGCTTATTATTGCGTCTAATACAGCTTGTGAAGAGACATCCTTAAAATTTTAAAGTGTCTGACATAGTAGTGGTATTTATGTACCAAAACAACATAATTTTTTCGAACTACTGTCTTAATAAGATAGTAATATACTCTATAAATTTAAAAATCCGCTTGGTTAGGTAGTAGCGTTCCGATAATTTAATACTCAAAAACTTTGTTAAGATTGTTACAAATGTGATTTTAACCACAACATTAATTTTTTAATCCATATTATACACATGACCTGAAAGTTATTCTGGTACATATATTGCACACAGAGTGTATGAAATTATCGCTTGAAGATGATGTATTCTTCAAAATAATATCCAAAGAAAAGATCCGTATCCGCGGATGTTACTACAAATTATCCGTTTTCATATCCGCATTCGCGGATATAAGAAACAGTTGAACGACTTCATATTCGTGTCCGCGGATATAAAAATAAGTTATCCTTTTTCAGATCCGTAACCGCGGATTTAACTTCTTAACGATCCGGCATACCTCTAGTACATATTTAGTTTGGTTAAACTTTTTTTTCCTTTTTTTTTTTACATTTACAAATACATTGCTCCTTCTTTACTCAATTTAAAAAGGTTATATTTAATCAGGAATTTTATACAACGGCCGCGCACAACCGGTGAGCGCAGATCATTTGCAGTGGGAGGGGAGGGGGGGGGCAAGAAAAACGGGCAAAGAGCAAGTGATAATGTATTTTTAGAAAATCATCTTATTTATTTATTTATTTTATTTTAATTTTTGCTCCGAAACTATCTATTTTTACTTAATTCAAACACTATTCGCTATTCAAACTTTATCGATAACATTATTTTGTAGAAAAGGTAGCTAAATGTGCATTGTTGAAAAATGAAAAATTGTATGTTTGCTGAGGAACGTAAGCTGAGGTGAGCGCCATCGTAAGTTATCCTCTGTTAAGGGGGGAGGGGGGGCAGAGAGTTAAAAGGTTGGGAACGCACGTATACAGCATGCATCGTGTAGCTTCTTTCCTTTGTTACATTTTATAAATTTTCATGAAATAAAAAAAATTTCTTTATTTAACCTTACACTCAATACATATGTGTGGTAATGTCATTATACTCGAACACAAGATTTTTTAAACCATACTCTTAAATTGAAAAATAAAACTCATTTTGGGTATCTACCCAGGCAGTGGCATAGTCAGAAATTTTTCATGAGAGGGGGGGGGGGTTAAGACTACTGCAACTGACGTATATGTTTACGTGTGTGTCATAATGGTGTGAAGAATATACATTTTTTATGGCTGAAAATTCCTCATGAGGTGTGTGTGACCCCTCTACGCCCCCTTTGGATACGCCCCTGTACTCAGGTATTTACTTTTAAAAATAAATATACTGGGGTATTTTACATCACTCCATATTACGTCGAAAAAAGAAATGGACCTTAAGAAATGAAGGAGTGTGTGTGTGGGGGGGGGGGTGGTGGGGGGGAAGAGAAGGAAATAAATTTAAATTGAAGACAGAGAATGTTTAAAAAAAATTGTTTCCGTATGCATCGATTATAAAACATTTTCCATTAAAATCTTGTTTGCCGACCAGTGGCTGAGTGGTTAAGACCATGAACATTGGGAAAGGAGGCTGAAGTTCGCAGGTCCAGTGTACAGACCTCTCGCTGCCAGACCAGTATCCGTGCGCATAACGCTCTTAACTGGGAGGCGGAAAGTGCTTGGTTCAAACCTAAGTCGCGTTCATCGACCAGCCGTTTGGAGTTTTCCGTGATTTTCTCCGAAACTTAAATACGGGTTATGTCACCTTAAAAAGATCTACACGGAGGATATCCCTCGGCCTTGATCACTCGTGTAGATACTAGGCCATTAATCTACAAATCAAATCAAAATCAGATCTCTCGCGCGGCTGTCGATTTAGAGTTTGGGGCGGTTTTCTTCAGATGAAATGTGAAACTGTGTTAGAACCCCCAAAAAACTCCTCTGCCGAATGCTTCCTTCAGCTCCGCCCTTAGGCAAATAACTCTTGTGTAGCTTTGCCCTGGTACCGAAATTTCTGAGAAAGCAGGGGGCGAAGAAAAGAAAATTCTTACAAAGGCGCTTTGTGAAAGAAAGCAACAAAATTCGTGCCTTTAGAGGCGGCCAATTTTTTTTTCTTTGCTCGCTTTTCTATAGATTGCAATTACCGGATGTTGGGGGTGAGGGCGATCACTAACTTTAAGGACATCGACTATGTATCATGCCAGATTTGTAAAGAAATGGTATCCACGACTGGTTCGCAGGAAGTTCACGGCATACTAAAACGTTACCCTCTTTCTGAGAAGTTGGTTTTCCCGCATCGTGTTTATGGGCGCAATAAAATCACCAAAGAAAGTTTGGGATGTTTCAAGAGCTCGCAATTTGCACAAATTAGTAAAATTCTATTTTTGAGAGCAGTAGATGTTCATTCAGGGACATAAAATGTAAAATTTAAACTTCATAACCCCCTCCCCCGAAAAAAAAAACACCTCTGTTCCTGGTGCTTGTTCTTTTTTGCTCTAGGGGGGGCTTGGATTTTTCCGGGGGGGCTGAGCCGTCCATAGCGCCCCCAGCGCTACGGCCCTGATTTACAGCAATCTTTCGTTAAAAATACGTTACTAAAATATCAAAATACAGATAAAATCCGAATGATCAACTTAAAAAAAATCATGCATTTTTTATGCTTTACTATGCAAATAAATAAATAAAATATAAAGAAATTATTTTAAAAATTCTTGTTCTCTTATAAGGGTTTCTTTATTCTTCAACTACTTCAGCTTTCTTCAACTACTGTTCTCTTATAATGGTTTCTTCAGCTATAAAAGTAAAAGAGAATTTTACAGTTTGAAATATTTACACATGTATCTGCTTTATGTTTTGTTAGGGACCAAATGATGCCTAAATGCATAAGATTAGAAAACCTTGTATTATTAAAGGCCTTTTGGGGGTGCTAAGCAGATAGTATTTTTGTACTTATTTAATTGAACAAAGCTGAGGTCAGTTTTAACAATATAAAAAATGGGTCAGGTCACAAAATGAATAATTTTTAATTTTAAATAGTCATACATAGCATAGTACATTTTAGATTTAAAATTTTCTTAGTCACTTTGCAATACGCTAGTTACAAGTACAGTGTACACATTTAAGTAAATTTTAAGAAATGTCTCCTCTAATACAACACATTTCCATAACATTTATCTTTTTTAAGTTTTATGAGCACTTTGCCCTATGACGTGTTTTAAAATGAGTAAGTATTCTATTGGATAAATTGCCATATTTAAAGAATATTAAGCAAAATACTAACTAAACAGTGACGTTATTTTATACATTTTACAGCACTTGTATTTAAGTAATTATCATTTCATTTCTTCTATTTATACATTTAAAACATCAAAAATTGGTTCTGAGAATTCAGTATCATCAATATTGTCACCATTCATTCCAGGGTTCTGGCCTACTGCGCGGCTATTTTCTCCAGACGCGCCAGAACCCCTCGAAAAGTCCTCCGACCAAGGCATGCCTTATTTAAGCAGACAGCCTTCGTGTAGATCTGCCTTAACCACAAAGCAAAAATAACTTTTGTGATAATTTACACCGAAAGTAAGAAGTTTAATATTTTTAATCTTATCTTAGTACATACGTATATAAAATGCTAATGTTCGTTTGTAAAGACAGGGTTTTCTCTATAACCACCAACTCGAATTAACTTCCCGTTCGAGTGATAAATACCCCTTGATCTCACGGTGAAAGTAAGGGAGTTTGGTCGCGGTGGGTGGTTGTGGTGGCGAAAATGTGAAAAAATATATATCTGTCCTTTTCTAACTCATGAGAATTTCTGTAAAGTTCTAAAAATTTCTGGAATGACCTAGAAAACTCCAAAATGTGTGCAACTGCTACAGTCAATCTAGAATGTTCTAGAAGGTTCTAAAAATTTCCACAAAGTTCCAAAACGTGTGCAACCGTTCAAATCGATTTAGAATGATCTAGAAAGTTATAAAAATTTCTGGAATGATCTAGAAAGTTATAAAATGTCTGCAACTGTTAAAATCGATCCAGAATGTTTTAGAAAGATTCAAAATGTCTGCAACTGCTAAAATCGGTATGGAATGTTCTAGAAAGTACTAAAAATGTCTGGAATGACCTAGAAAGTTCCAAATTGTGTGCAACTGTTAAAATCGATATGGAATGTTCCAGAAAGTTCTAGAAATGTCTGGTTGAGTGAAGATCAATTGCGATGGGTGATTGTCATTCGGAAATTTTATAGCATACTTAAGGTGACCATACGTCCTCGAAATTCGAGGACAGTCCCCAAATATGGATCTTTTTTTTATTTTGTCCCCAAATGTACCGAAATTTAAAGATTTGTACTTTTTTTTCCCTGAAAGTTTCCGTTTAGTTTATTTCTTTCAGAATAAACTGAAGAAATAAGAAAAATAAACCAACTAAAAGCGCCATCTACTGAGAGAAACAATGAAATTCGATCTCTGAAAACGTTTGTTGTCATTGTGTGTAGCAAGTACAGACATTCAATAAAGTATCCGACTAGGAGCCAAATTTCCTATTTCAGTTTTGTTAATGCTTAATCACCTTTCATGAAGAACCATGCTTAAATATGAAATTGACGTACGAAAATTTTCTTGCACTTGAATACTTTTTTTAGAGGGTGTACAAAGTTTCTCGAAAAAATTATCACAAAATGAGCCTATGTAAAAAGCTATGTCTTCTGAAAAGTACCAATACTCTGCCAAGAGTTTAATTTTGAATAAATTGCAATATTTCAACATGATGTTCCTTTCATATTTCTGGTTTAAATAAATATTTATAAATGAATGAAATACTCCATTAATTTATTAGAAATAAGAATATACAATTGATATAAAGAGCTATTAGAGTTCATTTTTAAGTATCAAAGTCAGTCAAGATTTAAAGTATGGGTATACATGGTAATATGTTGTGTCCTCGAATAAGTCCTCAAAAGTATTTTCTAGTGTCCCCAAGTTTTCCTTGGATTCGAGGACAATGCTTGATTTGTCCCCAAAATACTGTTTAGAAATATGGTCGCCTTAAGCATACTGCTTCGCAGCTTCTCGCTTATCCCGATGAAATTCTCCGTAAAGTAACACCATTTCAGTGCATTCATTAGTATTAAACATTATCTTTCGTTTTTTATACTCAATAAGCTACAAATTCAAATATCATGAACTTTAGACAAACACTAACAAAGTAACTTAAACAACAGTTTTTCAACTCCAATAAAATATTAAAATTTAATGTTTATCGTCTGTTGCCATATCAGCAGGAAAACTAATCTCAAGTAATTATCGTCTGCGAACCATTTTACCTGAAACCCGATATTTCATTCCAATTTATTCAAACACACTCAGTATAAATAGGACAGTGAACAGTTATTAAACAAATTCAAGTTATTTTGACAAGTGAAAAAGAACAAATTATTTGAATATTCTAGAGTGTTGTGGTACTAGCAATTTCGATGTGTTATGGTATATAAACCGAAATTCAGTGACCTTTCGTCAGTTTGATCGTGTTTGCAGTCGAGTAAAGATTAATTGAAATTAAGAGTGAACAGTAATTAAACAAATAAGTCATTTTGACAAATGAAAAAGAACAAACTATCTGAATATTCTAGAGCGTTCGTTAGTGACATCATAATAGCAATATAGTGATTAATTTTGTGTAACTTTATTACATTATATATACACAATGCAAATTGCGTAAAAATGTATTTACAAAACCTCAAGTGGATTCTAAAAGAAGAAAAGTAGCACGTGAACTTGAAACAGAAGAACAAAGAGAGAAACGGCTTTCAAATATTCGTAAAGGAGTTAAAAAAAATAGAGGAAATTTAACCGAAGAAGAAAGAACACATATTAACGAAGGAGTGCGATCCCGAATGAGAACACTTAGAAATCGTCAATCTGCTGATCAACGTGAAAGAAGTAAAGAAAGAATGGCTACTTTATGCAAAAAACGAGCTGCTACAAGTAAAATTGAGAATTTAGAACTTCAGGCGTTCCATTATGACTGCAAAAAACAATACAGTGAACATCCAAATATTGTCATCGGAAAAATGGATACGATATGCGAGTATTGTCATGCACGGTAATTTAAAGGCGAAACTGCTGGTATGTGTTGTTCGAGTGGTAAAGTCAATTTACCAGCATTAGATGTACCACCACCACAATTACTCGCATATATGACTGGAAAAACACCAGATTCCAATCATTTTCTGCAAAATATACGTCGATACAACTGTTGTTTTCAAATTACTTCACCTGGAGCTTCATTAATATGCAAGGAAGAAAATTTAAGCCCAGTTTTTAAGGTTCAAGGCCAAATTTATCACCGAGTAGCCTCACTTCTGCCGATGTCCAATGAAACTCCAAAATTTCTTCAAATATATTTTGTTGGTAACGAAGAAATTGAAACAGACCAACGTTCTTCTAACATTCAGGGATTACAACAAAATATTACTCAAAAATTACAATGTCTACTTCATAATCATAATCAACTAATCAATGTGTTTAAGACTTCTCTAGACCAAATGGCTGCAGATAATTATAAGATCGTTATTCGAGCAGATAAATTACCAGCCGGTCAACACGAAAGAAGGTTCAATGCACCTCAAACGAACGAGGTTGCTGTAGTAATTGTTGATAACGAATGTAGTCATCGTGATATTATTATTCAACACCGAAGTAATGAATTGCAATGTATTGCTGAAACACATCGTAGTTATGATGCACTACAATATCCGCTAATTTTTTAGCAAGGTGAGGATGGTTATCACTTCAATATTCACTAAATCGATCCAGCTACAGGTGTCGAAACTAACAAAAAAGTATCAGCTGTGCAATTTTATGCTTATCGAATTATGACTAGAAATGATGAATATAACCATATTTTAAACTGTCGGCAGTTATTTCAGCAGTTTATTGTAGACATGTATTCTAAAATTGAGACGAAAAGATTAGAATTTATTCGCCATAATCTACGAAAGTTGCGTTCGGATGAATACATCCATTTGAGAGATGCAGTTATAAATGATGGAAACGTCGATACCATGGGAAAATTGGTATCTTGCCATCGACATTTACTGGAAGTCCACGTCACATGTATCAATATGCTCAGGATGCGATAACTTATGTCAGAAAACACGGCAGACCAGATATATTTATAACATTTACGTGTATTTCTTCATGAGTGGAAATCAAAGAATATGGATAGACGGCCAGCGATCGACATGATATTGTTGCCCGAGTTTTTCGTCAAAAACAAATTAAATTTATTGACGCCATCGTGAAAAATCAAATATTTGCTGCTGTTATCTGCTGGATGTTTTCAATTGAATGGCAGAAAGGAGGACTGCCACATTCTCACAACTTCATTTAGTTTCAAAATAAAATTTATCGGAATCAAATAGATGATATCATCAAGGCTGAATTTCCCGACCTTTATAGCATAATCGTAAAAAACATGGTTCATGGCCCGTGTGGTGAACTAAACAGAAGTTCTCCGTGTATGAAAGATGAAAAAGGTACGAAACGGTATCCGAAGCCATTTTTGAACGAAACAGTTACAGGAGAAAACGGATATCCTAAATATAGACGTCGATCACCAGAACAAGACAGATTTAAGGCTAAAATTAAAATACGAGGTAATGAAGAAATTCAATTTAACAATCAATGGGTAGTACCATATAATCCACTTCTATCTAAAACGTTCAATGCCCTATCAATGTTGAATACTGCAGTTCTGTCAAATCGATAAAATATGTATGCAAATATATTAATAAAGACAGTGATATGGCTGTTTTTACGGTAACCAAAGAAAACTAGCATGATGAAATAGTGCAGTATCAAATGCGTCTTTACATTAATACAAACGAAGCGATTTGGCGAATTTTAAGTTTTCCAATACACGATCGAGATCCGCCGGTTCTCAATTTATCCGTCCACCTAGAAAATGGACAACATGTGTTTTTCACTACTGAAACGGCACAAAAAGTTGCGACGGAACCACCGACTCGAACAACTTTAACAGCGTTTTTTGAACTATGCCAAAAAGACCGATTTGCTAAGACTTTACTTTACTCAGAAGTACCCAGCTATTATACATGAGATACAACAAGTAAACAATTTAATCCTCGAAAACGTGGAATGCCAGTAGAAGGACATGATGGAGTGTTCAAGAGTAACACAAAAGGACGAGTCTACACAGTGCATCCAAAAATCGGCGAATGTTTCTATCTACGTTTATTACTTTACACCATTCGTGGTCCAACGTGTTTTAAAAACCTAAAAACTGTCAATGGTTACATTTGTGAGACATATCGCGAAGCATGTCAAAGATTGGGTCTACTAGAAAACGATAATCATTGGGAGTTAAGCATAAATGAAGCCGCCCAAACGGCAACAGCAAGTCAAATTCGTGAGCTATTCGCAATTATATTAACTTCATGCAATCCTTCTAATACAAATCGACTATGGCTAAAATATCGAGAATATATGAGCGATGACATCTTGGCTGATTTACGACAACAAAATTCGGACTTAGAAATTAATTTTAATGAAGAAATTTTTAACAAAGCTTTGATATTGATAGAAGATAAATGTTTAGCAATTTCTAACCAAACATTAATACAAATAGGTGTTCAATCTCCTAAACGAAGTCATTTGGATGCTATGAACAGTGAATTTTTAAGAGAAACAAATTATAATATCGGAGAATTGAGGCTTTACATCCAACACAATAAACCCTTATTAACTGAAAGTCAAAAACAAGCATATGATATAATAATAGATTATTATAAAAAACAGCAAGGTGCAGGGGCGCAACCAGGAATTTTCTGTGGAGGGGGTTTGTTAAAAATTGCCAAACATTGTTGAATATATTTTATCTATAAAAAACATATTTCATAATATGAATTCACATTACTCATAATTTATTTTATGTACCGAGGGCGGCTCTAGGCCATGGGGGCCATGGCTCTTTCCGAACTTGGATTTTACGTGCTCCCGAACGATTTCACACATTCAATTTGCGTTTTGAACAATTTATAGGTCTACATAAAATGTTCAATGGCCCCCCACAGAGAATTCCGCCTGAAGCGCCCTTGTTATGTACAAGCACAAATTAAGTACAATGCTAAACTGATAATGTTATAATTTAATATCTAAGTGTCGAGGTTGTTTCGCCAATTCATTCTTATACTTCTTCTGGGGCTAACATGAAAATTCTTGTAGATATTCAGCATCGCTAATCCATTCAGTTTGCTTTCATCCGTTGTGCTCCGAAGATACGCTTTTAAAAAGAGAAGAGTTGAAACCAGCACTTACCAGCAGGGGCGAGGCGTGAATATATGCCATGGTCATCGCTATTACAGTTTTATCCCCCTCTTCCCCGCAGCACAAGCACACATCCACACACTGTGTTATACGTTCTAATGAAACGACCGACGAAAAGAAAATTTTGATCATTTTTGTAAAACAAAGGTGTGATGCAAATAGTCAAAAATATTATGTTCATATATTTTATCAACATTTAAGTTAAATATTTAGTACAAAAATATTAAAAAAAAAAAAAAAATCCTAGTCTAGTCTAAGCTGAATTTCTTATTTGATTCGGTTGATTACGGATTCATTTTTCAAAAAAACACATAACTCAAAAGAAATAGTAGACGTTGTTATTGGACTATAATTTATTTTATATGTAACAATGTAACACATTATACATAAGATCGAACACATTAACACAGTAAATTTGTCTTAAAAGCAAATAAGATAATCTAACGTTTGGGGGGGGGGGACATCCTAAATGGTTATTTGTATTATTTATTTAGAGATTTAATAATTAAAAATGAAAAATAATCTTAAATAGTTATTAGTAGTAGTATTTATTTAGAAATTTATTAATTAGAAATGGGAAATTTTTGATATGTACAGATATTGTACTTATCAAAACGGTAAAGAATAATATTCATCCATTATTTGAAAATAAAATCCATTCTTATTTTGAATGAATATTTTCCGATTATTTTGTCGTAAAAATCTTTGTCTTAAGGATGCCAACATTTCTTTCTCGATCGATTGCAATGAAATATTACTCATCCGATTTTCACTTTGGGTGAATCTCTTATATGTGTGAATTCTTTTTAAAGCATGGGTCTTCTACTAATCTCCGACAAATAGTCCATTTTTTCAGACATTCAAATTACAAATGCATAGGACATTTTTTTTAAATATAGAAATTTATTATTATTTTCTTTTTTCGCATTAAAGTATTTAACAAAAGAACAAACAAAATATTTTCAACATAACAAGTAATTTTATTATATTCAGAATAAGTTACATGAAACAGCAGTGCATTTTCTTATTATATAAAGAAATGACGCAAGAATTTCAAGTAAGAAGAGACAAGAAATGATTTAATTTCAAAAATCATTTTAAAAAATGATTTTATTTATTTTAATTTAAGATCAAATTAAATGCATCTCACAGATAGACATTGCCGTTCTGTCTTTCGTTCGTGTCAACTTTCACATGCACACGTATTTATATATTTTTTGTACAATCAATCAGTTCAGTCCCCTAGTGGTGTTAAAACGCTGGTTGGATGCTATCTTTTTAGAGATGACCTGGCTCACTTTTCACCGTATATTCCTCTCGAAATTTTCGCGCTATTTGATTGGCCAAGGAACTGCGCGCGTCATCGGACGAGATGCTCTGTTATCAGCGCATCTCTTTTCGGGTCGGGACGATTTCCTTTATGACCAAAAGATGGCAGCAGTAAGAATCTTGTATAAACGGAGGTTTTTCTGCGAAACCAAACAAGAAAATAATAAAATTACCTTATAAGCCATTCCTTTGCAAAAAAAGATTATTCTATTTCGAAAATTTTATAAAATTAGGTTTTTAAATACGCTGAATTCAAGTTCAAAACTCTTCGAATTTTTCAGAAACCTGCTACTCATCTGCGCATCGTGCGCGGACTGAAGGCTTCGCCCCTGCTTACCAGTACAATTTGTGGCTGGTTAATGTGGCCATTATTTGGAGCAGCTTTTAGATATTAGGATGCAATTTCCGACTGCAAATATCTAAGGCCTTTAGTGCGTTTGTTGGGCGTATTTGTTCTCGACGTAACTTTCGACACTCTCACAGAACCCTCCTCCATTTCATGCATCGACACTAGTTCTAAAGAACGTTCTCCACAACATTTATCTGTATTTTGGTTCATATATTAAAGTAACAAATTTTGAAAGGAATTCAGAACGTTCTTATTCTTATGATCCAGAAATCTTTCATCGAGTTGGCGAATAAAAGGGTTTAAAAATGGTATCTATACAGAACAGATCTCCTGTAATATTCTTCTAGGGTGCCTGTTTCTAATTTCCTTCGTTATAAACAAAGGGAGTAGACTTTTTTCGGCATTATTTTTAATTACAAAATAAATAAATAAATAAATAAAAATGCTAAAGTTTGTCCTGGGAGGGGTTTTAACCCTAAAAACCCCTCCCTTGTTTGCACGCCTGGCAAGGTGGTATAATATTTTTAGACGCACCTGGCGGCACCGGGAAAATATTTTTGATAAATTTAATTCTCGCTGAAATCCGTGCAAATAAAGAAATTGTTCTCGCCCTAGCATCATCTGGGATAGCGGCAATACTTATGGATGGTGGACCAATAGCGCATTCTGGTTTAAAATTACCATTAAATGTAGCTGACTATGAATTTCCGGTATGTGACATAACAAAATCATCAGCACGTGGACAAAATATTGAAACAGTGCAAAGCCATTATATGGGATGAAAGCACAATGGCCCATAGAAAATCACTAGAAGCACTCAATAGAACACTTCAAGATTTACGCGACAACACGAATGTAATGGGAGGTGTATTGTTAGTACTATCAGGCGATTTCCGTCAAACGCTGTCATTCCGAAATCAACGCCGGCAGATGAAATTAACGCTTGCTTAAAGAAGTCGGTCACATGGGAACACGTAAAAATAATTAAATTAACAACAAATATGAGAGCGTGAATTTCAGGAGATGAAAAGGCACAAGAATTTTCTGAAAAACTTTTACAAATAGGAGAGGGCACCTATCCAATAGACGAAAGTACTGGCCAAATTACATTAACTAATGAGTTATGTAATGTTGTTCAAACACCGGAACAACTTATAAATGAAGTACTTTCAAGTATTGCTGAGAATTATACCAATTCAGAATGGTTACGCGAACGAATTATTCTAGCCACGAAGAACGACATTGTTAATGGCCTCAACAACATCATCCAGGAAATGATTCCGTGAGAAGAGAAAATTTACATGTCATTTGATACAATGACTGATGAACAAGAAAGCGTTTATTTCCCTACTCAATTTTTAAATTCATCAAATGTTCCAGGTATGCCATTACACTGTCTTAAGTTAAAAGTTGGTTCACCAATTATTTTATTAGAAATCTGAATTCGCCGAAATTGTGTAATGGTACGAGACTCTGCATCAAACAGCTACAAAATAACATTATCAAAGCCAGTATAATGACTGGTGAAGAAAAAGACAAATAGTATTTATACCTTTAATATCAAATGGATGGCCCTTTACTTTTAAACGCTTACAATTCCCGGTGAAGTTGGGTTACAGCATGACTATCAACAAAGCACAGGGCCAAACATTGGCACTGCCCAGGTAGCACAAAGATATTGACGAATGTCCACCGATATCGGGCAATATTTTGAAAGTCTCTGAATGTCATACATTGAATTTACGACATCTGCCGATATTGGCAGATATTAATTAAAAGTAATCCTTTTTAAAAACATTTAAGAGAATTTCTTCAATTATTTTATAACCTTATCATTCAGAAATAACATCATAATGGTTTTTTTTTTTTTTTCATTTAGTCCAATTTTTTAGCGATATACTCATTTCAATGTACTATTTTAAACATTGGTGAATATCAGGGAATATCGCAGAAATGGTATTCTGTTTACAACATTGGTGAATATCAGGGAATATCGCAGAAATGATATTCTGTTTACAACATTGGTGAATATCTGGGAATATCACAGAAATGATATTATGTTTACAACATTCAACTCGCGCATGCGTACTAATCGTTATTCTTGGCGTGCGGGAGGATCAGGAATTCCCAAACATGAACAACGTGGGAAGTCGGAGGCCGCCATTGAACTTATTTCAGCATACATTACTGATCATCATGGCAAAGGATATAGAATTATCTTCTAAAATGTAAGTACATCTTTTATGTTATTTAACTGTCATTTACATTGTTTTTTTTATATATTGATTTATGTATTGTTTGTTTATATGACGATGCAACAAAGAATATGCTGCACATCAAATCAGTATTTTTTTTCTACAATTGTGTAAATATTTCGTGAAAAGTGTTTTTGTCTGCACTTTCTATGTTAGCGATATTTTGAAAGAGAACGTAAATATATTTGCCGTTGCGGCCATTATGTGAAATATTCTTGTACATTTTTATTGTGATTGTTATAGTGCATAAAAAATACTGAGTTATTTTTGATATAGTGCACACTAAAAATATAATATCGAAGCTTTGGGGGGGGGGGTGATTTCAGCTTCTTAGAAGCAAAGAAGTTTATCTTCATCGCAGTTTATATCAGAAGTTTTAATTTAGTCTAGGAACATATTTCTATTTTTTTTTTTGGGGGGGGGGGAGAGTGTAGAGCTTTTGAAACGTTTAAGCTCAACTTCATGTGTTTAAAATTAATGTGAAGAAACACAAGAATTGGCTCAGTACCTGAGCCCAAGAATTATATTCAATATTAAGTAGCTAAGAAAATTGGAGGAAATACAAATTGTTATTTTTTTTATTGTTTAGTGGTTAGTCTAGTAGTTAGTTCGCAGCGTACTTTGAGTTTCATTTTGCATGTGATATACCATCATTTCAGGGTTGAGTTTTTGACTTCAAAAACTGGTTTTCGACATGACAAGCATCAAAATCTGGTTTAAACCGTCAAAAACTAATCCATAAAAGAAAAAGAACAATATGCAAACTAATTATACAGTATATTGCATTAAACTAAATGCCTAGTTAAAATTAATTATATTAAAATATAATAATTATACTAGCATATAAGTTGTGCTCACTAAGAATAATTAGTTTAATACCATTTATATAATACAAATTTATAAATTTAATGTATACAATATTATATATAAAAATTGTATATATCAGTGGCACAGCCAGAAATTTATCATGTGTGTGTGTGGTTACAACTACTGCAACTCACATATATGTATACGTGTGTATGTGAGATACGGGAGTGAAGAATATACTTTTTGTATGACGAAGAATATACTTCTTGTATGACAAAAAATATTCCTCATTGGAGGGGGTTGTGACTCCCCTATCCCCCTTGGCTACGCCACTGATATATGTAATTAATGAATAATATTCTGCAGTTTTTTAAAAATTTCAAACTAACGTATGGGTAAACATTTCCTAGAAGAAACATCAAGTTTATTTTTGGTTTAATCTAAATATCTAAATTGAAAAGGCTTTAAGGAATAGCCAATAGCATAGCAATTTCACTCATTTAGACTAAAGAGATAAAAGATCAGATCGTTTTAACTATCAGTATACTAAAGTTTTCCATTCAAAATAGAATTAGTAAAAAATTTTGGGACTTGGATGCAGGGCCGGCCCTAACAGTTTTGCCGCCCCGGACAAAAATATAAAATGCCGCCACCCCCCATAGTAAAATTACTGTTAAAAGAAATAAATTGCTCACAGATACTGTTTTCATGCCTATAAAACTGGAATAGCTCTTTAAACATAACACAGCATGAGAAAAACCATATTCATTTAAAACCACACATTAAGCTAAAAACCAAAAGAAATAGAGAAAAATCAACAGTTTTTTTTTTATGACTTTTAATTTGGCAGAATTCCTGACTTTTTCTTTTAAATCAATTTTTCAACTAATTCATGTTCGATAGCCAATGTAGTTAAATTATTTAACCTATCTGGAAGAGTTGTGGAACATAAGAAATTTTTAGTTAACTTTTTTTTGAGAAACTCTTATCTGCTCTTGCCACAGTTATCGGCAAAGAAAGGGAAAGAAAATCTAGAGTTGAAATTAGCTTTAAAATTTCAATTGGGCTTTCCTTTTTGCCCAATAAGGCCGTTAAAGAGACTATTTCATTTACTAGATCAAGCGCATTTATATTCACTGATTCTCCATCGGTCAACTTTAACTACAATTGTTTACACTAAAAACAGTGTTATACTGTGTTACAATGATTAATTAGCACTTTTTAGGAGTACATTTTAACTCATATATGTTGTGCAAAAATTTAAAATAATTACATTGGGTACTTATTAAATGAAATCTGCACTCTAAGGTATTAATCGCTTTGTTTACTGTAAAAAATAAAACTATCTTGAATTTTAATTTAGGATCTTTCACCAGATCATCTCGGGCTTGGCAATCAAAATTAATATGTTACGTGGCTGCGTAAACTGAGTATTAGCCAGAATACTATCTCGTCGGTCAGTTCTCTTGTATAACAGAACATTTTATTTAAAATCGCATCCAATCGAAGATCTTTTCAAAAAATCTTTACAGTTTCTTAAGAGTTCTAGAGCAGGTGGTAAATCGTTGTCTTTTGACTGCAATAGCTTTCTTAATGGATTCACTCAATTGATGATTTTGTACCAAATAATAATAGAGCATAGGAGCACGAAGTGTTTGAGAGAGTTAAATAATCCTGAAGCCAAATCACTGGAACAAAAACTTAAAATCCTTTCATCAATTTTAACGGTAGCCTCATTGGAATTAGATTAGCCAATACCTTTATACCTTACCAAGAATGCGATTTGTTCGATATTTTTGGCATCAGGAATGCAATCTAGAAATATGGGATAGTATTTGGTTTGCTGAATTTCATTAACAATTTGAATCCAACTGGAAACCTTGTGAGAAATCTATGCAATATGTGTAAATATTTGTTTGCATATCACATATAAACAATTGAAGCGAATGAAATGAAATTTATAGCAACCCTAAAAGTGGCAACTTAATTTAAACTACAGGTGCTAAAATATTTTAAGATTTAAAACTGTTGTTTGAAAACTGTGTGTAAATGTATGCTCGCCCTTTGTTAAAAAATGACTCAATGGAATAGAATGAAATTTGTAATTATATTGAATGTTAAGTTAATTGAAACAATAGATACCAAAATTGTTTTAAATAATTCATAGACTTTGAGATTTTGTAAAATTCGCTTAAAAAGTTTCCTCTGGCATCCACCAAAAACGGATTAAGAGAAAAGAATGAAATTAGGTTATATGATGGGTAACAATACATCATCGAAATTTTTAAAAGATTTGAATAAATTGAAAGGATTTGTAAAAGTTGAATTGTATTTTTTCTTTTCTTTTTTTAGGGGGGGGGGGAGAGAATGGGAAGGTGTCACTTTAAGGTGTCTGGAGTTAATACAATGGGTGGCCGTCGACTTAAACAAATCACGTCGATTTCTTTTTTTATATTATTATTATTTATATTAAAATTAAATATATAGTATTAAAATTTCTAAAGTTAATAGAACAAAATTCAGTTACTATCGAGGAGTTAAATAACATTGTTTGAATTCTTTCTAATTAAAGATATCTATATATTATTTTTTGAAAATTTTGTGTGACCACTTCGTGAAAGCAACTAGTGGTCAGACAAAAGGGAATGAAATGAAATTTTGTTAAAGGCGGTAGTAAATTCAAATTACAGGTTTTTAATTTTCTACAATTTTGAATTATTTTTGAGGTATGGCTAACGTGACCACTTATTTTTTCCTTCAAAACGGGACATCTACTACTTTTATGGCAATAGTGTGTTTATTTTCTCCCTCAAAACGGGACCGTGGGTTGCTCTCTTTCTAAAAACGGGACATTGCAGGGGACATTTTCTAAAAACGGGACATTACGGTGTCCCGAAGCTGTGCTTGGGGACAACGGACAAGCCACCTTAAAACGGGACTGTCCCGTTCAAAACGGGACGTATGGTCACCTTAGGTATGGCGTAAACTTTGATAAAGTTTTTCGCGCATCAAGTAAAATCATCAAAATATAATTCAATCAGACGTTACAGTGTTAAATATAGGCTACTTGCTATTACAAAGCATTTTCCAGATATTCTCTTTTCAGTTTAATATTCATTACTAGCATCTTCTTTTGCACATTTAAATGACTTTTTGATGTAGGAAGCTCATCCACTAAAAGAAAACGTTAATTTTGAATGTAAAATATTTTCTCTATTGACAGTTTGTCTCAGTAATTTGTTACTCTCTAACCTGTAATCTTTGAACAATAGACAAGAGTTATAACTTTGCTTTTTATATTTATGCCAGTATGCTAATTTCATTTTCTGTACTCCTACAATGCAAACGAAATTTCACGCGGTTAGTAAAAACCAATCAATGACCGATGGGTACATCAGCTAGTAAAGTTATATAGAATGATATTCTTCGGAATATTTTTAACAATTCTTTTGCTAATACAAACTGTATTTTTCAAATTCGAGCCAAAATGCCGCCCCGGACAGGGGTCCGGTTTGTCCGGCCCTAGGGCCGCCCCTGCTTGGATGCTATGAGTAAGCACATCTTTACAAAGTACATAATGGTCTTACTTCTTAAAAATAAATAAACCTGATAGATGTAAACAAAGTAAGCATTTTTTACTGATTATAGTGCTTTATTTTTCTAAATATTAATTAATTCATTGCAGATATTGAAGTACAAGCTATTTTGCAATAAAGTAAAACACTTAAAAGTATTGTTTATTTTTTCCACTCAATATTTGAGGTTTTTGACAGTTTTTGACATGATGGTTTAAACCATGGTTAAAACTGTCAAAAACTAGCCAACCCTGCATCATTTGTTTCCATCGCATAACTTTTACTACTTTAAAAATCTCAATTTTTTTTCTGCTGGAGCCCAATCATGACCCACAGCAAATTTTAGTTAATGAAATTTGTAACACATATCTTGTATCTTGATTATCAAATTTATAATTTTAGAAAAGTTGGTCACGAGATATTTTGATATGGAGTGCCATACCTAAGATTTTATTTTGTTGAGGACTGTGTATCAAATTGTAACCTAAGTTTCGTCTGTAAGCTAAGTCAAGTAAGTCTTTCGTCAGTAAACAGTCAGATATACGGGGGGGGGGCTGGCTTACAGTTGCCTTAACCACCAGTCTGGATACGTGCCTTAGTTAGATTATATACTGGGTTTGCTATAAGAGTTCAACTGTATAGGAGAGATGAGAAATGATGATCTATCATATAATGAAATATGGTTATTTTTCCCGTGGTTTTCTCCAGTTGTTGTAATGTGAATATTCCTTCTCGGTCCAAAGGCATTCTCCCCCCCCCCCAGGGGTTGCATTTCAGTTTTTCATTTGGTTGTGCAACTGCACCCCCTATCTGCCACCCCTGATACCCCCATTACGCAGATAACCTTTGTAGTTTTGCTGTAATTAAAAGCAGCCTTGTGGACACTATTAACAGAGAATTGCATTATCTAAAATTATTCGAACTCAGTTACAGACAGCGCTCGAAAGTTGTGGTTGTCTGCTTACTCAGGGCAGTCAGATTTTTAAACGGGCAAGTAAAACAAAGAATTCTGTTGCCCTTAGGGCAACCAAAAAGAAAAGAATTTTCTTTCATGGTAATTATCAAAAAGAGTAGAAAGAAAGAAACTACTATTGTTTTATCTTCAGTGTGCTCGTTTCCTATTTGTTTACAAGCAGCCAATCACCGTCAAGAGAATTCTGCCATCATAGTCAAATCATACGTAGTCAAAAATCCATTTTTCATAGTAATGGCCGCAATTAAAAAAAAAAAATTGTATAGCAAAAGTTGCATGGGCAACAAAATGTACTTGGGGGTGACCAAAATAATTTCAGAGATTGCCCGAGGGGCAGCACAAAAAGAAAACAAAACACAAGATTCTACCCTTAGTTACAGACATTGCGGATAAGTTATTTGTAAAAATATTTCATGTTAATGTACGGGCTATTTTGCTTCAATATTGTCATTTGTAAAACTTTTTGTTTTGACTTCACCCCCTTTTTAATTAGTTTTTCTTTCTACAGAAAAAAGAAGTCCTCCCATGTTACGTGTGTCCTTTATGACACAGCTAGAGTGAAAGAACCTGAACGCCAATATCATAGGTTTCCGAAAGACCCAATAATGTAAGTGTTAATTTTAGTAATACCATGTGTTACTCATTTTGTAATGAAGCTATCAACAAATTCTTTATGTATGGTAATGTACAATGTAGGGATGCACGGAATATTCGGTATACTGGCAGTATACCTATTCGACTGTATACCGTGATGGTTCGGCCAAATACTTAATTATTCGTCAACCGAATAGTAAACAAATTTAAGTATTCCCCAATTAGTAAACAAATACATATTTTTTATATCAGAAATGAAAGATATAGTATAGTACCATAGTACTAAATTGATTCAAGTTGTTACTAATATCACATGTGAATAAGCGTTAGAAACCCGTAAAAAGTCCTACCAAGGCACCCTCATCCTTGGCAGATAGTCCTAACTTAGCATTCCACAATCACACACAAAAAAAAAACAATATCCCAATGAAATTAGTTTTAATGTAAGAGAAAACACTCAGTTGTTAAATTTGAATTTTGTTGCTTTTCAGTTTTTCTTAAATCATGACACATTGCATTAACCTGTGCTATTACTAACTGATTTAAATTTGAAACAGTAATCAGGAAAAAAAAAACTCATAACATTAAGGTAATTAACTCCTAAAGTAATCAATATGCTTATTCATTAGGGATGAGAATTCATTTGTGGTGAATAGTCACTGTTATGCCATAAAAGTGTCATTTGTTTATATTTAAATTCTAGATTTCCCTATAAAAACAATTTTATGGAAATTTACCTTCCATGGCCAACCTAAAATTGGTACTTACGTATTATCCCGGTGGTCATTCCAGCCAAACTATTTTTCCGTCAAACGAGTTGCCAAACTGTTGCCCCAATCGTATTCAAAACCATTAATAATTTCATATGTCCAGCATTTCTCTTGGCAAAAAAAAATTGCTCGTCTTGGCGGACTGCCGGGATAATACGTAAGTACCCTAAAATTTATCACTAACAGTCTGTTATCTGTTATTACTTTTTTTTTCTCTACCAAATCTAAGCAAATTTTGGGTGCCACTCAGGGGCGTAGCCAAGGGGGGGGGGTAGGGGGGTCATCCCCCCCGAGAAATTTTACACGTATACATATATATGAGTTGTAGTAGTCGTAACCCCCCCCCCTATGAAAAATTTCTGGCTACGCCCCTGGTGCCACTAATAATACTTAACTCAAACTAAAACCCAATCTAATTAAAAATTATTGGATCTGGGGATCAAACTTGCTAGTTATTATTGTTTCATTAATTAATTAAAAGACTAGTATAAAACAGCATACTATACCATTTTGATATGTTTTGAAATGAGCAATGTATTTTTTAATTAATAGTTTTTCCAATATCAATTGTTTAAAATATTCATCAATTTTATTTTTTTTCTACTGTCAATTATTTTAAGAGTAAAAGAGAGTAACAAAAAGTCAAATCTGATTCTTCCGCTAATTATTAATTTAAAAATGCAAAATTTCCTGATTTTGATGGGGGAAACTTACTAATTTCATTCTGATAATTTAAACCTTTAAGCAAACCATGTGGTTAAAATATTTTAGCTAATTTTATCGTGTAGCAATTACATGTCTGAAAGCTTTCTTTTTTCTTTCTTTTGTAGCTGCTACTGCTTTGAAGTTTAAGGAGAAGGACAAGGAGGTTTTGGCAAATATGTTTGGTCGAAGTTTAGCTGAAGCATCTGATTAGAATAAAAAAAAGATTCGTGCTTCAGATTGTTCCTTAACATTTGATATTGTGGACAATTATACTGAAAACTTATAAAGATAATTTTGTTTTTAAAAATAAAATATGAAAATCTGTTTCATGTAATTTTTGGAAAGAAAACTTAATTTGAAGTGTGTTTATAATTAGGGATATTAAAAATGTACAGTACTAATTTTTTACTAGTGTTAATCCTTTTCCAGTAAGCTGTTTAAAGCGCATTTTGTTTTGCATGAATTAAAAATTAAATTAGTTTTTAAAATTCACAATTGTGCAATTTTAAGCATTACTCAATTTAAATAGCATTTCCAATTTAATGAAAATCTTAAAATATAGCCCAAAAAAGATTTTAATCCATTTATTTCAAATCAAAATTTATTTATTTTAATATTTTCTTCTTCTGTTGTTTACAACCAATAATATTTGCTTTTCGATCAAGTTACAGTAGAACCCTGATTATCCAAGGTGGTCAGAATCAAACATGCCTCGGATAACACTGACAATCATAATCACAATTACAGTTTTAAACATACTGCAGATCATGTCCAGACTTCGAAACGATTACAGTCAAATGTAATTCCCTATAAGAATGCTATTTTATAAATTCTACAGAAATAGTGTAATAAAATTGCATTACTTCAGAATTTTCGGAATATTTGATTTCACTAAGATCAAGATTACTACCTTTTTGCAAATTTAACAGTAACCGGTCATAATCCTTTTAGGAATTGGCCATAGTCGTAATCCTTATCAATTCTTGTAATCAATTGCAGATGGATGTGTAATCATCCGAAGTCTGATCATGAATCTTTTACATTAACCAAGGTGTCACATTGAATATCACGGAGCATTGCATAACCAAGGTTCTACTGTACTTTGAAACATTATAAAGAAATGTATTTCATCACTCGTAACTGGAATTATCATTCACCCCTCTTGTAATTTTTAATGAAATCCAAAGGCTTAAGAGATTAACTTTTAATACAAATATATTGAAAATGAATTCATTGTATCTAAGATGCATTAGTGCTTCATTGAAATTAATATAAATTAGGGGGGGGGGAAATAACCTCCAATGGCAAATTACATTTTGTGGGAAACGTTTCAAGGTAAGTACAGAGAAAAAAAGAAGAAATATGAGCATATTACTGGAATTTTTTTTTCTTTAATAGCTATTATTTTACTCGAAGAAAAGCTCTATTTATACTTCCTGCCCCCTCCCTTTTCCCTTTACACATATGGCAAACATTTATTGTATACTTTGAAATTGGTCATAACTCCCACAATATTTCTGAAAAATTCTAGATAAACTGTGTTGACCAAAGAAAAGAGTATGCAGTTTGATTTAACACTGAGGTTGTTATAGCAGAGCTGTATTAATTAAAAATATATTGTCTGTGTGGATTTTATGAGTAGTGGCTACTATAAAATCCAAAGTAAATTTTATATTCTATAGGTGATTATAAAATAGCTTTCTATAATAAAAGCTTCAACTATATTTGTTCAAGCTTTTAATTGTACTCTACAATATAAATTGCTGCACAATTTCAGTATTAAAGGCCTTTACGTTCTCCAAAAGGTGAGTCAGAATCTGCGTGAAGAATGATCTTTTAGCACCATCAAATGAAAACTCATGTACAAAAATTTTTTTCCAGTCATTAAAAAAAAAAAAAAAAAAGAAGACATGTTTCAGCTAACCTATTAAAGCATCAGCCATCAGGTCAATATTGTATGTTTGAGCTCCTACTTGTGAGGGAAAATATTGATTGTAAAAGAAATTGGGGGGGGGGACTTGACTAATTAATATTTCACATGTAGACCTTTTTTTTTTGTTTGAAATTATAACTCAAAAGAGAATTTTTTAATGCTTTAAAATGAAATGAAAAATTTTCTGTAGTTACTACAGAAAATTTTTCATTTCATATTGAAGCATTAAAAAATTCTCTTTTGAGTTATAATTTCAAACAAAAAAAAATAGGTCTACATGTGAAATATTAATTAGTCAAGTCCCCCCTCCCCCCAATTTCTTTTACAATCAATATTTTCCCTGATGGGAGAAACATGAAAACAATATTCAGAAATGTTGGAAACCAATATTGCTCAATGTCAAAAAATAATATTTAGGAATATCAGAAAAAGATATTCCTGGATATCTGAAAACAATATTCAGAAATGCTGGAAACCAATATTGCTCAATGTCAAAAAATAATATTTACGAATATCAGAAAAAGATATTCCTGGATATCTGAAAAAAAATATTCACAAATGTTGGAAACTGATATCTCTGAATGTCAAAAAAATAATATTCAGGAATATCATTTAGGGGGGGTCCATTTAATATTGCCCAATATTGTAATTTTGATATTGGGCAATATCTCTGTGCTACCTGGGTGTGGCGTTGACTTGAAGGAACCATGCTTTGCACTCGGGCAATTATACGTTGCATACTCACGAGTAGGATCACCTCGAAATTTGTTCATTTACAGTCCGGACAATAAAACCATAAATGTAGCCTAAATCAAGTATTGTAAAAAGAAATTTTAAAAAATCTAATAAAAATAAAAAGTGTGTGTAAATGTATAATATAATATGTAATATGTATATGTATTTGCCATATGTAATATGTATAATATAATATGTAAATAATTGTGTAAATAAAACATAAATTTTCGATTTACTAAGGTGTTTCTTATTTTAACATATAATTATTTCAATTAGCTAATTTGTTAAATATTTGATATACTTTCTGTACACCGCATGTTTAATGGTCGAATAAGTCTCTCAATATCTAAGATAGAAATCTAAATTATCTACCTTAAAAAATGGATCCTTAAATGTTTTTATACCATTAAACATGTGGTGTATTTTAACCCGAGCAACGCCAGGTTTCGCTGCTAGTATGAAATAAAATTCATAATCACTTCCCTATCCCTATTATAGAGGGTGCCTAAAACACACTAGCCTATAGGGTTCTCTTTATGTATTCACGTTAGACAGATAGAATTAATTATAAAGTTACCTTATCGCTCTGAATAAAAATTTGAGATTTAATGTAAATAAATACAAATTAATAAGTCAATTAAAATCTTTACTTTCTATAAAACCCTCTTACACAAATTCCCAATAAGTAAAATATGTCTTTATACACAGGGCCTCCGAGAGAAATTTTATAAGGCGGGACAGAAATGTTCCCCCCCCCCTCTCCCCAACTTGTTTTTGCCTCAAGAAATATATTTTAAATTCTGCCCAATTTTACTTTAAAAGTAGTTATCTATCTATCTATATAAATAAAATTAGACTTTTGTCTGTACATTTCTTGGAATTCAAAAATTTTGCGATTTCTATCCGTTTCAAGCACCCGGGAATCCGATGCGACCCTCAAAAAAAAATTTGTCTGTCTGTCATTCTGACCGTGACGCTTTTTTTGTTTAAGCATCACGTAAAAACGGCTGAAGCGAATGATATGAAATTGGGTGTCATGATAGGTGGTCACTCAACTTAAAACATAGGCGTCGAATTTAAAAAAAATCTTGATTACATTTTCAGATTTTGCGAAAATCGTTTCAAACTGCGTAAATTTGTATTCAAGCATCACGTAAAAACGATTGAAGTGAATGATTTGAAATTGGGTGTCGTCATGATAGGTAGTCACTCAACTTAAAACTATCGATTCAACTTAAAACAATCGATATCAACTTAAAACTATCGATATCAACTTAAAACTATCGATTTAAAATTCGACGCCTATGGCATTTTCAGATTTTGCGAAAATTGTTTCAAACTGCGTAAATTTGTGTACGCACATCACGTAATAACTGCAAAGGTGAAAAAATGGTATTTGGTGAAATGATAGGTGGTCACCTTAAAGTATAAGCATCTAAAAAAAACGATCAGATTTTGGGATTTTGCGAAAATCGTTTCAAACTGAGTGAATTTTTGTTCACGCATTACATAATAACGACTAAAGCGAATGATATGAAATTTGGTCACATGATAGGTTGTTGCTCAACATAAAGTATAGGTGTCCCATTTTTTAAACATTTTTATTAGATTTTGAGATTTTGTGAAAATTCTCCCAAAATGCGGTTATATTTCTTCAAGCATCGCGTAATAACGACTAATACGAAATTTGGTGATATGATAGGTAGTTGCTAATCTTAATTTATAGGTGTTGAATTTTTAAAATATTTTGATTACATTTTGAGATTTTGTGAAAATCGTTTAAAAATGCTAAAATTTTTGTTCCAGCATCACGAAATAAAGACTGCAGGGAATTAAACGAAATTGGGTGACATGATAGGTTGTCACTCAACTTAAATTCTAGGCTTCCCGTTTTTCAAAAATGTTGATTAGATTTTGAGATTTTGCGAAAATTATTTCAATATGCGTAAATATTCGTTCGCGCATCCCATAATTACGACTAAAGCGAATGAAATTATATTACTTAGTTACTCTCTAACCTGTAATATTTTAACAATCCATAAAAATTATAATTTCGCTTTCTTTACTTTGGCAACATACTACATCCATTCTGTGTACTCCTACAATGCTGACGAAAGTTCTTGCTTTTAGAAATTTGCATTCAGTACTAACCCGTCAACGACGGGTACTTCAGCTAGTTAAAAATAAAAAAGTTAATATTGTGGGGTCATTTTTATTCTTACCTAAATTTTAATTTTAATAATAGTATTTACAATCTGTAATAACGTATTATAAAAAATATATATAAATGAAGTATCATTACGGTATTTTTATAACCAGATTCCAAAATCCTCCTTTGCCTTACCACCCTCGCTGCCTAACATGTGTTGCAAATCACCATCACCAACAGTGTGTTATTCATCTGGAAATGCATCAGTTCATATTTTGCTATAGTTAAACACACAGTTTCGAAAATTAATTATTTTTCTTTTAGTGATTTTTATATAGAATGCTAAAAGAAAAGAATGATTAAGGAAATCTTCGTATTTAGCGATTTTTTATTCATGCTTGAAGATTTTTTTTTCTAACGGGCGGGTACTTTGCCGATTAGGCATTATCCCTTACAGCTGCCCGAAGGTGTTGGCCACTTTATTATGGGGGAACCTAGTAGGTGGACCAACGTCGCCCCCTATTAAAGGACGGACATGACAACCACGCCCAGTCGGGGATCAAACCCCGGCCGCCGGGAGTTGAACCGGAAACCGGAGTACGGTGCTTTACCCACCATACAACTCGGTCAGCGCATGCGTGAAGGTTAAAAATATATATAAATGGTAGAATTAGCATATTTATTATTTAATTTTAATAATGCCTTTTCGTGCCTTTTTACTTGCAAAATTTCGTATAACATCATCAAAATTAATAGTTCTGGCAATGTCAGATTCGATGCTTAGTCTTGCTAAGTTTACAAGTCATTCTTGAGACATGGTTGATCTTAAGAAATTTTTTATGAGTTTCAATTTACTGAATGATCGTTCAGCAGAAGCTACCGTTGCTGGAATGGTTAAAAATACCCTAAGGGCAATGCAAACATTTGGAAATAGACCTTTCAGTTTATTATCTGTTAGTATGTTCAATAAATCCAGAGGCTGTAATTGATTAATTCCAAAATTAGCTTTGTGGACGAATGGTAAGGGAATTATTTCTGAAAGAAAATCTTCACTATTCAGATCATCTTGGTATTGTTCAGATAGAAATAATGCCTTTTCTTTCAAACTGCTTCCAGGTATTGTTAAATACTGCCATAATATTTCAAATTTACTTGACAAGTTTTTGACAGCATCAAATCGTACAGTTAGTCCCCCTATGACACTATCTACCAAAGGATAAAATAAGTAAATTTTAAAATATTTTTCTTCATTATCTAACTGTTTATCAGTTTCTTCACTATCCAGATGATGCATCTTTTGTTTTTTGCGTCTCTCATCATATCCACGGGAAAATGTTTTCTCGATCTCCATATTTAAAGCTACAGTTTTAGCTTCAGACCAGACTGAATTCCAGTCATTTCGAAATGTTTTCAGATTGGAGAGCAATGCTCCTATATTTTCTGCTTCGACATAAATTGTTGTATTTCTGGCTTGGATGACTTTAATGCACTTATCGATTCGAAGCAATATTTTGAACCACACAGCTGGCATTAACACCCACACGAAAGATGACATATACCATAGAACTCCATTAATTTCATTTTTAGTTTCTGGAGTTAAATTTAAATCTTTCAATTCTCAGTGCTAACTTGATGCCAGGAAGTTGATTTGCAAACGGCTTGACACTGTGAATTCGATCTGACAATCTGGTATCTGACATGCTGTGAACTGCGAAGTCGATATGCTTCCGTAAAATTTCCCAGCGCTTTGGACTAGAGCTAAATAAATTATAGGTTGTTTGTATTGTACCAAAAAAAGTTATTGCTTCTGGTATGCATTCAGCAGCGTCATTTCCACATAAATTAATCGTGTGGCATCCGAAAGGTGCAAATATTGCTTTTGGATTCTGTTCTAATATTTTCGCTTGGGCACCATTATATTTCGCAGACATATTTGCACCATTATCATAAGACTGAGCCCTACAGTCACTGAGTGGAATTGAGTTAGCTTTCAAGGTAGAAATTAATTCAGCAATTTCTTCTCCTTTTTTGTTGCTGCAATCCGAAAATGTGAGAAATCATTCTTGAACTTCATAATGCCTATTTTTTTTAAGTTAAAAATCTTAACAAAATTGTTGTTTACTCTTTATGGAAGGAATCTGGAGTTGCATCCACTGTTACAGAAAAGTATTTAAACGACTGTCTTTCATCTAAAATTTGCTTTTTGATAAGATCGAGCATTCTGCAATAAACTCATTTTGAGATTTAGGCGATAAATAGTGAACTTGCAGTCGTTCAACTAGTTTCTGGGATTCTTGTACTTTCAATACATGTTCTCGAAGGATAGGATCATATCAGCATATTTAAAAAAAAAAAAAAAAAAAAAAAAAACGGAGCGGATGTAAAGACCGGATGTTGGAAGGATTGATAAGAACTTTTTTCCTTTTTTTTCAAATAAGGGGACTTGGAAAAAATTTTGAGATTTGAACGCGCAACCTACAAAAGAATTCATAGGATAATGATTGTTGGCTTAAACCGTTAGGCCGAGAATGCTTCAGGTATAAAATTGTAGGTGTTTTATGTTATACTTTAGTTTTGAAAATGAATTGGTCGAGTGAAGTTGTAGGAGTGGTGTGCATGTATACGTGTATGTGTATAATTTTTACGCTCATCTATAGTTTTACCGAAAGTGATAAGTTTGCGGTTGATTTTGTTTTACACTTAAATGAAACGGGAAACGTAACGTTTTCTCTGTGATGAACATGCGAGTGAGGATTAATATAACGAATAATCATATTTTATGCTGCAATGAAGAAAGCGTATCACGACCCAGTTCACGAGGCGAGTTTTGCTGGTGTAAATGCCTTATACCGTGCTGCTCGAGGAAGAGTAAGCAAACCGCAGATTCGGAATTGGTTACAAGGTGTGGACGCATACACTCTTCACAGACCGGCGCGCAGGAAATTCCCGACAAATCGAGTGATTGTCTATGCGAAAGATCATCAGTGGCAAGCGGATCTAGTGGATCTGTCTAATTTAAGGCAGTATAACGATCAATACCGATACCTCCTGACATGTACAGACGTCCTATCAAAATACAGTTTTGCGCCCCCCCCTTAAATCAAAGCGGGGAGAAGATATTGTGAATGCTTGCCGTTCCTTTTCGGAGCGCAAACCTAAACTTTTACAGACGGATCAAGGTACCGAATTTAAAAATGCAAAGTTCCAAACTTTTTTAAAGCAACATAACGTGCGATTTTTCACGACATACAATAATACAAAGGCGTCCGTTGTAGAGAGGTTCAATCGAACTTTGCAAACAAAAATCTGGAAATATTTCACGAGTAAACGAACTTACCGCTATATAGACGTTTTGGACCAATTGGTGCACAGCTATAATCACACCTTTCACTCGAGTATTAAACGAGCCCCTGCAGAAGTGACGGAGTCTAATGAGCAGGATGTGTGGGTTACCCTATACGGTAATATGGAAAACATCCCCAAAAAGCCCTGCGTTTTTAAAATGGGGGATACAGTACGCGTATCCAAACATAAATTGACCTTTGAGAAAGGTTACGAAACTAACTGGTCGGAAGAACTGTTTACCGTGACGGAATGTGTGGCAAGAGACCCCACCCCCCCCCAGTGTATCGGATCAAGGACTTGATGGGCGAACCTATTCTGGGAACGTTTTATGCTCAAGAACTTCAAAAAGTACACCCTAAGGAAAACTTGATATAGAAAAAGTGTTAAAAAAGCGAACGCGTCGAGGACGTGTAGAATACTTTGTGAAATTCAGAGGTTAACCCACAAAAATTTAATTTGTGGATACCTTCCGAAAATATATTCGCACTCTAAATAGAGGAATCGTGGCACCGAAACGACATTTGTAAAGATGAATTTCTATCTAACGCTACCGAGCGATAGCTCTATGAATTACTTTCCCGAGAATAAAATTTCTCATTTTATCACGCGTTTACCAACCCCCATTGAATTAAACGGCGAATGGGAGGTAGGTTTAGCGGAATTTATGTATCCGCATACCTGGTATAATCTGAATGCTTAAAATAATTTGATTGGATTTGATTTAGGCGACGGAAAAATAATAGGTAGACGTGTACCCCCCGGATTTTATGACTCTGTTTATGAAATTTTAAACGCCGTTCGCATTAAAGATATTGAAAATAAAATATTTTTTGAATATAGCAACGTAACAATGCGCGTGCGCATTTCAGTGAAAAATAAGGCTAGAATTTTTTTTTGTACACTGGCTTATCTCAACTATTGGGTTTTGATCCTTGTGAAATTGAATGTTTTGAAGAAAACACTGAAACGACTTCGGAAAGCCCACCCAGCAAACACACACCTGCTGGCAGAGTACCTTGCCAGTGCCTTTCTGCCTTTACGTCCAGCACTGGCCCGGAACTGCAAAAAGTAACTAAATCGTACCAAAAGTGGTCGCCCGAGAAGTACCTTGCCAGAAGCCCGGGAAGGCAACGGCACTCTGCTGGCATACTGCATGTGCCGGCCGTTACTCACAATAAAGGCACTGGCCCATGGAGTTTATAATACCCAAACTGAAACGGCCGGGTGCCGGCTATTATTAAAAATAAAGGCACTGGCCTGGTACCTTAACAGTGACTACAATATAATGGCACGGTACCGGATTAGTGCCTATTTACAGTAACGCTGCTATAATTAAAATATGAGCCAGTGGCGGATCCGGGGTAGGGGGGCTTATTCATCAACCCATTTCAAAAAAAAAAAAAGACATTGCTTAAGGGTAACATTTTAAGATAAAAAACTACATACATAAAAGATAAAAAACAACAAAAAAGTTTATCGTTTGCAAATTATGCTCGCCCAAAATTAGTGAATTGTGTGCAGTTTTCAAAAACTGCAATTTTCTTGCGAATTTTCAGTTGCAAAAGATACTTTTTTATGAGAGAGGCGGTAACACATTTCAAAAACTACATAAAATCATTTGTAAACAGTTTAATTGCATTATCTCATAATTAGAGACATTTTATAAATGAGTTATAATACTTTACGGTTGATATATGTATGCATATATAATATATATATATATATATATATATATTAGTCAAAATCATATAGGATATAATAAATAAAGTTGCACTGCATATATATATATATATATATATATATATGGTTACATATAACTTTAGAGTAACATTTTGCTTTATTGTACATTTTGTTTTGATCAAATGATTTTTTTTATGTTAGCTATTCTGAAAACAAATTTCTATATACCTGTTGTACCTACATGACTCAAATTTTTTGAAGGAAAATACTTTTATACACTATAATATGCAATGAGATTTTGTATATTAAAAACAGTGTAAGTAAAAATTTACCTGTTATTTTCTAATTAATCCAGGGAATTATCCTGTTAAATCCAAGGCATGCAAATGTGAACTAACAAGAACCTCACCGTTGAAATAGTGTTATTAAAGTAACTATTCCTAACTATGAGATCTTGTTAGTCTGGAACAGTTTAAAAATACCAATTAAACACTTTGGAAAGCTGTAAAACGATGAAACAAATAAAAACTTTAAAGCCTTGAGATCCGAAAAAAAAGCACTTTACAATTCACGAAATGGCATTCGAGAGGGGTTGCCATTTCCGTTGGAATGTAATTCGCCAATTTTCAAAACATGACTGAAGCAGTAAATAGCTTGGCGACAGACCCCCCACCACACCACTAATATTAACTCCGCGTTTCACAAACATTTTCTGCCAAATAAAAAGATAGCAGTTCGATTTTTGCTGCCTTCATTGGAGATCGTTTAGGATTCCTCGGCAGAGAGAGAGACGGCTTATGAGGCTCCGTAAGGGAAATCGAAACATAAAGAAAATATAATTCCTAAATGAACCCCATTGCGTTTCTATTTTTGACTATTACATGAAAATACTGGCTTAATTTCTAACAAAATAACTACAGGAGCTTAACGTAGAAAAAAGTCTCCAAATATGTTTTTCAGGAAAAGTTTAGCAAAATTGTAAAAAATTAATATAAATTATAAAAATTTTAAGAATAAAATTCATAATTCTGTACATAGTGGGGGTTTCACTATCGCTGTAGTAAACATTTTTATAGCATACTGAACTCGTTTGTATTATTTTAGTTTTTAGTAATACAATATTTGAAGGCACAATATGAACTTCTCCCTTTACACCCCTCCCTCAAAAAAAAAGAAAAAAAAATCTTAGCAGTGACCCTTGCCTTTGGGTGCCCGGAACTTATATCCCTTAACACTTCTACACAGTATGAATGTGAAACAATATTATTTAATTAAAATAACGAAATTTTATGCCAACATTACGAAATATATACAGGCCCATTACTGCCAAATAGTGCTGGTCCGGTACATTGTAAGCAGTACCACGCCGTTCACTTTTCTGTGCATGTCATAGACACATGGCAGTTCGCCGTTACCAGTTATGTACTGGCGAATATGCACTTTTCAGACACTGGCACTCCAGTGACTTCCAGACGATGGCAATCTACCATGCTCCCGGTAGACGGCACTTTGCCAGCACGACGGGTACCCGGCCGGCATTTTGCGGGCAGTAGTGTGTTTGCTGGGCATATGTTGCAGACCCGTGTGCTCAATACAGGACATTGATGGTGTATTCGGATATAATAGAATCGCAAATCGTAGGTGATGTATTAGCACCACTATTTCGTATTGTGAATGTGACCGGGAAGGACGGTGAAGTAATCAGTGCCCAGTTTGATCGACCCCACTATATACCGCTCTCGAGAAAAAAATTTCAGACAATCGAAATCGTTATAAGGACCCACACTGGTGAATTAGTGCCATTTGAACGCAGGCGCTCGTACGTGAAACTTCATTTTAGGCAAAAATATCTCTCTTGAAAATGTATGTGCCTTATCAGTGTTGCCAAAAATTCTTTGAGGATTATTATACGCATCAGTCTGGCAATGGACTTAATTTTTATCAAGGCGCACCATTTCAAAAAGGATACGGATTTGGCGGACTTTTTAGGTCATTTTTTAGAGCAGCAGTACCGATGCTCAAGAGCGGAGCAAAGACTATTGGTAGACATTTATTTAACAGCGGAGTGGATATCCTGAATGATGTATCGAAGGGTGAGGACCTTAAAACAGCAGCAAGACGACGCATGAAAGAAGCAGGGAAGCAGCTCACTGACAAAGCAGCAGCTAAAGTGAAATCAATGATTGGATCTGGACGCAATAAAAAGAGGAAGCGACGTGTGAAAAACGTCAGTCGTAGACGAACCAAGAAGGTGAAAGGTCACGATATTTTGCTTAATTCACAAGGACTCGGTAGCCTGCGTTAAATCCGAGTTGGACTTATTTGTGATGCCCCCTACTCAAACGGCTATCGAAAAAGGACAGTTTGTTGAATATCACCCTATTGCCAACATACAAAATGGGGGACCTGTAGAATTTAACATATCTGGAAGCGGAGAAGAATATTTAGACCTCTCTTCGTCTCACATCTACGTGAAAGTAAAAATTGTAAAGTCGGATGGTACCGACCTGGACGAGAAAGATGCCGTGGCCCCTGTTAATTTATTTTTACAAGCCCTTTTTTCGCAAGTAGACGTCAGTTTGAATGAGCGAGTGATTTCGACATCCAGCAATACTTACCCATACAGAGCCTACATCGAAACTTTAATGAACTATGGGGAAGATGCCAAGAAAAGCTTACTTTCCTGTTCCTGTTTTTACAAGGATACGAACCTGGCAACAGCCGATCCCACGGCTACGACCGATGCAAACGAAGACCTCAAGAAACGCTATCACCTAACTTCTAAGAGTAAAACTTTAGATATGATTGGTCAATTGCACTGCGATATTTTCCAGCAAAATAGACTTTTACTAAACATGGTGGATGTAAAGATAAAAATGACGCGCAGCAAGCCCAATTTTTGTTTGATGTCTGCTACAGCTAATGAATATAACGTGATATTAGAGCATGCATCATTGTTTATTAGAAAAGTGAAAGTTAGTCCCGGTGTTTCACTCGGACATGCAAAAGCTCTGGAGAAAACTTCAGCTAAATATCCCATTGATCGTGTCATGTGTAAGTTGTATTCTGTCTCTGCAGGCAGTTGGTCCTTTTTACAAGACAATGTGTTTCTGGGAGTCATGCCCAAACGTGTGATCGTGGGATGACTGGATAATGCTGCAGTGGGCGGACAATATAACCTAAATCCGTTTATGTTCTATAACTATGACGTTAGCTATTTAAGTATATTCTTGGACGGACATCCTTTACCCAGTAAAGCACTAGAGTTAAATTTTGAAAACAACAGTTACGTGCTGTTTGAGCGCCTCTGTCTGCAGCATCTGTCTTAAATCTTTTGAAGTGGCTCTCAAGTGGTTAGCAGCGGAGGGCCAGCTCTGCATTCTCGCTTCCCCGGACAGAACGGTACGAGACCGTGCACGAGATGCCTTGAGAGGCAAATGTGTGCTGTGGCGTTACGAGATATATACACGCTGCAGCAAAAATTGTTAAATCCAGATTAAAATAAAGAGTATTTTTAATATACAGTCCACTTTATTCATTCAAAGTTTTTAGAGTTGTGCCTGAGCTGATGTGTGTACATTTTGGTCCGTCGAGCCGGAGACGGTTCCACTGCCTTATGGATATAAATGAAGTTCCTTTGTTTGTGTAACAAGTGATGAAGTAGGTGCTGAGCTTTTCTGGTCATTTACTCCCTTGAGATAATTTGTGTTATTATACTTTAGAGTTAAGAGTTGTGTTTAGCCTTTAATTGAATTTATTTTTATCATTGTTTTGAGTTAGAAATTAGTTATTGAGTTTGTTATAAAAATGTTCAAAAACGCGAGAAAAGCTGATTTGCAGCTCGCTGCGATAGAGTTAGGAGAGGAAATAACAGAGACAATGACAACGACAGAGCTTATTAATATTATAAAGGATACTGATAAATTCAAAAACGAACCTGAATTTGTATCAGGTCTCTTAGAGGGGATAATTGAGGACCGGAAAGCAAAATCACAGTTAGAATTACAATTAGAACAAATTAAATTAGAGAGAGCGAAAGCTGAGTTAGAACTGTCACGCTTGCAAACAATTCCAAAAACAGTTCCAAAAACTAGCGACGAATCAGAAAATAAAGTTGAGAGATATGATTCATTAGAGTCGCTAATAAAAAGTATAAGAACTCTAACGATTAGAATCCCGAGTCGACTAGAAGGATGGGGTCTATTTTTTACTTCTTTAGAAAGATCCTTTGTTAAAAAGAGCGTACCCGATGCACTTAAGGCGGAGATACTTTTGAATTTACTAGGTGAGAGAGCTTCAAACATAATTTCTTACATAAGAGATAATGAGTTAAATGATTATGATAAAGTGAAAAAAATCGTATTAAGAGAGTTCGAACCAACCGCCCAGTCATGTTTGGAGCAATTCAGAAAAACTACTAGGCAGGCAAATGAAACCCATGTACAATTTGCATCTCGTTTGACAACTAGTTTTGATTATTACTTAAAATTAAGAGAGGTGTCTGATTTTGAGAAATTAAAGCAATTAATTGTATCAGACAAGTTGTTTCAAACATTAGACAAAGAAACAGCGTCTCATATCAGTGTTAGGCAGGCAGATACATGGTTTGATCCCATAACATTAGGAAAAGAAGCAGATCTATTTTTTGTGTCACGGGGAAAACTTTTAACGGAAGGTTTTAATCAAAAATCCTCTAATTCGAGAAATGTGTCTAGAGTATTTTTAGCTGAGAGTAAGATTTCAAAGTGTTGCCTTTGTTATGAAAATCACCCCTTATTTAAATGCAAAAATTATATGGCCTTGCCTGTTTCTGAGAGAGTAGAAATAGTTAAGAAAAATAATTATTGCTTTTGCTGTCTTGGAAAACATTTAATTAATAATTGTAAATCAAAATTTTCTTGTTATTTGTGCAAAAGAGATGGAAAAAATAAAAGACATCACTACACATTACACTTCCCGAAAAGCGGTGAGTTTTTGCGACAAGAGAGCGCGGCCAATAACCCCGATTTTGTTTCCCCCCCTATTACAAGAGGTACAAGAGAGAATACTTTGAGTGCGGAGGCACCAACATTCCAGCCAGCATCCTTGGCTAGCGTCGAATCTAATATAAACACATCGGTGTTCTCCTCGCGAGTAATAAATACATCAAAAACAACGCTCCTTAGCACTGCAACTTGCTTAGTGAGAGATAACGTTGGTAATAATTTTAGAGTGCGTGCGATTTTGGATCAAGGGGCAATGAATAACTATATGACTTCAGATTGTGCTAACAGCCTTAATTTAAAAAGAGAAAAACTAATTTAACAGTTTGTGGAATTGGCGATACCTGCACAACAATTAAATCTGTAGTTAAAGCCATGATTTCCAACACTGAGGGAAATTACGAGAAAGAATTAGATTTTTTGATAGTATCCAAGATTACTGACTTCATGCCGTCTAAAACGTTTGAGATAAATATACCCGAGTTAAAATATGTAAACCTGGCAGATGAACACTTTAACAAACCAAGTCGCATAGATTTACTTTTGAGCGCAGAAATCTTCTACGAATTGTTGCGACCTGGTCAAATTTGTCCGACTAACAGTAATTTAATCTTTCAAAATACTGTTTTTGGTTTTGTGGCAAGTGGAAGCGTTCCCACTGAAACGCCGGGTAGGGTTCATTGCGGCTTTATTCAAGATAATATTGCCCTAACCAAAACCATAGTGAAATTTTGGGAAATAGAGAACGTGCAGATTGAGATACCTAAAAACGAAGAAACAATAATTTGCGAAAATCATTTTGAGAAAAACGTTAAACGAGATAGTACAGGTAGATACATAGTAAAAATGCCGCTAAAAGAGGATCCAAATTGTTTAGGGAAATCTAAAAATATAGCCCTCAAAAAATTAAATTCGTTGTGGAGTCGCCTTGTAAAAGAGCCTGATCATTTATCATTATACAAAGAATTTTTGCGAGAATATGAAAAATTAGGGCACATGAAAAAGATTTCGGAATGTGAGGAAGAAGTAGGAACATACTATATACCGCATCTAGGAGTCTATCACCCAGATAAAAGTACTACAAAACTTCGTGTAGTATTCAATGCTTCCTCGCAGACAACATCAGGGAATTCTCTTAACTCTTTACAGTATAATGGTGGGGTTGTTCAGGATGACCTATTTAAGATAATGATTAGATTTCGTAAGCATATTTATGCATTTGTAGCTGATATAAAGCAGATGTATAGGATGATTTTAATTGATCCGAGTCAAACTAAACTTCAGAGAATACTTTGGAGGGAGGGAGTGAATGAACCAGTTAAGACTTACGAGCTCAACACTGTTACCTACGGTACAGTGAGTGCACCTTACCTCGCTACAAGAGTTCTTCAACAATTAGCCAGAGATGAACAACAAAACTTTCCCTTAGCCTCTCCAATCATAGAGAGAGACTTATATATTGATGATGTCCTCAGTGGCGCAGACACCCTAGGTGACACTAAAGCATTACAACCAGAGTTAATAAAAGCTCTCAATAGTGGAGGTTTCACATTACACAAATGGTGTAGTAGCTCTCCAGAGCTAAAAACAGACTGTGACAGTAGTTACAGTTTTCAAGATGAAACAAAGGCCTTAGGAGTTTCATGGAAGCCCATCACCGACCAGTTTACTTTTCAAATCCAGATAGAGAACTCGGTTCCGCCAACAAAGAGATCTGTGCTTTCAACAATTGCCAGAATTTTCGATCTCCTAGGACTATTGGGTCCTGTAATAACAGCAGCCAAAATATTTTTACAGAGGCTGTGGTGTTTGAAATTGGACTGGAGCGATCCACTTCCTGAAACGGAGGCAAAACAGTGGGAAAACTTCATTCAGTCCTTACCAGAACTAAATAGTGTAAGTGTTAATCGATGCATTATAATGCAAAAATCAGCGCATATTCAACTTCACGGTTTCGCGGATGCGTCCGAGAATGCGTACGGATGTGTTATTTACTGCAAATCCACGTCAGATCGAGGAGATTCCGAGGTGAATTTGGTCTGCAGCAAATCACGAGTATCACCTCTTTAGCGAATAACAGTGCCCAGACTCGAACTTTCCGCCGCCGTCCTTCTCGCAAAACTGATGACTAAAGTGACGAGTGCCTTACAACTTAAGACAGTAGATATCTTTCTCTGGACTGACTCAATGATTGTCCTTTCCTGGATACAGAAAGAGCCATATCTTCTAAAAACATTTGTCGCAAATCGTATAGCGGTAATACAGGAGTTAACAAGCGTTCACCAATGGCGTCATGTATCTTCCGGAAACAATCTCGCAGATCTCATTTCAAGAGGGATGAATCCACAGACACTAGTGAAAAATGATCTGTGGTTCGAGGGACCCACGTTTCTGAGTCAGGGAGAATATCCCAATCCTGAAATTCCAATCTCAGTATGTGGTGACTCTGTTGAACTGAAAAAAACGGGCAATTGTGAAAGCGACAATCCTCATATTACCCTTACAAATTTTAATCATAATTCTATTATTAATGATATCCTTGCATTGAGTAATAATTATTTAACCATTATTCGTATTTTATGTTATATATTTAGATTTATACATAATGCTAAAGCTAAAGATAAGATCTCGGGTCACCTTACTCCCAAGGAGATGAAAAGAGCGGAAATGTATCTAATTACAGAAGCACAAAAAGGTGAGTTTTCAGAAGAAGTAAAAAACCTGAAGAGAGGTGCTGCTATTCCTAATAATAGCAAGGTAAAATCGTTAAATTGTTTCTTAGATGAAAATGAAATATTATGTGTTGGAGGTCGATTAAAGCATTCCGACCTCAGTTCATCTCAAAAACATCCAATGATCCTTTCGGACAAACATCCTCTTACAACAATTATTGTAAGATATTACCATTTGAAATATTTTCATGTAGGTCCTAATGCCTTATTATATCATGTTAGACGTAAGTTTTGGGTCATAAATGGTAGAAATGTTTGTAGAAAAATTGTATTTCAGTGTATCACATGTTTCAAAAATAAACCTGTGTTAGAGAAACAAATTATGGGGGATTTGCCCAGAGAAAGAGTTGTTCAGTCTTTCCCATTTTGCAATGTCGGTACCGATTATTGCGGGCCGTTCTATATTAAATTCAAAAATCAGAGAAAGGGGAAACTGAACAAAGTGTATGTATGCATTTTTGTTTGTTTATGCACCAAAGCAATTCATCTTGATTTTGTAACAGATCTTACTTCTGATGCATTTATTTCATGCTTGAAGCGCTTTTTCAGCCGAAGAGGAAAGTGCTCAAAATTATTTAGTGACAATGCTACTAATTTTGTAGGTGCGAGCATGGAACTAAAAAAATTACATAATATGGTGAGGCATCCAGACGAAACTTTGGCAAATTTTCTTTCTAGTGAAAGCATAGACTGGCAGTTCATACCTCCAAAATCACCAAACTTTGGCGGTCTTTGGGAGGCCGGAGTTAAGAGTTTTAAATTCCACTTAAAACGAGTTATCGGTAATGCACATTTAACTTAAGAGGAATTTCTCACGATCATTTTAGAAATTGAAAGTGTTTTAAATTCCAGGCCTCTTACCCCTTTGTCATCAGATTTTGATAATTTTGAAACATTATCACCAGGCCATTTTCTCATTGGGAGGCCATTAAACTCAATTATTGAGCCACAATTGGTTGATTTGTCGGATAACAGACTTTCTAAATGGCAGAAAATTACAAAATACAGCCAACAAATTTGGAGGTTATGGAAAAGAGATTATTTAAATAACCTACAGCAACGCAATAAGTGGCGATTTGCAAAAAATAATGTAAAAACGGGTTCGTTAGTGTTGATTAAAGATGAGAATATGCCCAACACAAAATGGTTAACAGGAAGAATTGCAGAAATATTTTTTGGAAAGGATAAACACGTTCGAGTAGTAAATGTTAAGTTACCCAATGGTAAACTATTTAAAAGGAACGTCAGAGACATATGCATTCTTCCTATGGAAAATGATTAAATTTTTCGATTGTAGAATTGGGTGTATAAATTTGCTTTGTATACTTTTTTTTTTGTACTTGTGCTGTTATGTACTATATATATACATATTTTTTTTATTTGTGAATGTAGATTACATGTAATTTAAATATTGTTGAAATTTGTATAATTTCAACGGGGGGAGGATGTTTGAGCGCTTCTGTCTGCAGCATCTGTCTTAAATCTTTTGAAGTGGCTCTCAAGTGGTTAGCAGTGGAGGGCCAGCTCTGCATTCTCGCTTCCCCGGACAGAACGGTACGAGCAGTGGTGGCGCTACACTTTCCCCGACGGGGGGTCATAAGTCCCCGACGAGGGGGCACAAATATACATGTACATATGCTAAGTGGCGTATCCAAGAGGGGGCTTTGACCTCCCTCTTTTATGACATTTTTGTCACCAAGTATGATATGGAAATTTGCAACTATTTGCACCACTTGAAAATATTTTACTTTAGAAAGTGATTTTTTCACAATAAATCATTTTCTAAACTAAAATATCCAGGATCCAGATAAGTTTAGAGGAGATGGAGGACAATATAATGTTTTGTTTTGTGAAATATTTTCAGGAATCGGATCGTCATACACAATCGGACACCCAGGCCCCGGATATTTTCAAAAACCACTGCACAATCTTTCCTGGTAGATTATTGTTTTACCTGACCCTAATTAACGTATCTGAAAATCCTTTTACATTACACAAATATTTCCCCAAGGCCTCTGCAAGCAAAAAATTTCGGTGGGTGGAGGGGATCTGTAGTGCTAAAATTAAAATAACTGATCTCTAGAATCAACGCAAATAAACTGATAATGCATTTACTGAAATTTTGGAGGGGGGGGTCAAACCCACATGATCCTCCCCCCTGGAAACGGCCTTACACGTTTCTGTAAAATCTCGAAAGCTACTTTTAAGAGTTCTTCAGGTTAACGCTTAAAATATTTCATATGAATGAAATTCTTTGAAAAAAGTTCAGCGAAGAAAGTTCTACGCATTTTTTTTCCCCGCAGAAAAAATATCAGAAACAAAAGTTTTTTGTGCAAGAATATTGCTGTAAATTCACTGAAAATTTATTTTATAAATTAAGCATGACTAAATTTGCACAAATTGGTGCTTTTACACAAATTGCAGTTATTTTTATAAAATTAAGAGTTATATGTAAATTTAATTACAGTTTAACTTCGATATCTCGAACATCGAAATTCTTGATATCTCAATAAATGTGTTTTCCCTTACAAATTGAATCCCACCCCACCAGTGGCATAGCGCTAGCGCTTTGAACTGGGAGACGGAAGGTGCCTGGTTCGACAGTAGGTCGCTTCCGCCGACCTAACCGTTCGGAGTTTTCCGTGGTTTTTTTCCCGAAACTTTGCATAAATACGGGTTAGGACCTCTTAGAAAGTCCCCCACGGAGGGCAAACCCACCACCGTCCTAGATCCCTAGCGTAGATAATTGGCCGTAATCTACATTTCAATTTACAAACTGATTCCCTTTAATTTCAACTCGTTATCTCAAAAAGTCTAGTGTTTCTGGCCAACATGTTTTACTGTAAAAATATTAATCGAATTGTTAATTTATGTAATATTAATATTTTAAATCACAATAAAGTGAGAAATATGCAACTGAAATGTTTATAGGTAGAGAGAACCACTTTACAACAAAAATTTTCTTTTGAGAGAAATGATTTTGAAGACGCGCAGTAAAGTGGCATACCGAAACTTTATCGCTTGTTTCTACAGCTTTAAAATGATTCTACTTCAATAATAATTCATGTGGTGATAGTACTTATTGAAAGCTAAAAGATGGCACCGTATCTCAATTTCGAAAAGAATTGTTGTGAATTGTACCCCTGGGAGCTTCAGTTAATAATATAATAATAATAATAAATTATAAAAATCTCCGAAAGAGAACGTAAATATATGCGCTATTAAATTTTTTTATAAAGTCAAGCACTCATGAAGAAAATTAACCACTTTCTTTTAAAATCTAAAATAAAATAAAATAAAAATATCGTCAGAAAAATATAATCGGACAGCTTGTAATTTGCCAAGACACACAAAAAAATAATTATTTTTAGCGAAACTAACCTTGATAAAAATTTACTTTTTTGTAATACTCCAAGATAGTTTTGAACGAGGTTTCCACAAACGTGATGAATAATTTTATAAAGCAAGCTCATTTATAAATCATATTCACTATGATAGTGAATATGATTGATATGAAGTGAATGTGATTTGAAGTGTCACTTTTAAAATTTCAACATTAACGAAAAAGAGTTTAATTAATAAGGCGAATAATAAACATAATATTAATCTGTTTAAAAGTTTTAGAGTTGAATTCTGTAACTCAAAAATCAGTTTAGAATACATACTATTAGTTTATTTTAATAGTTTATATTAATGCTGGTGCCATCCATGGATTCAATAGCGATTTGTATAAAGATTCAAAATAAGGGAAGTTGCGGTGGCTTACGATACGCCACTGTGTATAACATACAAATCTACACGCAAATATAAAACTTTTATTGTATTTATTTTATTTACTTATTTTACAGAATAAAAGGGAAAATTTCGGAAGACGATATAGACGCTCTATACCATAATTTTTATTTACTTTGAAGTAAAATAACTGAATTAAAATTCACAAAAGTTAGTTATTTTTACCACAACGATCTAAAAATTAAATTGTCAGTCAAGACTAATCAGTTTTCTTTAACTTATATTCCGTTTTTAGATCTACCCACAGCCATCTTCATACTGGACTGGAGAGGGCTTTGGTCTATCAGAGGAGCTGGTTATTATTATTATTTAAATTTTTAAAATTAACTTTTCTTTTTTTTACCCAAAGCAAAATGTAATAAATTCCCTTGCAGCTGTTAATCTTCTTGGTGTGCATAGCTATGAACTCTTAACTAAAGAGGGCCGGTTAATCCAATTAGATTTCTCTATATAGTGCAAATTCTCACTCGTTGTATATGTATAAAGTATGTTACCAAATAAACAAACTATGTATTTAACTAATTCTTAAATTAAAAAAAATAAAGATAAAAACAAATCTTACTGCTAAATTTTTATAAAATTAAAGATTAAATCGTGCATATTGTATTCGGTTGAATCTATTTATAAATAAAAAGTATATTTAGAATTTATTCAAATTTGCCATCTAAGAAACAGAAAAGTACTATTTTTTTTATTCGGAAGAAGTTAAAAGTTAAATTATCTAATTAACCACTTAGTTATAAAAATATCTTTTTACTTTCTCAACAGTTATAAGAGTTCAAGTAAGGATTACTGTGAAAAATAATTTTAAAGACATAGAATACTTTGCATAACACACTAACTTATAAATAAATAAAATACGACTAGTTTAAAATATTTCTAATTAAAATGAAAATTTTTAGTTAAAGCGTTTAAATATTCATATGTTTATACATATCTTGAATGCCAGAGATGATTAACTGTAAAATAATTTTATAAATATTTTTTCATGTCAAATTATTACACAATTAAATATACATTTTAAAAAGTTTCCGTAGTAAACAAAATCCGAAATTTCTTACCGCCCGAGTCGTAAATCTCTTTTAAAAATATCAATTAAGACTTATAAATTTTGCAGCTCTATGAATAAAAGTAAAACAACGGGAAATTTTATTTTACATTTATGACACAAAAGCTTTTGACTCGTGAATTAAAATACTGTTAATTTACATACAATTACATTAAATCTGTGTTTAATTGAAATTTGCATTAATGCAATTTGAAAGTTTATAAAGACATACCTTTCGTCCTCACTCCAATTACTAAATCGTATTTGATAAATATACCAAAAAAATCGAAATTGAAGCGAAAGAATATATTTTAAAAATGTATATCCTGTCCTGTAATTTAGCGGGAATAACATATAATGGGGTGAACAACATGTTACTTATCAATGGTTTAAAAGCAAGAGCACATTTAAAAGTGCTCATAGTGTTTAAAAGACCAATTAGGAGAAAATTTAGATTAATTCATAGAGTACTCAGACAGTTAATATAATTTAAAATACAATAATGTTGTACAACATTCCATAGAATCAGAATGTGAGGTCAAAAACTCCGACTTCTACTCCAGCTTCAACTCAAAAAGTCATGACTCTGGGTCCGCAGCTATGATTAAAAGTGCACTCCAAACCATTACGAGCATCCATGTCTAAGGACATTTAATGATATATATGTATCATTAAAATGCTGTTAATAAATAAACTTTTAGTAAGTAGTTAAAAAGTAGTATTTTAAAATTTCCGAGACAGAACAAGTGACTCAGTTTTTGAAATATGTGCCTTATTTTAAAATTATTTTTATTTTTAAATAACGCAGAATGTGGTCATTCAAAATTTGTGCTCAAACAAGTTTCAATTCTTTTTTATAAGGGGGGGGTGAGGGGCAAGTGTGGTTTTAGGGCGAAGGCACAGGGGGCGCGAATTCCCCGAGAGGAAAATACTTACACTAGTAAAAATACGCTTCAAATAAAATTGCATGTTCATGCAATTCTGACTTGGTATTCAAGCTTTGCACCCGTCCAGAAAAATATTTCTGGATCCGCCCTTGGGCATAGTATATTTGTACAAATGCATAACAAAAAGCAAGTGCTTAGAAGATATAATACAATGCTTTAGAGAAATAAACTGACCATATTTTTAATAATAACATATATTAATTAAAGCTTTTAAACACATTTAAAATATATATATGAATGTAATTTACATATAACTTACTTGAAGTTTGTAGATCTGATGAACTTGAATTGTTTTCTTTCTCTAATTCCGTAGATAAACATACATTCGAAGAGCAAGAAGAAATATCCCAAGGATTCTTTCTCTTAATTCCATTTGGTAATTGAACAGGCCCCAGTCGATTTTGTTTATGAAGATCTGAATGCTTAGTTATTCTATGTTTTTTTTTTTTGGTTTTTTTTACATAATCATTATGAAAAATATCACGACATAAATCACACTGTACTTTATATCTTGTGCTTTTGGCACCACCGATGTTCTTTTTAGGAAACATAAAGCCAAAAGTGAAGTTAAACTTTTATAAACTTCACAATGATATGCTATGCTGCCGTAACAAGACAAAAAAAATGCCCATTATTCTAAACTCTGTCTAACTCACTGGCACAGTGCACAATAACAAGTGTTGGAAAAATGATGCACTATGGGTTTGCGAAGAAAAAATAAAAATACACGGGATATTTAGAGGAACCATTTCTTTCTCATCATTCTGTCATTGAGGACCAATAAAAATACAAAAACCGTATTTCTGGAAAAAAAGAACATCCCCCATTTGCTTGTGTAAGTAAAGCCATACTTCCCTTCCCTCAAAATTTTTTATCTACCCGACTGGTCAAATTAACGGTCACTGTCTCCCCCATCCCGACCACACACACCCATATTGTACTTTTCTACGGTGTCGGCGACAAAATGCACAATCGTTTAAGCAATTAAAACAGCCTCGAACAGAAAGTGGTCGCATATGTGGTCTCATAAATTTGTCGTTTGAAGAATAGACTAGCACTTTTATTACCTTAAGATTGATGTCTTGCTGAAAATCCAGTTAAATGCCTCCTGAAAGTGGGATCACAGATTTCAAGTATACACTATTCGAATTTGAAGTCTCCCCGCCTTCGTCAACACATCACAGTATTGGAAGATGCACGAAGTGGCTGTTTCTCGACATGAAAAGGATCGCAGAGATAAGAGATGAATGAAAAGGTAAAGTACTTTTAGCCATTATTCAGAAGTTCTGAGGAATATACCCACCCCCCTCCTCCCAGAAATGTAAACATATCCGCTTCAATCTCCAATACTCATTCGCCTTTCATGTGTATTTAAAAATTACAAAATTATTTTTTTTTAAATCGCAAAATCAAAATTAAAACTCAGCTAAAATATAGATTTCTTCTTATGAAAATTCCCCGACGAATTAATCAAATAGTCCCGATGGGAGTCACAAGTTCCCCGACGGGGGGGGCACGTGCCCTCCGGACCCCCTATTGGATCCACCCCTGAGTACGAGACCGTGCACGAGATGCCTTGAGAGGCAAATGTGTGCTGTGGCGTTACGAGATATCTACACGCTGCAGCAAAAATTGTTAAATCCAGATTAAAATAAAGAGTATTTTTAATATACAGTCCACTTTATTCATTTAAAGTTTTTAGAGTTGTGCCTGAGCTGATGTGTGTACACGTGCTTACCATCGTCTATTTTCGAGTTTTAATCAAGATAAGGGTATTAGTCTAAGAGCCAGCGACCGCCAGACCTTCGTCATAGTATAAAAGCTGAAACTTTCTCTGCGCATACCCCCCAACAGAGGTAGGAACAATCGGCCACTATAAAGTTTGGATGATCGTGGCTTTGTCAGGTAACAGGTGGCAAAGGTGTATAAAATTGCCGAAAATTTCGTCATTTCATAAAGCTTAATTTTTTTATATGTTCTTCTTCGCAGTACTGCAAATCACTTTATCCCTTGCCAGACACTTTTCCATCGTGGCAAACCCCCGCCAGACAACCTCAAAGTCATGGAAAACTGTTGTGTTCGTAAAATCCCGCGACGAAGCACGTCAAGCTGTTACAAAGTACCAAGCACATTTTATACTGCTACTTCTGAACTTTCTTACGCACGAACTTTCTTGCAGCGCGCTCGTAATAGAATTACGTTTTTCAAGACTTTGAGGTTGTCTGGCGAGGGTTTGCCACGATGGAAAAGTGTCTGGCAAGGGATAAAGTGATTTCTAGTACTGCGAAGAAGAACATATAAAAAAATTAAGCTTTATGAAATGACGAAATTTTCGGCAATTTTATACACCTTTGCCACCTGTTACCTGCCAAAGCCACGATCATCCAAACTTTATAGTGGCCGATTGTTGCTACCTCTGTTGGGCGGTATGCGAAGAGAAAGTTTCAGCTTTTATACTATGACGAAGGTCTGGCGGTCGCTGGCTCTTGCTCTATATATTTTTAACCCGAGAAGATTTTGCACAAGGCCACGCCCTCTATGCTTTCGACTTGACCGCGGATCTCTGTGATGGACCTCATTTAAGTTTACAACATCAAGGTAATCTACGATTAGAAATTAAATTTGCCAAAGCCTTGACCAAGACCATCTCCGTATTTATTTATGCCGAATTTGAAAACGTGATTGAAATTTCAAAATCGCGTCACGTCTTATGTGACTACCCCAATTGAGAAGAAGAATGAATACAATTCAGATACGACAAGTACTTTCTACAGATCCCTTTACAAAAAAGCACTTTTTGGATGTGCATGCGAGTGACGAGTTACCCGAAAAAATTTCAAAGTACCCTGCCTCTCTCGTGGTGAATGTTGACCGATGTACTCAACAAGGAAGTCACTGGCTTGCTTTTTATTTGCATTTGCCTATCCAGATTGAGTTCTTTGATTCTTACGGAAATACACCGGAAACCTTTAAAGGACCTATCCTGGACTTTGCATCGAGATATCCCAATATAAACTTTAACGCACTCAAGTTACAAAGTGATGTTACAGCTGTTTGTGGTCAATACTGTACGTATTATCTCTATTGTGAATCTAAAGGTCGTACATTAAATCAGATTGTGTCTACTTTTGTACCAAAAAATATATGTAATGACAAACTAGTGTACAATTCTGTCGCCAAACGATTTCATGTTTTTGTGAACTTTTATCAATAAAAAACTATTTAAACAATACTCACCATGTGTCTGTCTTCATTCACAATGGAGTTCCCGACCTTGCAAACACCAGTGGCTAAAAATGTTAGTGCAGCCGGAAACATAGGAGCCCCCCCCTCCCCCTTCCTCCAGACAGGAATGGAAAATCTTTGTTACTGAATTCGAACGCTGGCTGATTAAGCCCTCCCTGAGAAAAAAAAAAAGGAAATTACATTAAAAAAATGTAAGAGATCCTAATTTACTTCCATAAAATGGACATAAATTTCAACTAACCGCTCTTATCCTCAAAATTGCATTAATCCGTGTCTGATTCGAAGTTTCCTTAGAATTTTCTTTTGTAATGATAACATGAGAGGAAATGTAAAAAAGAGAAAACTTACTTATTTTTTATAAGTCAAATCAATCCTCCTTTCTTTTAAACTTGCGAATCGGTCAGTGATGTCTTCATAAAAAGGCGTTGTTTTAATAAGTTCATCAATTATTCCCCGTTCGATTGACAGCGTCGATAATGCCGTTGTAACGTCTTGGGTGTGGAATGGTAGCGTTGAGAATTACAGCTAAGTTCCGTTTACAGGAAATTAATTTATTTATTTACAATTTTAAAATAATCTTGATTAAATAGGATGTTATATACAAGTAAATCAGAGTCCCAAAAGGGCTTTCAATAGAAGACCAGTCCTTTTACACGGGCAGAGCCCTTCTGTCCACAACCGGACTTACAAAAAACAGTTCACAGGGCAGCGCCCTACAGTCCTTCGATCGGACTTCAAAAATGTCGCCGGAGGCCTTCTCTCGACCTCCTCTCCAGCCCTCTTGCTCCGACCCAACTCTCTCGGTTCTCCTCTCACCCTCATCTTTTCATCGATTCCTTATTGGATATCTCTACAGACGGGGGTGGATTCAAGGATTCCCAATTGGTCCGTACATGGCGCCTGTCCATCTCCTCTAGAAGGCACCTTCAGGTCCAGCTCACGTAGACGCGATCAATTTCGGCGCTCTTTGAAGGTGCGGTTGCTTTGAAACAAACTGTCTGGAAAGGCGACACCAAGTCTGTCCTTTTGTGTGGATCTGGGAATCTTACACCGTCAATCGTTCCTCGGACATGGAATTCCTCAAATAATTTTTAATTCTCTTTAGACAAGAGAAACTTCTTTCACTTGTTGCGCTTGTAGTGGGTATTGTCAGTATCAAACACAGGAATTTATATACTTCTTGGAAAATGTCCTTCGTTCCATTATCATGCATGTTTTTAATTATTTCTTGCACACTACAATTCCTGTATGATAAATCTGAATAAAACAGTTTTAATTCATTTTTAAGTCTATGAGTATCACTTATCACATTTGGATAAGAGTTTTTCAAGCTTTCTATAGCGTTTTCTGGGATGTTATTTATGGAAAAGTCCTCAAACTTTGAAGAATCAGGGAGACAAAAAAAATATAAACATTCGCTGTCTTTAAATCTTGCATCAAATTCCATTACTATGGTATCTAAAATTTCAAAATATAATATTTTAAATTTTCGAAACACATCTTCTTGCGTTTGGAAGCCATATTGTCTTTTGAAAATAATTTCTGTTTTCGAATTCGCTATTTCAAAAAAACGTTTGAACGTGTCCTCATTACGGTTTTGGCTTATTATGTTCCGAGTTGCCTTGATTTGCTGGAGACAATAATTTATATCCAAGGATTTTTTTTTGCAGAATGTCATACAAAAGATCTGTTTCTTGGAAAATGAAATCAAAAATTAAGGATAAAAGTGTGAATCCAAAATCATTAAAATAATTCAAAAATCCATTTTCATGTCGAATGGAAGTTTCATCCATATTTGGATCACATAAAATGCTTTCGAAAATTTCTTTTAAGCCTTTCCATTCATCTGTTACCACTCTTAATATTTTACTATTAGAATGTCATCGAGTGTCAGTACTAGTTGGTATTTTCCGTGCAATTGTTGAATTTAGTACGTATGTCCTCTTCGCAGAATGATGGAAAAATGAAGGAATTCCACTTAAGTTTGCCAAAAAAATTCGACAGTCTGAGATATTATTTACACTTTGTTTTAAAATTAAATTAAGTCTATGGCCGCAGCAGTAAACAAATAATGCTTGTGGAGCTTGCGATTTAATTTTGGTTTGCAAGCCAATCAAATGTCCACGCATGACACTTGCTCCATCGTAGCATTGAGCAATAAGTTTTGTGCGATATTCAAGAGATCCTAAAACCGTTTCTAAAAGTTCAAAGAGAGCTTCCGCAGTACGAGATATACTAACATCAAAAAACCCTAAAAATCTCTCAACTACCAATCCGTTTGAAGAAACATAACTCACAATAATAGAGCACTGTGATTTTTGGGAAATATCTGTGGTATCGTCTACTTCAAAAGCAAAAAACGGAGATTCTGAAATTTCATTTTTTATAAATTCATGTATATGTGAATATAAACACTCAATCAATTCATTTTGTATAGTTTTTGATTCACCTTTAAAAACAGTTTTAATATTTAAATAATGCTGTTGTAATTCTATCGAAGCTTCAGATATCAATAATTTTAAAAGCTCTTTAAAATTCCCCCGGTTTAAAGAATCTTCTCGCTCGTCATGTCCTCTAAATGCCAGTTCTTGCTTACTTAAAAACAATACTGCTTTGATGGGTAACTGCATGAAGCGTCTATTCAGGTTTACCTTCTTGTTAAATTCAGCAATATAAAGTCGAGAGTTTTCCTTTAATGCGTCAGCAATTTGGGTCACACTTCTTAACAACTCTTTAAATTTTAAAGAATTTTTTAAATGTTCGATTGAGCCTTCATGTGTTTTACTTGCTCTTGTGATGGTGGTTAACCCATCCTATCCAGTACCATTCCAAACGCTCTTTTTTATCCCAACGATTAAACACGGCCAACAAAACATTTTTTGTAAATAAAAACTGCCACATAGCCACGAGAATAATGTATACCAAGATGACTGGAAGCTACGACCATGCTGAGACGAACCTGCTGTTTTCTTATGAATGGACAATTTTGGTGTCGGTCTATCTTCTTTTAGTAGTTGTCGTTTATCATCTTCTTTCCATATGTTAAATGGAGTTTGAAGCAAGACACAAACTGGATCATAATGGGGCTGCATGTTTCAAAACGGTTAAATCATAAATTTCAATAATACAGTAACAAATAAATGTAAGAACTTTCAACCTTCCCAGACAAAAAAAAAAATTCCTTCCGTTAGAATGGACAAGAACATATATTCTGTGTGTCGTACCCCCTCCCTCACTTTTCGTCAGAGCCAATCAGTTTGTCGAATTCCCGAATGCAGCCGGTGCAAGGAAATCTTATATGAGCTGCGTTCGCCCAATACAGCCTATGCCGGAGAGATTGCTTACGTAGTCGTTGTCATGGCAACGATGCCGCCAATTTCTTTTTCAGACCTCATGGCTGTACCAAAGATTTTCCCAATTGAATTGCGGGAAGATTAAAGCGCTTATTTTCTGAATGAGCGATCCGGCCACAATACGTTTTTTTTTTTTTTTTTTTTTAGATTTTTTTAATTTACCGTAGGAATTCCGTAATTCTAATCTAAATTTAGGAAAATAAGTAGATGCTGATAATTTTCGTTACGTTTCGTTACGTTTTCAATACTTTTTTTTTGAGATTTTTTTAATTTACCGTAGGAATTCCATAATTCTAATCTGAATTTAGGAAAATTAGTGATGCTTGGTGATAATTTCAAGTGCAGCCCGGCTGTACTTGCTGTATCCCACGAGCCGCCACTGGCAAACACCGTTCAATTTGCTAATATCCGCTCCCTCGCAAAGTGTTAAAAGTTATTGGGTGAAACAATTACTCAGTTCCAAACGGGAAATGTTTTCACAAGTACCAGATAAAATAGTATGGTTTTATGGAATATACCAAAGCTTGTTTGATGAGATAGAGGGTGTAACTTTTGTAGAAGGGCTTCCATCTAATTATCGAGAATACATAGGAAATAATACATTATTTATAATAGATGATCTAATGCATGAATGCGGAAACAGTAAAAACATATGTCAACTTTTTACGAGAGGTTCGCATCATTTAAATATAAGTATTATTTTTATAACACAAAACTTTTTTCATCAAGGTTCTCAAATGAGGGAGATAACCTTGAACGCACATTACCTTGTACTTTTTAAGAATCGTAGAGATATGTCTCAGATAACGCATTTGGGAAGGCAATTGTTCCCTAGACATTTAAAATTTTTTCAAGAAGTCTACGAAGACGCGACTAAAAAACCCTATTCATACTTGTTTATTGATTTATGCACTCAAACCGACGAAAAAAGCGTTTGCGTACCGACATATTACCCAATCAGATACAATATGTTTATCAGTTGAAAAATGCATAAATAGAAACAGTCTGAAATTTTTATTTAGTATGCAAGATGACACCATGCAAAAAGGATCTTAATCGGCTGCAACTTTTACAAATTTGTCCTATCAAATTACGAAAAAGTCTTTTAAAAAAGCTCCCAAGCTCTTGTATCCGATTAATCTGCAACTGCTGTCTTAATTTATTAAAAGGAAACATTCCGCTTTCCCCTAAGCAAAAGACCTCTTTAAAAAAACACAAGAATACTCTACGAAAGCTTGCTACTAAATCCCCATTGTATGTTAAAAGTAAGCTGATTGTTCAAAAAGGAGGATTTTTAAGTATTTTATTACCTGCTGCCCTGTCGGTACTTACAAGTCTCATATCCCGTTCATAATTCTGAATGGAGTTTGCAAAGAAATATGCTCTCGTCCCAGAAGAGGTTTTGAACAGACATATGCCAACGGAACAGCAAATGAGTGAATTTGATAAAGAAATGATGAAAATATTGAATAGTCATCAAAGTGACCACGACAAAGTAAAACAATATTATGCCCTTTTAAGAAAAAAACTAGACATGCAAAACTATAATTCATCATGGCCTGCACAGAGCAAGGAGCGGGTTGATTCATCACAACCGCAAGAAGAAATTATACAGCAAGAGAAAAAGCCCTATAACGACATTATTTTAAATTCTGTTCCTGCATCTATGAAAAGGCAAGCAAGTAGTCTACTCGAATTGTTAAAAAGAAATCCAAGTGCACTACACTGGGATCAAAATGAGCAACTTATGTATAAAAATGAAAACATTCCCTCATCCAATGTGGCTGACCTGTTTAATATAATTTTTACCACACGAAGGAAAACGGACATTAGTGGCAGAGACACATTTTTAAAAGCAATGGAAGACCTCAATATTCCTAGACATTTTATAAAAAATCAATATGCTTTTATTAAAATGGAGCCTCCTGTAAAACGCAATTCACCTGTAAAATCACGTAGACTAGAAAATGTGAAACTTCGCAAGCGGAAGTCTTCAGAAAATGTAAAGTGGGTTTTTGAATAAAATAGTTGATTCTTTGCAAATTGTTTATCGTTATTTTCCCACGTAAAGCACAGAAATAGTAATCAATTGTAAATAACCCATTTGTCTACATCCTCTGATAATCAACTTACTCATACACACAATATCAAACTATTAATAATGTATCTTAGTTTGAAATAGATTACTTCTCCTGTTTCACAGGAAATGTACTAAGTGTAGAACGAATTAAAATATATTTATCTACTTGAGAGATAAACTAACTTTGTTTATCTTACTTGCTAAAACACGAAATGATCTGCAATAGATAAGTGTTCTCAAACAAATCGCAATCTCCTGTGAAACAGGATGTTGATTATTCATACTGAAAAATACTTTGTATTTTTTTTTTAAATGCAAAGAGATATCTAAATTATTTCTTGAATAAAACCTTATTTGTTCTAAGACATCCATTTAAATACAACATACATGAATAAAACCTTATCCGTTTTAAGGTGCCCCTTTATAATTCTGAATATGTTAAAAATGAATCACTTTTAGAAATTATTTTACAATTAAAGAAATAAGTAAACCTTTCAAAATAAAAATACTTTAAAAATTTTTCTAGATGAATTCATTTTAAAATTATTTAAGTCAACACTTGATTAAAAAAATTTTCTTGATAAATTAAAAACACTTGATTCAAAAATTTTTTCTTGATAAATTTAAAATACTTGATTAAAAAAATGTTTCTTGATAAATTTAAAACGCTTGATTAATTTTTTTTCTTGATAAATTAAAAGCACTTTTAAAATAAATGCACTTTGAAAATAAATACTTTAAAATTATTTTAGTAAACATTTGAAAATATTTTAACTGGATTAAATTTTTTTTTCTTGATAAATTAAAAACACTTTGAAAATAAACACTTTAAAATTATTTTAGTAAACATTTTAAAATAAAAACATTTGAAAATATTTTAACTGGATTAAATTTTTTTTCTTGATAAATTAAAATAATTTTCTCATTAAAAATTATTTTTAGATGAATTAAAAATTATTTTAGTAAAGATTTTAAAATAAATAGACACATATACACAGAAATAAAAACAAATTAGATACAAATCAACACATTTATTTTTACATACTATAAATTAAACTCACTTTCAATGGATTGCGTATAATCCTTTACTCATAGCGTGTTGAAAAATTCCTTATTTAAGTTGCATTTACAATATCTGTCTTTTAACGTCTTTGCAATAGTGTTAAGATGTAGATAGCAATTTTTCCCAACGAGATGAAATTTGTCTGCATCGGACAACTGTAAACAGCAATGTCTGTTTTATCCGGGTGAGATTACCTTACAGCCTTCACACATAAATAGTTTATTTACAATAAATCTGAGTTCGTCCAGGGCCCTCTGGATGACAATCGCTTGTTTTTCTACCGGGCCTGCTCCTTCAGAATCGTGACGTCACACACGACATCTGAGCTAACCTGCAGCAGAGAAACTTAGCGCTTTTTTTAAAACCTCTGTCAGATCCAGTGGTTCTATGTTCAAATTAAAACTCTTGTTTCACGGCACAAACATTTATTTATTTACAAGTTACTATATACACCAAATCAAATATTTCTCGTTTATCAATAGTATCAAATAATATCAATATCATATCAAAAGGTATCAAAATTCAATTCGAGGAAACGGCGCGGTCATGCGTCCGCTCTCCTGCTTATCTCAAATTTGACTGCTCTAGTAGGTGGTCGCCACACGGCGAACCGAAACTTTTCATGCTCGCGACATCCTCCCACCTTTTGATTTTCAGTGGGAGGGAAAATGAAAACATTCCAAAACTACATAGAATACAATTACATGAAAATGATAAACAATTATACGAACTTACATCTCTGGAATATTGTAAAAATAAAATCAGAAAAAATAGCTTACCAAAATTTCTAACAGAATATACTAAACATAAGATACAGCATCAAATTTTACAAAAAGAGTTTCTGAAAAGATAAAAGAAAAGATTAATACAATGATAAACATTTATGGATATTTCAAAGGTTTTTTGACTTTCCGGCCAAATTTAGTCTTATAGTCATTTTTTAATGGAATGTCAACCCTTTTGTTTATCAGTTCTGGAGAAAGGTTGTCACTGTTAATCTCTAGTGGGTAAACACGTTTCACTGGCCTTGTGAGTTCACCTAATGATGTTTTTAATCTGACGACTCGTATTTCACCGTCTGTTCCTGGGTAAACTTGTATCACTCGACCCATCGGCCAGTCAATCCTTTTTTTGTTGTCGCTGCCTATAAGAACCAAATCGTTTATACGTATGGTTTTAGGTGACCTCTTTGGCGATCTCTGTATCAACAGAGACAAATATTCATCTCTAAATCTTCGTCGAAAATGTTCTCTTAACATTTGGAGATATTTGTGTTAGACTTAGGTTATCTAGACTTAGGTTGTGTTATCTTAGTTAGACTTAGGTTGTCTATCTGATCGAGATCTGGAACTCCGATTTCAGATACATCTTGAAGAAACATTGATGGTGTCAGAGGCGCGAGATCATTGGGATCTTCTGACAAATACGTCAAAGGTCTTGCATTTATTATGGACTCTACGTCGCACAAAATTGTTAACATTTCCTCATACGATACCGAAGATTTTCCCAAGATGTTTCTTAAAAGCCTTTTTACCATCTGTACTAATCTCTCCCACCAACCGCCCCACCATGCGGCAGTTGGAGGATTGAATTTCCATTGGATTTTCAGTGAAGTGTCGATTTCAATTTTTTTCCAATCTATGGACTTCAGGAGGTTTTCCGCACCAACAAAATTGGTTCCGTTGTCAGTGTAAATTATCTTCGGTCGCCCTCTTCGAGCCACGAATCTACGAAGTCCCATAAGAAATACATCAGTCGACAAGCCCTCTAAAAGTTCAAGATGAACTGCGCGATATACAGCGCAAGTGAATAACAAAATCCACACCTTCTTATTTTTCTTTAGGTAGAGTGGGCCTGCGACATCAATTCCGGTAATTTCGAACACTAAGGCTTCCCGTATTCTATCTTCGGGAAGCGGAGCAGGGGCTGTTTCTGAATTTTTTGCGTTGTATCTTTTGCAGCGAACACATCCATTTATAACTCTGCTCACAGTCTTCCTACCTTTTAAAATCCAGAATTTTTTTCTTAAACTGGAAAGAACAAATTGAACACCAGCATGGCATGATCGTCGGTGGTAATCTAAAATCAACCGTTGTACCAATTCATGATTTGATGGTAGCAATATGGGACATCGAAAGTCTTCTTCATCTTCTCTTTTAATGATTTTGGTTTTCAATCTTATCAGACCGTCTTTGTCGACAAAGGTGCAAAGTCCTTTAAGAGCGATATCATTATCAAACGTTTCCTTTTGGATAAGTCGCCACAATTTCTTCTCAGCGGATTCAATTTCTGGTATCGTGAGTTCTCCTGTTAATTTAGATTCTGGCTTCTTACAATTTGTTACAAACCGCATCATCCAGGCTGTCATTCGCACTATTTGCATATAGTTGGAAAAGTATTTTAAAAACCAGCTTTTTTCGTGAGTACTAATGGTGGCTGCAAGAAGATCATGTTTTCTTCTTTCTATTGAGACCTCTTCTTCATTTGGTTGTACTTGTGTTTCAGGCCAATCATCTATATCCTTTTTCAACCATTGTGGTCCCAGACACCAGTTGGATCGTAGTAGAGTCTTAATAGAGCAACCACGGGATGGCAAGTCTGCTGCGTTGAGAGAACTTGGTATATGTTTCCACTCTTCTTTGTTCGTCAGCCCCCTTATTTCTCTGACTCGATTATCGACGAAAATTCCCCAGTTATCCTCCTTCTTTATCCAGGTGAGTGCGGTCGAAGAATCGGTCCAGTAATAGCAGGTAACATTTGCTAGGTTTAGTGCATGTAATACTGTAGACGCGAGACGTGCACCTATACAGCAAGCCATTAGCTCCATTCTGGGGATAGTAACTTTTCGCAACGGAGCAACACGGCTTTTAGCCTGAATCAATTGTATTTTCACGTCATCTTCAAGAACAGTTCGAAGGTACACCACACAGCTGTAAGCGTGCTTACTTCCATCACAGAATGTATGCAAACTGAGTTCTTTCGAGTCTGTGATGTTAAGATATCTAGGTATTTTTATTTCCGATAATAAGGGTAAGTCTTTTGCCCACGATTTAAATTCTGCTTGAAATTCACTGGGTAAGGGAGTGTCCCAGCCTACTTTTAAATTCCAAGACTTTTGGATAATCAGTTTAGGAATCAAAGTAGCAGGGCATAAAATTCCTACTGTATCAAATATTCCATGTACCACTGAAAGTATGTTTCTGCGAGAAACCTCTAAAGAATCGAAATTTATATCTTTGATGTTGCAAAACAAAACATCTTCGTGTTTGTCCCATAGCAGACCAAGGACAGGAATAGGTTCAAAATCTTCTTCAGATTTTAATGTGGTAAACTCCCACCCTCTTAAGTCGAAACATCCCAACTTCAATATCTCGATGGATTCACCAATAAACTGTTGGAGTTTTTCTTCATTAGGGACTGATGTTATACAGTTATCTACGTAAAATGCGTTCTTCAACATAGCACTAGTTTCAGGAAACTGAGACGAATATAATTCAATATGGTGATCTAAAACGGCTGCGAGCAAAAATGGAGAACAATTAAGACCAAAAACTAACCTCCTGTGTATAAATATTCGAAATTCACGCTCTTCAGCAGTCTTCCACCACAAGAAACGTAAAAAATCACGATCTTCTTCCGCAATTGAAATCTGTAGAAAGGCCTTTTTTATATCCGATATCACCCCTATTCTATCTTTTCGGAAGCGCATTAATATAGGCGGTATTTGTTCAAGTAGATTTGGCCCTTTCTCTAAACAATCGTTCAAAGAAGGACTACATTTCCTTTACACGATGCATCAAATACGGATCGGACTTTTGTTGTGGACTGCTCTTTATAAACACCTCTGTGGGGTAAATAATGAGAGGGGTTTTCTATTTCCTCAACGGGGACATCTTCGATAATATTTTCACTAAGCCATTCCAAAAATACAGCTTCATATTCTGCATATTTACCGTTCCTAATTAATTTATCTGTATTATATTTACATCTTTTTTCCGCGATATCTCTGTTTGTTTTCAATTCGTTCCGACCCTCAACCCATGGCAACTTAATTTCGTAACGACCCTCCTCATTTACACAAACGGTTTCTTTGAAATGATTTAACGCAATTTGGTCTTTCTCCTCTTTACTGCTAACTTCTATCGGGTCTCGAATGCCTAATGTATCTAACTTCCAGAGCTGTTCAACACTTGAGGAATTTATAAACATAGTTGTGGCGCAATGAGCATATGAGTTGTCCGTTTTATTTTCCTGGGAACGTCCCATCAGGAGCCAGCCTAATTTACTCTCTGCAGCCACTAAATCATCACTCAAGCGCTGTACTTTGCCAGATAAAAAATAAAAATAAAAATCAGCACCAATCAACAAAGAAATATTTCTATCACTTTCTGAAATCTGGCATAGGTCTGCCAACATTAAACCTCTTGTTTTTAATTCATCATAAATTGCGGTGTCAGGAGGATCCAAAATTGCCTGTGTTATATTATCAATTTCAAGAGCTTCGATCTTTATTAGTTCTCCGTTAAGTTTGTTTTTTATTTTGAACTCTACACGAGCGCATTCGTCCTGCCTAGGCGTCAAGGACTGAAATGTATGTATAATCAATTTTTCCTTCCCCACTCGAGGCAGGCATAACGCTCTGGCGACGTCTGCCTTTATGCAAGAGCGTTGAGCACCCCCATCAAATAAACAACGCACTACGTTACTTGACCTTGGGCCAATTATTTCAGCCATTGCAGTTTGCAATAGAATTTTGCTTCTTCCGTTAGACGCGTGATTCAAAGCAGTATTTGTGGTTTTTTCGGATTTCTGATTATTTTTTTGTGCAGCGTTTTCTCGTTTAAAACATAATGCAATATTATGCATTTTATTACAAAAGGAGCAAGATTTCTCTTCACAGCTTTTATCAATTATTCTGTGATCCCAAACACAAAAAACATCTGCCTTCCTTTTTTAAAATTTCTTTCTTTTCACTGACGTTTAAGGAAAAACAATTTTCAGTTTCATGGGTTTTTGAGTCGCAAAATAAACACTTGTTATCATCGTGATTAGTTAAAAGTTCAACAGCTGTAGAAACGTTAGATTTATAATTCTTTGGATGAAATGTGGGCTTGGAGGAAAATTTTGTTCTGTTAGGATGATTGCTTTCAAATTTAGAGCCATTCTGCCAGACCGAACGTCTGGAATCAGTTTTATGAATAGCAAACGCTCGTTCTCTGCTTTCGATTTCACATCTGAGGAAATCAATTAATGATTGAATTTCCCATTTTCCATTTTTATCTTTTTTGCGTGAAAATTCTAGAGTTAAATCAGGGGGTAATAATTTTAATATTATGGGGCAGAGTAAGTTATCATATGTATTCGAAGTAACATCGAGAGACTGTAGACTTCTTGTTTCAGTCTCGCATTTGTCATACAAGTTTCGTAATCCGCGTAAGTCATCCGAACTTTTTACAGGATTTATATTTAATAAATTATTCAAATGAGCTTGGATAAGCATATCCTTTCTACCAAATCTAGATTCTAATATTTTGATTGCTTCGGCATAATATTTCTCCGATAGAGCAAAACCGTTAATTGCACTACCGGCAATACCCCCAACTAAGCTTTTCAAATATGAAAATTTATCTACATCTGATAAATGGGGATTTTTATGAATGGTACTTTCAAATTGGCTCCAGAAATCCAAGTACTTGTCCGTTTCACCATAAAATTTAGGAATATGCAATTTCGGTAATTTTACAGTTTTTATTTCTGGGACAGTTTGCTCCGAGTATGAAATACTACTATTATGAGAACTATCCGATACAATTTTAGTGTTTTTCGAGTTCTTTATTCGTCGATTTAGTTTGGTTTTCAATGATATTATTTTCTCATCATACTCAGAACTAGAGAGCACCTCATTTTCGATTTCGGCCTCTTTCAACAGAGGTAATATTTTGTTATCGAGTTCTTTTAAGATACGAGATTTTTCAAGTAATTGCTCTAAGGGCCGTATTCACCAAACTTTAAACCCTAGAGTTCACTGGCGTAGCCAGGGGGGGGTCCCACCGGGCCCGTGCCCCCCCCCCCGAAATTTTTTCAGTTGTTATAAATATATATATATATATATATATATATATATATATATTGCAATTTGTAAAAATGGATCGTCTCAGAATCCTTGTTGTGTTATATTTGACTAATGTTTCTAATAAACGTTTTCTAGATCCTTTCACATTGAGAACGAAGGAAAAAACAAGTCAATAAAAAGGTTAAAAAGTGCCTTTAATCACTAACCCGAAACCCGAGGTGACTTTCGACACGCCTACACACCAGAAAAATATACATCAGGGAAATATCCTACTCCCGGGATACTAAAAATTTCCCTCACCCTATAACCTCAGCTCGTTACCGTTGTACCCTGTGAAGTAAGTATCCCCAAGTGTTATCAGCTTTCATGGCCACCTGTGGTATTTTTAAACTATGGTGTATACAAAAATATTACTTTCTACTAAGGATAAAATTTCAAGGAGGGGCACAAGCTGGCCCTTTCCCAAGGTCCAGACAGTGTGCTGTTCTATCCAGTTGGTGGGTTCGAATAGAGATTATGGCCTCAAGAAAGTGCCCGTTGAGTAGGAGAAATTTTTAATAAAATTCCAAAAATTATACATAGTTTGCCTGCTAACAATGAAGACTCAAATCTACAGGAATCGGAAAAAGCCATAGATGAACAGATATTTCCAGAAGACTTCAGAAAGCACATCAGGAAAAGAAACAGTAAATACTCAATGTTTGTGTGTTTTTAAATGATAATATAAACGATGACATAATACATGCGACATAATATCTTCATAAGTATGTTGAAAAATTTGTATTATCATATTTTCATTGATATGTAATTTAAAAAATGTTTCCTTTATACCCACCCTTTCAACTGACAAGAGGGTAAATCTGTAATTTGTTTTTCTGTTCTAAAGTTTTATAAAACTTTATAAATACTATTTTCTATGCTCTGGTAAAGAATAAATGAATATTTGAAATATCTAGGGATGCACTTGATATCCGGCTGATTTATCAATCCGAAATATCATCGGATATCCGAATAACAATCACCGGATATCCGATTTCTCTTTCGGATATCCGGCTCACGACTAAATAAGGTCTATCAACAGTCCACTAAGTCTGTATTTTTTAAATAAAAATTACTCTCAGTAATGTTTTCTTCTTAATATTTTTACTACTTACAGTTTAAAAAAAAATTAAATATCCTTATATAACTGCTTTCCTTTGTAATTTAAAACCTCAACCAATGAGAACAGGAGTTTCGCTTTGAAATTAATCTGAAAAATCGGAGCTTAATACCTTTATTTTCTGATTCTAAAATAAGACATTAAGTTGTTCATTAAAATATAACATTCTATTAAATATATTTTTCTTCTAAGTTAAACAATTAAACAGACCTATTTTCATTTTTATTTTTTAAATTGTACGTTAAAACTTCGTACTTATGCAGGGTGCCGAAGCCCGAGCCCGAAATTTCAGCTAATAGGTACATAAAAGTCAATGACTTCATTGGTAGAATATCATAAATTTTGTCGTTTGTGCAAATAAAGGACAAATATAACAGCAAACTATTAATGCACTACCTAATTCGTTATATTAAAGTTTATCAAATAATTAGGGATGGACGCGAGACGCGAGAATTCTCGCATTGTCTCGCGAGACGAGACTCGAGACGAGACAGGCATTATTTTTGCGAGACGAGACGCGAGACGAGAAAGAAAATATTTTGCGGGACGAGTCGCGAGACGAGACAGAGTCTTGTCTCGCGCGAGAATTCTCGCATTTTTTTCCGTCTCGCATAAATACGATCTGAAAAGCGACAATTTGCCTGAAGCCTCTACCGTTTAACATGCATCTCCTTCGTTTTCGGTCCTGGTATACTATCAGCACTCTACAATACGCACAAACACGCAACATTTAAAATTAGAACAGACGAGAGATATACAAAACACACAAAGGAGAGGATAAAGAAAGAGGCGGAAAAAAAAAGAAAACAGAGAAGAGTTGAACGAAAAATAATAAGTAAATAGGAAAGGCGGTACGGTATGTTTAAATCTGACCACTTTTAGACGGGGCCCGGGGCATTAAGTTTGGGGCGCCCTTACTATCCCCTTTTTTAAGCATTAAGCCCCTTTACTGAGCCCCCCTTTTTTAAGCATTTTAACCCAGTTTTGACAGCCGTTGTACTCGAAAATTGCATTTCAGTTAACTGTAGTTTTTGTACTTTAATCAAATCGTATTTATCACCCCAAAAAAATATCTCTAACTTGATCTAGTGATAGACAATTTGGTAATACCTATATTATAGAGGAAATTCAGTTTTTTCCCCACAATTACTATTTCAATACATATGTGAATTTATAATTTAGATAATCGGGATATATATGGGCCCCCTTTTTCTTCAGGGGCACCGGACTACCGCCCCCCTTGCCCCTGTGATAATCGGGTTTCGGGTATATCAGAGAGAGATTAGAAGTAGAGCAACTTGCATTCGCATTGATGCTTAGTCTGAGTAGGTTGAAATATGGTTGAATATCCTTGGTTGAAATATCCTTGTACCGATATTATCCTCAAACTTTCCCGCACGTTGCGGCGTGCGTAGGGGAGGGGGGGGCGCCCACCCTGGTAACAACTTTCTAGGGGCGGTTAAATCCCTATTGTTGGCCTATTTTAAAGAGATTAAAATGACATTTTTTATTCTTATATATTAATATCGGACGGAAAGAAATGCAAGCAAGTTTTTAAAAAACTATTTCTCTTTTCGTTCATATTATCATGTTTTCCCTTCCTTCGGCTTGCAAAACTTTTATAAATTTTTTTCCTCCCCATCATTTTATCTTGCAGTTGGGTTCCTATTCTAAAATTATCTTTGCCTGTTAGATGTCTTTTCATTTTTTTTAAAAATCCACTCTGGATATACATTAGGGGGATTATGGTTTAATTTTTCTGTAAACAGGGTGACCATAACGACTGTAGTACTATCGCTAAAAATTATTGTGGAAAAGTACAAACGGATAGTCGTCAACAAATTAACTGTTCAGTAATTTAAAATATAAACAAAAAATAAGGCGTCTATTAACCAACTGAGATACTATAATGAAATCTAAAAATGCACACACGGTAATGTTATTGGAAATATTAGGCAAATAATTATAATTATCGTTAATATAATCTTGTTTTCATTAATATAAAAATTACACATATTTTAGAGACTTGAAAGTGACGTTAAAGTAAATAGTAGAGATTTAATAAAGACTAAAAGTTTCTCTTTATAATTTTTCAAGGGTTATCTTACAACCAACTGAACGATAAGTAATTCTAATTTGTGTTAATATATCCCGCAGTAATTTCAACAGAGGAGATTACTTGAACTTAAAAAAAAAAGAAAATCTGTTTTGTCTCATGCACAGGGGCGTAGCCAAGGGGGGCGTTAAGGTGTCATAACCTCCCCCATGAGAAATTTTTGCCATACAAAATGTATATTCTTCACAACATTATCACACACACGTATACATATATATGAGTTGTACTAGTTGTAACCCTCCCCCATGAAAAATTTCTGGCTACGCCCCTGCTCATGAAGAAATGATTTTAGTAAAATATTCGCTACTTCTCGTATGAAGAGCGGGTGCGCAGCTATTTTAAAACAAACGGTTGTCCATTTCATGTAGTGTCTAAGGTATTTAATGCTACAACTTGAACAGTACGATGTAGAACTACAGTATGATGTAGAAATAACGCATTTTGAAAGTCGGGAGTTCTCTGCAAACCGCTAAGCTTTTCACTTTTCTGATCGCGAATGACACTGACGTAGTTTTTTGAGTCATTATATTGCAATGATGCCAGGTTAATACTCATGACGCAAACTTTACATAAAGAGTCAAATAATTTTGCTTTTATTTTAGATTCCACATCACTGGAATTAATTGAAATTACTCATGTTAGGAAAATTTTCGTTTACTACAGTGCGAAGAACGGGCACGCAGCTAGTAAATAAAAACAAATACTATATTTTCGGTGTGACATTATATATACGGATTAAATCTCAATTTCTTTTACTTCAAATGCCGATATATGCTGATATAGTTATTAATATATCTACTAATGTGGCTATATGTAAGTAATTGTTATTATTAATATTAATTTTCAATAAAATCCCAATAATAAGTTAGTATAAAATGGTAACGAAATCGCAAGACGAGACAGAGGTTTACCACTGCGAGACGAGACGAGACAGCCCCGATTCTCGTCTCGCGTCCATCCCTACAAATAATATTAATTAGTTTATTTCTCCCATGAATCACTTTTTAAAATCTGTTTACAAGGAATACGTTTCATAAAACAGAAATTTCTCACAAGCCCGAGCCTGGTTTGGGCTCGGGCTGAGTCCATTTCATCTCTACTGCCCACCCCCTGACTTATAACTCACCAACTAGCGATGAGTGCAACCCTCCCCCCCCCATAATAATTTTAAGAACTTATCCGTCCAGGATAAGTTTTGTGCGTCTGTTTTTTTCTTTTTTTTATTAAGAAATCAAATCCGGTGTATTTTTACTATTTAATCTTCCCAATATTATGAAAGATGTTCTTAAATCTAGATGTTAATTAAATTATAAAGTACAATTCAACACTTATTCAAGTCGAAAATTTGCAATTAATTATATTTTTTAAGACTGCTTAAGTAGAAAAATTCTATATATTTTGAACCAACTTTATTCCAAAAACCAGAATTTTCGAAAATTTTCTTCTAGTGACATCTATGTTATTTTAATACGTATTTTGCTAGCAATGTGCAGAAAATTTTAATCTTGTGGTCAACCTTATTCCAAAGAGCAGAGTTTCGGAATTTTTTTTTCAAGTGATGTCTGGGTTATTTCAAAATTTTCTGCATTGTATACGTATAATATTCTAATCCTGTCACCAACCTTATACAGAAGGGCAAAGTTTTGGAAGATTCTCTTTAAGTCATATCTTTGTTATTTTAATATTGTATTTGAATTGTGTAGGGTATTTTAATCTAGTGATCAACTTTATTCCAGAAACCAGAGTTTTGGATGATTTTCTCCAAGCTATATCTTTCTCATTTTAATATTGTGTCTGCATTATTTAGAATATCTTAAATTTGTGAGCAACATTATATTAAAAACAAGCATTTTGAAAAAAAAAGATAAATAAGAAATCTAGTCATAAGATTTTCCAAGTTAATTTTGTGTTACTGCATAAAACTGTACATTTTGACTTATTAATTGCAATAAGAAACTGAGTTAGTACAGCCTGTGCATTATAATTAAAGCTTTATTTTTTAAAATTAGCGTCGCTGTTCTGTAGCTGTTAATTATAAAAATAATGATAGGTTTGTGTTTGCGTGATCTTCATTATAAAATACAAGTTGATTCAAAAAATAACGTGACCAATTTCAGAGCATCATAAAATTTTATTGAATTAAGTTATTTACACAAAATTTTCAATGTGGTTTCCTTTAGCATAGTGCACTTTAAGTAAACGTTTAGGTCAAGACAAAAGAGCTTTTTAGACCATTTTTGGAGGTTTTTCCAACTTCCTCTTGGATTGCTTTTTAAAGCCCTTAAAGTGTTCTTACCTTACGTCTATTTAATTGTTTTTAAGTATCCCATAAAAAAATAATCGCAATTAGCACAGTCAAGGGATGATAGTAGCCATTTTTCAGGAGAAATAAAGTTAATTTTTTTTTTTTTTTTTAATCTTTCAGCCATTTGACAGTTGACCTTCCAGTATGACTTGGTATAGAATCTTGGTGTAAAGCAAAGTTTTCTTGAGGTTAAAGACACTTACTTTCTTTGATCATGTGCTCCAGAACTTTATTCTGATAGTATTTAACATCAATTTTAACCTTTGGTTCTACAAAAAATGGTTTTATTAAGCCTTGAGAGGACATCCCCATCCATACCACAGTAACTAACGTCCAACTTGCCTTCTGTAACAGCTGCGTCTTTGCGACGCTGTTCGCGTGAAATATATTGAACCTCCTTTTGCCAATTGTGAATTACAGACGAAACAACGCTTCATCAGAAGTTATCCATGTTTTGTATCTACCTTTGCGTAACATTAAATACAGAGGCCAAGAACGTTTTCTTCGTTTTCCTACAGTGTTTGCAGATATTTGATGACAAACTAGTTTCTTCAATTTTTATGGGCAATTTTTTTTATCTGACGACAAATTGTCGATTGGGATACCTGTAGTTTCTTTTCTAAAGTTCTTTGAGGAAGAGGATTTTCTACAACGATAAGTCTTTTCAGCTTCTTTTTTTCTTTTTCACCAAGGACTTCCATTCGTCCATATTTTCCGCCTGGAGCTCTTGATTGCCAGCCATATTTTATTTCTTTTCAAAGTTTAGATAGTTATACATTAGAAAAATGCCTTTTCTGAATTTTAAATGCTTTATTTATAACAGAATTTGAGCAACCATCCTACAAAAGCTTAAAAATTTCGCTTCGAGTTTGAGGATCTAATTTCGGAGCCAAATGTACTCCCACTAATAAAAGTAGTTCGATTGGTAATTTAAACGTTTAATTTTTAAAATAAAACAGGTGGTAAATTAAAATTTACCATAAATAATTATATGCTTCTAAAATTGGTCACACTAATTTTGAATGAACCTGTATGTATTAGTTATATGCAGCTGCAAATGAGCTGATTGAAAATCCGGAATAGATTGATATATTTCCTGTTTATAACAAGAAAATTTTATATAGAAATTTTTTTTTATTGGACGTTTATTGAGATTTAAAAATCATTTATTTAGTTTTCTTTTCAGTATCTTTAGATATATTTATTGTAGAATAAGACTTATTGTAGTTGCAGATACGGACCTGGATTAAAAAAAAAAAAATCTTATCTGGTTGAGATAATCGCCAGACAAACCGGTACATAAGCATCTATCTACAGAGATAATTATATTGAAGAATTATTAATTAACTCGCGAAATTAATACTGAATAGCATCTTTAAACATATATTTAAGGATATTTTTGTGAAATTATTAATTAAGTAATATTATAATTAGAATTAACAATTAGAATCTTATTTTTAGTAATAATTAGTACTTAGAATATTATTTCTAATTATAATTAATAATTATAAAATTTTTAAATAAGATTACTTAATGATTAAATATTTCTAATTACTAATTAATAATTAGAATATTAATTAACTAGATTAATAATTAGAAAATTAATTGGTTGGACAAAACTCTCTGTGCCCCTCCCGAAACAAAATCCTGGCTACGCCAGTGCTAGAGTTAACCCAGCAAAGCGAGCTACTTCAAGGGTTAGTGAGAAAATGGTATTCACAACTCCAAAATCAGGGGTTACCCCAAGAATTGACCCTGACTCCAGGTGCAGATTCTAACCCCGCAAAATCGGAGAGTTGACTCGGGGTTATAAATGGCGGATATGAGGGTTGTTTTTTATAGGTTTGGAAAATCCCAAAAATTTGCTAATACTTAAATATTTTGTGCTTTAACAGACGGAAACTGCTGTGAAAACCACCCATCAAGCTATAAAAGCCGCCAAAAGTGATAAAAAATCTTTGTACAATGTTTCCAAAAACTCTCGAGAATGACTGTACTTTTTTTGCCGTAGAGACTGCAGGCGCCATCTGTCGGACTTATCTTGGTTTGCTTTTCCATTCCCTCTTTTTTCTGATTTGAACGCTTTTTTATTCTTAATTATTTTTTGTGTTGAAAATAAGTAAGTAAATTCAGATCTTTCCTATTTATTTTCTTGTCTCTATTGTTCCACAGATGAGGGGCGATTTGGCCAGAGCACTGTGGATCTACTACGCCCGCGCTTTTTTTTTTTTTTTTTGTAAGAAAAGGCGGGATAAAAATATTTACATTGAAGAAATTAATCATTTATGTGTAAAGGATGGAAAAAAAAAGTGTTGTTGAGGGGTTAAACATTTTTGTCTGATTGTAGTGTACTGTACTTGGGAATAGCGAATTAACAATTTTTCACACAAATGTGAGAAAAAAAACAATTCTATGTTTCAGTATCATAGAATTTTTTAAACACATACATATTCTATGTATAATATATAAAGTATCTCAAAAAGAAAAACATCAAAACTGCATAAATTAATTTTTGTGTGTTAAAAAATATGAAAATTCCTAAATTTGAAAAAAGTATAACAGACATGAAATTTTATTTATAAAAAATATTGGATGTAATTTTGTATTAAATGTTTAATCAGTCTATTTTTTTAAATTAATTTTCACATTTTAATGCGCAGTTTGCATAAAAACAAATTAAATATCATGAAGGAAGTGTGTGTGGTGGGAGCTGGGTTCGATCTCCCGAACATTAAACCTAGTTCACCCCCTTCATGGAATCATTACTCTGACCAATCACAGACGAGCTTTCAAAGCTGGCTGAGACAACCCCAGAGTCAAGTAACCCTGGGCGGAAATAAGATGGTGAATACAGTTTCCGAGTTGTCTCCGAGTCAAACCGGCAATGCAGGTTTCCCAACTCTCGGATGATGGCGGGCTACTCACAGTTTGGTGAATACGGCCCTAAGAGGTCTTCAAGATCCTCTATGCTTTTTGATTCATTTAATGACTTTTCAATTTTACTACATAATTTTGTAGTCAGCGTACGATGAGTTGCTCTCGTTTGTCTGTACAAATTCAACTGTTCCATTTTAAAGGTATTTAAAAAGGGTACTCACCCCTTTCACCAGATGTAATCTACAAGATATTCCGATTCAAATCACCAGTTGTTCCGGTCGTGTCCACGGACGCCAGTAATGTCAGATCCAGTGGTTCTATGTTCAAATTAAAACTCTTGTTTCACGGCACAAACATTTATTTATTTACAAGTTACTATATACACCAAATCAAATATTTCTCGTTTATCAATAGTATCAAATAATATCAATATCATATCAAAAGGTATCAAAATTCAATTCGAGGAAACGGCGCGGTCATGCGTCCGCTCTCCTGCTTATCTCAAATTCGACTGCTCTAGTAGGTGGTCGCCACACGGCGAACCGAAACTTTTCATGCTCGCGACAACCTCTTCCCATACGGAAAGTTTCTAATCAAAAATACATTTTAAATAACTGAGCCTGTTTTAGATGTTTTTTTTTTTTTTTTAAGCAGATATAAGACAACTGAAAATTAAATTGTTCCCCTTTAAAGGGGGGAAAAAAATCTCATTTAAACTATATACGTGATATTACAAATGTTATAGGTACACTGTTCCTAATATTAAGAATATGAAGATTCCAATAAAATTCCGTCACAATATGAAATTTAAAGAGGGTTTTTTTTAATAGAGTTCGTTTAAATTGACAACATTTAAACAGACATTCTGACAATTATAATCAAACAATGACACAGCTGTGCAATTTTTAAATAAAAATTAGGGAACTTTCCTATTATCAGTTCTACATTTTAAAATACATAACCTGAAAAGTTAGTGAAAAAAAATAATTTTTTCCTTGAAATGTAAAAAAATTAAATTCATGCACACACAAAACTTTGTCAACACTGTTGAGAGTTAAATAGTAGCAATAATAATAAAAGGAAAATTGTTGGGGGGAAAAGAGTTTCAATTTAATTATATTCTCTCAAATTGAAAACTACATGCAATATAAGTTGCTACATGAATCACAGAAAATTCATCAATGCAAAAATATGAAATTTGTTATACCTCAGGTATTACTGTAATTATTATTATTTTTTTACCTGCTAAGCTACAGTATCACATATAGGCAAGTTTTTAAGTTCGAAAAATAAGTTGCTTAAAAGTATACCTTAGAACTTCTCATTCCTATTGGTATTGTTTATACATGACTGAAAATAACATTAATCATAATATAACTCGTACAAAAGGGAAAAAATTCAAAATTACTGAAGAATGTTTAATTAAAAAGAAAAAAGAAACACCAGACCTTCACTTTTAAACATTTCGTATTTTACCATAGACAACCGAAAAATTCCACCAACTGATATAAGTAAAAGCAGACTGAGAGTCGATGCCATTCAGAAATCACGGACTGTTAGTCCTTCATGCAAGTGGAAATCGAGTAAGGAGAATATTACAGTTCATAGATATTTAAAATGTTAAACTTTTGGTACATTTCATTCTTCTTCGTAATAGAATAGTAAATCTACATTTTTGTATTTTAAAAACTAGAACACTCGAGCAGTGGTAGATTAATGCAATTTTGTCGGGTGGCGGGAGGGGGGCTAGTTAGAAGATTGACAGATTGACATATGCATCCATTTTATGGTAGTAAAATAGGATCTTTTACATTAATTTATTTTCTCTCGGGGGTGGGCGGTCGCACCCTCGGCCCCACCCTTTAATCCGCCCTTGCGTTCAAGGGGAGAAAAAATATCTAGTTTAAAATAATTTTTCAACCTTAATTTCTTGTACATGAAAATTTAATTCTTTTGCAATATCTTTCGTTGGCTTAAGGCGCAAAGGGCGCCTCAAGCAGAGGGCGCAGGGGGGCACGTCCCCCTGTCCTCCCGGGCCAGCACGGGCCTGGCATGGTGTACGGGCATTCGGGATTGGAGACATTTATCAGAAAGAATTAAACAACACAGTTTCTCGAGTGGCCATACGGAACATGTGCTGTGTATGAACTTAGGAAAAAAAATGATACTATCGACAAAGAACTTGAAAACGAAATTCGTAAAGAAGCGTCTTTTTGGAAAATGGTTCTTCAAAGGTTATTCGATGTCATACTTACCCTAGCAAAGAGTTCATTGGCTTTAAGAGGACATCGAGAAAATTTAAGTGAGGAAAGGTATCATGGAAATTTTCTGTCCGTTGTAGAGCTTCTCGCACGATATGATCACGTATTGCAGCAAGTTTTGGATATGCCCAAAGGTATTTTTTTTAATTTCTAAGTTTTGTTCTCATTTTATTTATCTTGTTTATTTTTATTGACTGTTTAGATTCTAATTTTTATTCAAAATCATACTTTTTAACACTTTCCAACTTGTTCTTTTTAGCCGATTTCGTGTGCTGTGTTAAAGCAAAACTACGCAAGGTCTGTCTGCTTAGGGGATGTGTGTGTGTGCGCGCGAGCACTAGTATGTTGGGAAGTGTTTCATAATCGATGCGTTCGGCATGATTTGTCTTTCTTGTTTGTTTCTAGGATCTACAAGATATTTGAGTGCAACAATTCAAAATGAAATGATTGAGTGCTTGGGGACCGCACTTGAAAATCATCTGCTAGAACAAATTAGAGCGTCACCGTTTTTCGCAATCATTATGGATACGACACAGGACATATCGAAAGTAGACCAGCTAAGCATTGTTGTGAGGTATGCAGTAATAACCAGATCGGAAAATGGACAGCCAGTTGACATAGAAGTAAAAGAAGCGTTTCTAGGCTTTTATGCAGCATTCAATCATAGTGCGGCAGATTTAGTCAACCAGGTGACTACATTTTTTATCGACAAAAATATTGATTTAAAAAAATGTGTGGGTCAAGGTTATGATGGAGCTAGTGTGATGAGCGGTGTGTATAATGGTGTACAAAAACAGATCAAGGATATTCAGCCTAATGCGGATTACATACATTGCGCCACTCATAATTTGAATTTGGTGGTAAATGATGCCGTTAGAACTTGTATCGAATTACAGATTTTTTTTTGCAACGCTGCAAGATTTGTATAATTTTTTCGGAAGTAGCATCAAACGTTGGGATCTGCTGTCAAAATTCACTGGCGAGTCGGACACCACTCTAAAAAATCTAAATCCGACTAGATGGTCCAGTAGGGTCAGTACAATATCTGCAATAAAACTTCGTTTTTTCGATGTTATCAAAGCATCATCAGAAATAGTTCTCAAGAGTTCCAGTAAAGACGAGCGTAGTCAAGCAGAAAGTATTAAAACAAAAATGCTAAATTTCGAGTTCGTATTCCTTTGCGAATTCATGCACCGTGTATTGAATGACATCAATTATGCATCTAAAACTTTACAAAAATGCGATATCAATTTGGACGAGGCAAGTAGAGCTTTAGCAGAGGCAAATGCAAAGATGCAAATTTATAGAAATGGCTTCGAATCGGTCAAGTACAAAGCCTGTGAATCCGCAAGAAAATATGGTATAGATCCCCATTTTAAAGAAAAAAGGCAAAAGAAAGTTAAAAAAACATTTTGATGAATTAGCTACTGATTACCGATTTCGAAACAGGGAAGAAATATTTAAAATTACTATTTACTTCCTTGTACGTAGTATAAGGAAGTAATGTGATCCCGAAAAATTTTGGGGGCCAAATTTCGACAAAAAAACCGATTTTGACTACCTCTAAATTGAATTTAAAAAATTTTTTCGATGCATCTCATCGTAGGCTATCATGCACGATCATATTAATGCGTCTGCAACTCATTTTGACCAGCGGCGAGTCTATTGTGGCCAGTTTTTCCATGCCGTCTGTACGTACGTACGTATGTATGTAACTCGCATATCTCAAAAACTATTGGTCGTAGAATGTTGAGATTTGATATTTAGGATTGTTCTATGATCTAGTTGTGCACCTCCCCTTTCGGTGACAATCGAATGGTTAGTTTATGTACAGGACCGTCCAAAAGATTCGAAATACATTACGCTCTATAGGCCGAAATTCATTAAACTCGCCTAACTCAAAAGCTATTAGGCGTAGAATGTCGAAACTTCATATTTTGGATATTTGTAACATCTAGTTGTGCACCTCCGCTTTTGGTTCCATTCGACTGGATAGTTTA
>JAWZYV010013902.1:0-246866 GCA_038373885.1 Cheiracanthium punctorium
ATTAAAAAATTCTCTTATACCGTTCTTTTATAAAAAACTTACAATATTCATTAATTGTTTTGAGCAGCGTATATTATCATATAAATAAAATTAGACTTTTGTCTGATACGTCGAATTTCTTGGAATTCAAAAATGTTGCGATCTTTATCCGTTTCAAGCACCTGGGAATCCGGTGCTACCCCCAATAAAAAGTTTCTCTCTCTGTCGTTCTGTCATTCTGTCCGTGACGCTTTTTTTGTTCAAGCATTGAGTAAAAAAGATTGAAGCGAATGATATGAAATTTGATGTCATGATAGGTGGTCACTCACCTTAAAAACATAGGCGTCGAATTTTTAAAAAATCTTGATTGGATTTTGAGATTTTGCGAAAATCCTTTTAAACTGCGTAAATTTGTGTTCGCACATCACGTAATAACTGCAAAGGTGAAAAAATGATATTCGGTGAAATGATAGGTGGTCACTCACCTTAAACTATAAGCATCTAATTAAAAAAAAATCGATTAAATTACGAGATTTTGCGAAAATCGTTTAAAACTGAGTGAATCTTTGTTCACGCATTACGTAATAACAACTAAAGCGAATGATATGAAATTTAGTCACGCGATAGATGGTTGCTCAACATAAACTATAGGTGTCCAATTTTTTAAACACTTTTATTAGATTTTGAGATTTGTGAAAATTCTCTCAAAATACGTTTATATTTTTTCAAGTATCACGTAATAACGACTAATACGAATGATACGAAATTTGGTGATATGATAGGTAGTTGCTAATCTTAATTTATAGGCGTTGAGAATTTTTAAAATATTTTGATTACATTTTGAGATTTTGTGACAATCGTTTTAAGATGCTGAAATTTTGTTCCAGCATCACGAAATAAAGACTGCAGGGAATGAAACGAAATTTGGTCACATGATAGGTTGTGTTTCAACTTAAATTCCAGGCTTCCAAGTTTTCAAAAATATTGATTAGATTTTGAGATTTTGCGAAAATTATTTCAATATGCGTAAATATTCGTTCGCGCATCACATAATTACAACTAAAGCGAATGAAATGATATTACTTAGTTACTCTCTAACCTGTAATATTTCAACAATACATAAAAATAATAATTTCGCTTTCTTTACTTTGGTAACATACTACATCCATTCTGTGTACTCCTGCAATGCTGACGAAAGTTCTTGCTTTTTGGAAATTTGCATTCAGTACTAACCCGTTAACGACGAGTACTTCAGCTAGTTATTATTAAATTTGATAGCGCTTAAAATCTTACTTTTTCCCAGGGGCGTAGCCAGGGGGGGGGATATCGGGATATATCCCCCCCTCGAAATTTTTGAATTAGTGATGAAACTCCGTCTATTTATGCACATATAAGTTCATATCCCCCCCCCGAAAAATTTTCCAGGCGCATATCCCCCCCCCCCCGAAAAATTTCCCTGGCTACGCGCCTGCTTTTTCCTACTGAAATTAATTTTAGTTGAATGAAACGTATATTCAGCGGGATCAACAAATTTCAATCCCGAAATCCCGTAAAACCAAAAATAGTGCGGGATTGCATTCCCTACCCCGCATACTTCCCTAACATGTAAATAATACATTAACAACTGTAAACACATTAGTTACCAATTCGAAACAAGAATCATTCCAATGAAAATTTGAAAGTTTATAGTGCAATCAATTCTAATTTGCAGGAAAAATGTTTTCCAACTGTTAAAATTATTATGTTTTGAGGAACTTTTGACAAAATTAATTCATAGTACTTTTTTAAAAATGCCGAGTTGGGCCTGGTGTACACGTTCGTTATTCATTGGCGTGGCAACGCAAATGGACGCTAGTGTGCACTAGAGTGGAGCACTCTTATATGGGAAAAAATTTTGTTAACTTTTCATTTATAATAGTGATCAAAGTGTGACCCAAGATTAGAGGATTTTAAAAAGTATTACTTTTGTAAAATTAGTATTTTCCTTCTACCTGCGCATTTATTTTGAAAATTTATATTTGTGCTACCATACTGATAAAATTGAAGGAGCATATTGTTTATAAATTCTACTAAACTACTTATTATTATGAAAAAAACAAACCAGATAGAACAAATTCATGCTAATTTACTAAAAATGTGAGCCACTTAAAACATAAAATATACATAAGCATACATAAAATTAGTCAAAAAATTAAAATTAGACCTAAAAATCACGTTTGCTATCGAATTTGAGCATGAGCTTTCTTGACTCACTTTCTGATTTTATGAGACCTTCTTTAGCCTTCTTATCACATACCTGCTTAGAAACCTTTGTTAGCATCTTTACTGAACGTACTACAGACTTGGTATGGCATGGCGGTCTTAGAAAAGGCATTTTTGTACTTCCTTTTGTTTCCACCATCGAAAGCAAATCGTCATTCTTGACGTCTCTAAGGATGGAAGGTTGATAATATTTTTGTTGCCAATCTATAAGGTCTGTGTATGATTTGTTTTGGCGAAATATCGCCAAATTTGGCGATAATCTGTCATTGTTTGGTTCATGCTTAAAATCTCGCCAAATGTCGTCGACATTGACGAGTTTCGCCGAAATATCGCCAAATTTGGCGCCAAAAGTTATTTCGTATGTTGTATAACTCTAAAACTAACCCGTAGATTTTTTAACTTTTGTATTTAGAACTATTGTAATATCTAACTGTTTTCAATATCTTTTTTGACAGCAATCGACTGAGAATTTATTTACAGGGTGAGCCAAATGACTTTGAATACATTGAGGTGTATGGATGCATTCAATTCATTGAAAGTCTGTGGTCAATGACTAACAGACACTTTGGCTATCCCCAAAATCTCGCTGACTATCTCAAGTTTGTCGGCTTTTGGTGAAATATCGCCAAATAAAGTGTCAGAAGGAAATCTTTCAAATTGAACTCAGCTTGGCGATATCGAAATATTTGGCTGGAAATCGCTAAACCTTACTATTATTGATATTTTATCTCTTTCAAACAAATAAATTTAGAGGAAGTGCGTCGAAAATATTTTTGATCTAATGGACGTGCAAGGAAGTCATGTGTTGGACACATCAGATTTTTTGTAATTGCAGTGAAAAGTCTTGAAACGAATTTTAACAACTTTTGCAACTCATAAGATCTCAAAAACTTACTGAACATATTAAAAAAGTATAAATTATTTTATATACATATTGATGCAGAAAACGCTGCTAGTTTGTGGGTTCGTAGTTCTAAAGTCCAGTAAGTGTAGAAAGTTCTAGAAAAAAGTCCACTTGTCAGGATGAAACAATCAACTGTACAAATTCACAAGCACATTCAGCCAGTAACGTGCTTTTGACAGTCCGCTTTGTACAGAAGCTTTCACAAATGCTGTATTTCTCATACACAAAAAACACTTCCACAGGCAAAATTCAGTGGAAAGGGATTTTGTAAAGAGTTCCTCAAGACTCAGAAATGAAGAATTTGCACACAGCTCTTAAGAACAAAGCTTGAAAAGGCAAGCGAAAATACCGCTTCTATTGCACAGAAAAAAGCAGCGTACTCATCGGAAGCTGGATTCACACACAGACTGGGATTGTCTGTCAAACTTTTATTTATATTTGACGAAGAAGCTACAGAATGCAAATTATTAATGGAGCTATAGTTCTGAAAACGTAATAGATTCGAATGACACTTCCAGATGATGATGCTTATACTAGGAGGAAATTCTGTAGTGAGCACAAAAATCGAAAATCACCAGAGTGTTATGTCTTGTTTTGTATTAACCGGCTAGACTGCTGTTTTTAACTTTAATTTCGGTTAATAGTCTATGAGAGAAATAGCCACCACTTATATTCTGTTGGATGCAAATCAAATCTCTAAAGACTTTGCTTGTTGTCAAATTTTGCGATGCATCGTTAGTAGCCGTCACCAAAAACATTTTAAACTATGCTGCCCGTACTTTTTAGTAAAAGAAATGGGCTTCGTTTGTCACCAGAGTATATATATTTTTACTCTCAACATTACTTTAAAATTGACAACCAGACTGCTCTGATCCGAGCACGCTAGTGGCGGAGTCAACGTCTTAGATATATCCTTAAAATTTTGATTCATGGGTTAGAATTTATTGTGAAAAATATTTTGGTTATTAGAATGTAAATCATAAGAGCCGGTAAATACTAGCGTTATTTTTTTCGCACTTCAAGTGCGGTGTGCAATATCTACAATACGCAGGCACAATGCACACGTACCAGTGGCCAGCGAGTGTCTATCATGCAGCATCTTTCGCCTCAGCACAGTGACTTTAGCACGGTTGGTCTCTCAGTACATATAGTAAAAATTTAATCAGTGTACACTAGGGTGGAGCGAAAATTTAAGTTTTGCCAAATTGTTTTTTAATAGCTATAAGAATGTGACTCAACCTTTCAAAAAGCGTATCCTGAAATATTTTTGAAGTAAAACTTCTTTAGGCGCAACTAGGGGGTAACTCAGATTTTTTTCTGACGGAAGTAACGCTCAGTAAAGGAAATGACGTATCTTTTTTCCCCTTGCTTCTTCATTCCACCATGACTGCAAAAACATTACAATGTCAAGGACAAAAAGCCTGATAATTCCTACACCGTTCGTACGATCCCCTTTAAAATTTCCATAATCGTGTATAAAAATATAGAAAACAATCTGCGCTACTTTAAAAATCTGAAAATCCACCCGTTCCCTCATTTTTAAGCGATTTTTCGCTATTTTCAGCAACATTTCATATCCGAGAGTCAAAAAAGTTAATCATTTGAGTGACAAAATTAGCTATTGCAAGTGATTTTTACTTCATATTGACGTCACACTTAACAAGCTTTTTCCAGATTTATAAGTTTAATTATTTGCGGAACAGCTCTCGGGCGTTCGTTCCTGAGAACGTCGACTGTGCTCCCTGCGCGTCGACATTACTCCCTACCTGTTTTGAAGCAAGATCTTGTCTGATGACCCTGTTCAGTGGATAAGTGGACCGACTCTTGTCAGAGCCACTGTGTGAAGTCTTTCGCTGAACAGGCGGCGATCCTGCTGACTGTCTCTCACTGTTGTTACAGGCGGCGACCCAGCCCGTCACCTCCGATAAACAAGGCCTACGCACCGAATACAGAAAGTGGCACTATGGTGCATTCCTTTGCTTTACTCACATGTTTTCAATGGCATTAATAGAATATTTAATGGAATTATGAGTAAAAACTTGACATGCTTGACCCAAAACTTGACCCATCCTGTGCTGTGCTTGAAATGGATGAATGCCCCTAAAATTGCCATTGACCGTAATGTATTGGAAATCTTTTGAGTGTTCCTGTAGCAGAACTATAAATGATAAAGACACTTTTTCTAATGGAGAAATTCAGTTTCTAACTCTTTACAGCTTATATCACTTCTGAGTCGTTTGAAATAGCCCAATACCTCTAAAAAACGCTTTGATGAATTTCGGCCCTTAGAGCGTAATGTATTTCGAATCTTTTGGGCGGTCCTGTAGATAAACTATTCAGTCGAACGGAACCGAAAGGGGAGGTACACAACTAGATGTTACAACAATCCTAAATATAAAGTTTCAACATTGTACGCCTAACAGTTTTTGAGATATGCGAGTTTAATGAATTTCGGCCCATTGAGCGTAATGTATTTCGAATGTTTTGGGCAGTCCTGTAGATAAATTATCCAGTCGAATGGAACCAAAAGGGGAGGTGCACTACTAGATGTTACAACTATCCAAAATATGAAGTTTCGACATTCTACGCCTAATAGCTTTTGAGTTAGGCGAGTTTAATGAATTTCGGCCCATAGAGCGTAATGTATTTCGAATCTTTTGGGCGGTCCTGTGCATAAACTATCCATTCGATTGCCACCAAAAGGGGAGGTGCACAACTAGATCATAGAACAATCCTAAATATCAAATCTCAACATTCTACGACCAATAGTTTTTGAGATATGCGAGTTACATACGTACGTACGTACGTACGTACAGACGGCATGGAAAAACTGGCCACAGTAGACTCGCCGCTGGTCAAAGTGAGTTGCAGACGCGTTAATATGATCGTGCATGCTAGCCTACGATGAGATGCATCGAAAAAATTTTTTAAATTAAATTTAGAGGTAGGCAAAATCGGTTTTTTTGTCGAAATTTGGCCCCCAAAATTTTTCGGGATCACATTACTTCCTTATACTACGTACAAGGAAGTAAAAATTACTTTGTTATTTCTTTACGTTGCTAATTCTTGACTTCGCTACATCAGTTCTTTATTGTTCAAAATATTATTTTGGATTTGAGGATCCATGTCAGTTCCAAGCTTTTACATTGGTGACAATACTTAACAGGAAATCATGAAATGGTTTTGTTTATGTATAGTCATGATCAGTGGCGTAGGCAGAAATTTTTCATGTGGGGGTTACGACTACTGCAACTCACATTATGTATACGTTTGTGTGTTAAGGGAGTGAAAAATATACATTTAGTATCGCAAAAAATTCTTCAAGGGGAGGGTTGTGAGCCCCTTATCCCCCCTCCCTTGGCTTCGCCATTGGTCAAGATGAATGATAAGAAGGAAATACCATTTGAAATTGGCACTCACCAAAGTTGAATGCTTAAATGCTTTTTTTACTTCCTTGTACGTAGTATAAGGAAGTAATGTGATCCCGAAAAATTTTGGGGGCCAAATTTCGACATAAAAACCGATTTTGACTACCTCTAAATTGAATTTTAAAAATTTTTTCGATGCATCTCATCGTAGGCTAGCATGCACGATCATATTAACGCGTCTGCAACTCATTTTGACCAGTGGCGAGTCTACTGTGGCCAGTTTTTCCATGCCGTCTGTACGTACGTACGTACGTATGTATGTAACTCGCATATCTCAAAAAACTATTGGTCGTAGAATGTTGAGATTTGATATTTAGGATTGTTCTATGATCTAGTTGTGCACCTCCCCTTTTGGTGGCAATCGAATGAATAGTTTATGTACAGGACCGCCCAAAAGATTCGAAATACATTACGCTCTATGGGCCCAAATTCATTAAACTCGCCTAACTCAAAAGCTATTAGGCGTAGAATGTCGAAACTTCATATTTTGGATAGTTGTAACATCTAGTTGTGCACCTCCCCTTTTGGTTCCATTCGACTGGATAGTTTATCTACAGGACTGCCCAAAACATTCGAAATACATTACACTCAATGGGCCGAAATTCATTAAACTCGCATATCTCAAAAACTGTTAGGCGTTGAATGTTGAAACTTTATATTTAGGATTGTTGTAACATCTAGTTGTGCACCTCCCCTTTCGGTTCCATTCGACTGAATAGTTTATCTACAGGACCGCCCAAAAGATTCGAAATACATTACGCTCTATGGGCCGAAATTCATCAAAGCGTTTTTTAGAGGTATTGGGCTATTTCAAACGACTCAGAAGTGATATATGCTGTAAAGAGTTAGAAAATGAATTTCTCTATTAAAAAAAGTGTCTTTATCATTTATAGTTCTGCTACAGGAACACTCAAAAGATTTCCAATACATTACGGTCAATAGCAATTTTAGGAGCATTCATCCATTTCAAGCACAATACCGTCCTACCACATAAGTTAGGTAATGGTCCGACCACGGTCACGTGCCTCCCTCAAGAACTATGCCAAAAGTCGCCAAGCTTGGCGACTTTTGGTGTACGTGTGTGCATATTTAACTCTCAAATCTCAAAAACTATTATGAAATTTCATATATAAGAATGTTGTAACATCTAGTTGTGCATCTCGATTTTTGGTTCCAATCTACTGGAGAGTTTATTTACAGGACCACCGAAAAGAATTTCAGTACCTTAATGTCTATGGACATCTTCATTATAATACAACTGTAGACAGTCATTGTTTGGTACATGCCCAAAATCTCGCCGTCTGTCCTCGACCTTGGCGAGTTTTGGCGAAATATCGCCAAATTTGGCGATAGTCAGTCATTTCGTCCATGCCCAAAGTATCGCCATTTGTCATCGTTCTTGGCGAGTTTTGGCGAAATATCGCCAAATTTGGCGATAATCTGTCATTGTTTTGTTTATGCTTAAAATCTCGCCAAATGTCGTCGACATTGACGAGTTTCGCCGAAATATCGCCAAATTTGGCGCCAAAAATTATTTCCTATTTTGTATAACTCTAAAACTTTAACCCGTAGATTTTTTTAACTTTGTATTTAGAACTATTGTAATATCTAACTGTTTTCAATATCTTTTTTGACAGCATTCGACTGAGAATTTATTTACATGGTGAGCCAAATGACTTTGAATACATTGAGGTGTATAGATGCATTCAATTTATTGAAGGTCTGTGCTCACTGACTACTGTGGCAATCCCCAAAATCTCGCTGACTATCTCAAGTTTGTCGGCTTTTGGTGAAATATCGCCAAATAAAGTGTCAGAAGGAAATCTTTCAAATTGAACTCAGCTTGGCGATATCGAAATATTTGGCTAGAAATTGCTAAACCTTACTATTATTGATATTTTATCTCTTTCTAACAAATAAATTTAGAGGAAGTGCGTCGAAAATATTTTTGATCTAATGGACGTGCAAGGAAGTCATGTGTTGGACACATCAGATTTTTTTCTTTTTAGGGCACGCATTGCGCAAAAAATTATTTTGTTTTTAATAGATATTCACAAATATCATATATTAAAAGTTTTGAGAATTCACGATGTGTGAAATGCTACCAAAATGAATATTCAGTCAATTAATTTAACTTCAGAATACAGTACCCTGCTTTTTTTGAAAAAGCGGCTCCTATGTCGTCACTGGAAACTTCCGAAACATTAGCCTGTTTGAACCACTTCTTAACGCTTTCCAAGTCGATAGTTTTACCATCACTGTCTTGGGATGAGGAAAATCCTTTAAAGAGCTCCTCCAGAGTGGAACCAGATTTACCTCCTTTATCTGTACTCTGTTGTAAAATATAAAAACATAAGAATTAATGGTTTTTGAAATATAAATTAACAACTGCTTTTATTGAGCATGTAGTGGTAAACTGAAAAGTAGTAACTATTAAGTTCAATTTTTATTTGCCGAATTATTTATCAAAAGAAATGTATGAGTATTGTAGAACAAAATAGGTCTTTGTATTCTAAAATTTTCAAATTGAAATAAACTTTCAACTTCTGTGAATAGCTTAAAAACATTTATGGATTGAATAAACTTTTAATATTGGTAATGATTGGAACATACAGGAAAATATTTAAAGGAAAAAAAAACCTGGAGAAATTTGAGATTTTAAATGTATACTATACTGCTATAAAGTGTGTCTCAAAGAGATTACTTAAAAAACTTAATTTTTAAAAAATGTGTAAAATGAGGTAGAAAAATGACTAAGTTAAGAAAAAGTTCCTCATATTAATTTCCATAAAGTGATGTTTTTTTAATTGGTATGGACCTCCCTATAAAAATTTCCTCAATTAAACAGTTTCCCCCCCCCTCTTTTCTAAAAATACCCTTAGTAAAAACTGCATAGCTGTACCTTTAAAAGTGAGTTAATTGAAAATAGAGCAGTATGTGTGCATAGGGACCATATACCGAAACTGAAATGAAAATGCAACATTATGTGTCGTAACTGACAGACAGCATAAAATGAAATTGATGGCCTCATGCTTCTCTCATGCATGTATTGTACTGACAGACCAGGGGCGTAGCCAGAAATTTTTCATGGGGGGGGTTACGACTACTGCAACTCACATACATGCATACATGTGTGTGATAAGGGAGTGAAGAATATACATTTTGTACAGCAAAAAATTCCTCATGTAGGGGGTTATGACCCCCCTAACCCCCCCCCGTGGCTACGCCCCTGTGACAGACTGTTTATCTTTATCTATTAAGGGCCTTACTTTATACATGTTATCGTATTTTTAATATAAGAATTTCTATTATCAATCAGCATATATATACAGTCTCCATTTACACCCAGGTAAAAGCTTTTTAATTGATCAAAAATAGCCAGAAGAAGGGCATAAGTTCAATTCAGGCTCTTTGCGAGACCCCCCCCCAAAAAAAAAAAAAAAAAAAGTGGATCCGGTCATCACTTCAGGGGGCCCCCTGGAAAATGTGCTAACGCTGGCCCTTTGGCTAATGTTTCGGAAGTTCTGGTATTACGCTGGCTATTTGCGAGACCCCCCAAAAAAAACATCAGTGGGTCCGGCCATCTCTTTAGGGGGCCCCCTGAAAATATACTAACGCTGGCCCTTTGCGAGGCCCCAAAAAAAGAACACCAGTGGGTCCGGCCATCGTTTTAGGGAGCTCCCCCGAAAATATGTTAACACTGACCCTTTGCTAAACTGAAAACATCAGACTATCTAGTACACCCTCAAAAAGAAAGTATTCGAGAACGCACAACTCAACAGAAACACGAGAAGTTATAATTATATGTAACATGTAACCTAAATTCATATTTTATAATAAATAAGTTTTAATGTATGAAACATGCGTAAGAAGTTTCACTTTTACATGAATGTTTTTTGTTTTTTTTTTGGACAGGGTGTAGTTATCGCTTACTGCACAAGTTGAAGCAAATTAGAATAGCTAGATTACGAAAGAACGAAAAATAACAATAACGCATGCGCACAAACGCAAATTAACAGCTTAGTGACGTCAAATTGAGCAAGCGAATTCGTTACATTCATCTGTGTGCGTCACACAGTACTATAATAAAAAATAACAATTACGCATGCGCGAAAATGCAAGAAATTTCGGATCTTTCAACGGCTCTGAAATATCCAATTTGCAAGATTTGGCGCATGATCTTACCTCACACATTTCTTTATGGTTGCTAGTCAAAGCTACCATCGGCAGGGTACTTCACTCCGGCTGAGCATCACCAACCATGGCGAAAGAACCAACACCAAATGAACATCGAAATGCAAACAGCACCGGAGACGGAATATAGACCTACATTTGTTATTAACAACGGTACTTACGTATTATCCCGGTGGTCCGCCAAGACGAGCAATTTTTTTGCCAAGAGAAATGCCGGGCATATGAAATTACTAGTGGTTTTGAATACGATTGGCAACAGTTTCGCAACTCATTTGACGGAAAAATAGTTTGGCGGATATGAGCGCCGGGATAATACGTAAGTACTTTAACAACCAATTCCTAAATAAATTGAATTAAGAATGAAAATAAACCTAAATTCCCCTGCACTAAATACAGTAAAATTAAGAAAAATAAAAAGAAAAATGAAATTTCACGTCTAAACAAAAGGTAAACTATGGCTAATCATTGCCATGTCAAATCATGGGCACTTAATAACTAACTATAACTAGTACTCAAGAGTACTTAATGATGGGTACTTAATAATGATAAATCATGGGTACTTAATAACTAACTATAACCATATCAAATCATGGGTGCTTAATAATTAACTAACTATAGTTAACTATAATTTTATGTGTCCGGCATTTATCTTGACGAAAAATCGCTTGTCTTGGCGAACCGCCGCGATAATACGTAAGTACCAAATTTCACAAATTACAAGCATTGAGAAATGCATCCGGGGTACTTGTGTATTATGCCGGAGCCAAGCCGAGCGATTTTTCGTCAAGATGAATGCGGATAAATCAAATTACTGATCCGGGTTTCATTAACCCGGATCGTTAGGGATGATTCGATTTTGGGTACTTACGAATTATCCCAGCGATCCGCCAAGACGAGAGATTTTTCGCCAAGATAAATGCCAGGACACATGAAATTATGGATAGTTTCGAGTATGATTGGCAACAGTTTTCCGGCATATTTTCCAAAAAAATAATTTGCCGGGTATGACCGCCAGATTCAATACGTAAGTACTTGAAATTTCACGAAAAGAGGATTCTTTATAAATGGTCTCTATTATTGCAGCTCAAATCACAGATTGGGGCATTTGTCACGTATGGTGGCTTTTCATTCAGTTTTAAATTACTGCATAATCGATAGTCAACAGAGCTTCAAAAGTTTTCTTGTTTGATTCCTACTTTAACCCTCCCCACTCTCGCCTACCTGAAAAATCTCAGCACGTTGGCAAGCTTCCCAGCCAAAGGTCTCTACAAATTTCAACGCTGCCAAAGGAACTAGATGAAAACGGATGTGAACAAATTAGCAATAAACGCATAAAACAATTTGAAGACACTTAATCATTAAAAATACATCATTGGCAACCAAAAAAATTTTAAAAAGCGTTGCTGCACTTAAGTGTTGTTCCAAACCGTTATTTTAATTTTAAATTAAAGCAATATTTTATTGTGTGTGCGTTTTTGGGAGGTTAAAGTAGGATTCATCCATTTCCTGTCCTAGAAACTACCATAATTCTTAATTAATACCATCAAATGTTTCATCACGTCAGCGGGTAGCAAATACCCAAGAGCGTTCAGCTCAGAATTAGTTAGCATTCATAAAAGTAAACTAATCATCTTTCATCGAGGAAATTATACATTTTTGACTTAAATCTCCAAACGAATGTTAAACAAGTAAGGTTTTAGTAACTCATATAAATTCTTCGCGCTGAAACGTGCTAAACCAATAGTTTAGAACGGTCGGTTAAGCACAATTTCAAAACTTATGCGAAAGCAGACACACTTCAGAAGTTATTAGTTCATGTTACAATGAATTGCAAAAAACACTTAAATGTTCACTTTTAAAAATTGTGGTGAATTCAAAATTTGTTCCAAATATGGAGGGAAGACAGCATAATATAAATATATTCTTTATTTCAATTTTTATTATGCTGAAACAAAACACATTTTTCTTTATTCGAACGATTACCTGTTGTACATTTGTACACGAAAAAAAGTAGTAAAAATAAATCAGTGAAACAAATCATTTGGTTACTGATAATTGAACAAAGCTATTGTTTATGATGTCTTATCCTTAATTATTCTATCAAATTACATTAATATTAGGTCGTAACGAAAGTTTTCCGCCACCGCAGATATGATCTCAGCAAACAGTTCGCGATGGCCTGTTTCCTCATATTTTGTCAAACGATTTTTGGCATTTGAAAGTTATGTTTTTGGTCTCGCGCCCCCCTGTTTCGGGGCCGAAGGCTTTGAAAAATACCAAAACGTTGGCAGAAAATCATAGATGTGGGTGGTGATTACTACCCGCATTAACTTTTTGTTGCCGGAAAACTTTCGTTACAACCTGATATGAATGTACTTTTTTTTTCAACGAAAGATTAATTTACTTCTTGAACAATTTTCGGTCTATGTTCCGTATCCGGTGCCCCTTGGTTCTGGCGACATCGTGAGCGATGTTCAACGTTAGTAAAGTACCCAGCCGATGGTTGTTTGACTGGCAACCATAAAGAAATGTGTAGAGCTTGGCGACGTTTTTTTTTTTTTGAAGGAATGATAATGCGTCAAATATTGTAAATTGGATAATTTAGAACTATTGAAAGATGCGAAATTTCTTGCACTTTCGGGCATGCGTAATAGTTGTTTTTTAATGTAGCTACTGTGTGACGTAAGCAGATGAATGTAACGAATTCGCTTGCTCAATTTGACGTCACTAAGCTGTTAATTTGCGTTTTGCGCATGCGTTATTGTTATTTTTCGTTTTTTCCTGTTCTTTCGTCTACTATTCTAATTTGCTTCAACTTGTACTAATGTTTTTTTTTTCGGTCTCGCAGAGGGGCCCGCGTTAGCATATTTTCGAATGTATGTATCGATGAATGTAACGAATTCGCTTGCTCAATTTGACGTCACTAATCTGTTAATTTGCGTTTTGCGCATGCGTTATTGTTATTTTTCGTTTTTTCCTGTTCTTCGTCTACTATTCTAATTTGCTTCAACTTGTACTAATGTTTTTTTTGGGGGTCTCGCAGAGGGGCCCGCGTTAGCATATTTTCGAGGGGGCCCTTTTGAGGCGGTGGCCGGACCCACTGATGTTTTTTTTTTGGGTCTCGCAGAGGGCCCGCGTTAGCATATTTTCGAGGGGGCCCCCTTGAGGCGGTGGCCGGACCCACTGATGTTTTTTTTTGATCTCGCAGAGGGGCCCGCCCGGACCCACTGATGTTTTTTTTGGGTCTCGCAGAGGGGCCTGCCCGGACCCACTGATGTTTTTTTTGGGTCTCGCAGAGGGGCCCGCGTTAGCATATTTTCGAGGGGGCCCTTTTGAGGCGGTGGCCGGACCCACTGATGTTTTTTTTGGGTCTCGCAGAGGGGCCCGCGTTAGCATATTTTCGAGGGGGCCCTTTTGAGGCGGTGGCCGGACCCACTGATGTTTTTTTTGGGTCTCGCAGAGGGGCCCGCGTTAGCATATTTTCGAGGGGGCCCCTTTGAGGCGGTGGCCGGACCCACTGATGTTTTTTTTGGGTCTCGCAGAGGGGCCCGCGTTAGCATATTTTCGAGGGGGCCCCCTTGAGGCGGTGGCCGGACCCACTGATGTTTTTTTTGGATCTCGCAGAGGGGCCCGCCCGGACCCACTGATGTTTTTTTGGGTCTCGCAGAGGGGCCCGCGTTAGCATATTTTCGAGGGGGCCCTTTGAGGCGGTGGCCGGACCCACTGATGTTTTTTTTGGGTCTCGCAGAGGGGCCCGCGTTAGCATATTTTCGAGGGGGCCCTTTTGAGGCGGTGGCCGGACCCACTGATGTTTTTTTTGGGTCTCGCAGAGGGGCCCGCGTTAGCATATTTTCGAGGGGGCCCCCTTGAGGCGGTGGCCGGACCCACTGATGTTTTTTTTGCGATCTCGCAGAGGGTATCCGCCCGGACCCACTGATGATTTTTTGGGTCTCGCAGAGGGGCCCGCCCGGACCCACTGATGTTTCTTTTGGATCTCGAAGAGGGGCCCGCCCGGAGCCACTGATGTTTTTTTGGATCTCGCAGAGGGGCCCGCGTTAGCATATTTTCGAGGGGGCCCTTTTGAGGCGGTGGCCGGACCCACTGATGTTTTTTTTGGGTCTCGCAGAGGGGCCCGCGTTAGCATATTTTCGAGGGGGCCCTTTTGAGGCGGTGGCCGGACCCACTGATGTTTTTTTTGGTCTCGCAGAGGGGCCCGCGTTAGCATATTTTCGAGGGGGCCCCCTTGAGGCGGTGGCCGGACATACTGATGTTTTTTTTGCGATCTCGCAGAGGGGCCCGCCCGAACCCACTGATGTTTTTTTTGGATCTCGCAGAGGGGCCCGCGTTAGCATATTTTCGAGAGGGCCCGTTTGAGGCGTTGGCCGGACCCACTGATGTTTTTTTGGGGGGTCTCGCAGAGGGGCCCGCGTTAGCATATTTTCGAGGGGGCCCCTTGAGGCGTTGGCCGGACCCACTGATGTTTTTTTGGGTCTCGCAGAGGGGCCCGCGTTAGCATATTTTCGAGGGGGCCCTTTTGAGGCGGTGGCCGGACCCACTGATGTTTTTTTGGGGGTGTCGCAGAGGGGCGCGCGCCCCCTCCAAGAAAAATGTTTTTACACTACATAAATGGGGCTTTTACCAATATTTAGCAGGCTTTACACTAGATAAAATGAATATTCACAATTTGCGCACTCCTCCGAAAGAGTTTCTGGTTCCGCCCTTGGAGAACATATGTAAAGCTGACGTCATAAACTTGAAAATCGTCTGGATTTTTTATCACATGTTGGTCTGGAAAATCGTTTTTTTTTTTTTTTTTAATCAGAATTTGACTGGCAATTCTGAAAATTAAACGCGGTGCATTTGAAGTATAGAATTTTCATTTAGTGTTAATTGCATGAAGATTGAAGTTTGGTGTTCTTTGATTCTGAGTGGAATAAGTTTGTGTTGGATTTTCCTTGTGTTTTTGATTCAGTTTTACGGACCCTTTATCGTAAGTTAGTGAGCGTCTCGAGGAATTTCGTCTTGGGGAATTTCATCGTTGTAATGGATGTTCCCGGTCCTTCCATTAAAAAATGAGGTGGGAAAGGTGAGGTAAGTGCTTGTTTAATCTACTTTTTCTAATGTTTTGTTGTGGATTTGACTGTTTTATATAGTGTCATTTACTTAGAATTTGTGTTTCTTTGTAAAAATTTTAGTGGTAAATACTTGTGTTTATTCGTCACAAGAAGGCTATAGCCGTTGAAGCTTGGCGGTCGCCAGGGTGGCTTGGCGCCATGGCTGGATCTTGGCGCCAAGATCCGTAGCGCTCGCTCTTGGCGATCGCCAAGCTCCAGCGGCTATCGCCGTGTTTACATGAGGGGCACCGTCTTGTATGATTTTACCCAATTTTCTTCAAAGTAAAATATATTACATGTTTTACCCAAAAACAGCTAAGATATTTAGATATTTGGGTTAATTCTACTTTCACCCCCTCCACTCTCACCAAGGTGGGATAACTACACATAATGCAATTTCCATGACGATTTTTTGTATTCATGTGGAAATCAGGGAATAATTTCGTAAGCGGGGGCAGGTTTATTTGGCCATTTTTTTTTGTTGCCAACGTCTAACCCATTAAGGTTGCCGTTAAAACAGTTCTCCATACATTCTAAGCACAAGCCTTGCAGATTGGCGTATTTAGCAATGCGAAAAAGTTTTGGCGACATCTGGCTTGGCGACCTGCCCCCGCTTACGGAATTATTCCCGGAAACCATAGTTTAAAGATGGTGGTTTGGAAAAAAATATAAATACAGCATTATTTATTTGTTTATTTATTTATTTGGGTTGTTACTTAATCTAGTTTTATATGCTTATCGCTAATATATTCATTTTTGTTTTCACCTAGTTCTTCAAGAGCGTTGAACCTCATACATAACTCCAGAGACACACTACTGCATACCCGCCAAATTCGGGCGATTTTTTTAGGTTGGCGAGAGTGGATGGTAAAAGTAGGAATCAATCGATATTTGTCATCAAAGAAGGACTGTGACAACTTTTTCATTTTTTGAAGATTTGTACATAAGCATAATCGATAATAATTTACCATTAAGATTGTCATTATAATACTTCTCTATATGTTCTTATCGACAACTCTCAGAAAATTGTAGTATTTGCCACCGCGAAATATTTCATTTTGCCGTAATAGCAAATTTCCAAGCTGTCCAAAACTATTTCTGTGTGTGTATGTGTGTCTATCTTATTTGAACTTTAAAACTTCCTTATATGCATAGTACGCTGCCCTTAATGATTACCAATTTCTCAAGAATAATCGGAAAAAGGAACCGAATTCTTTCAAATAAAACAATTTGTAAATATGTCGGTTTTTCTCATCAAATATATTTCAATAATCAATTATAATAAGTAGTACTACTGAAAATCACCTTCCTACATAAGATATAAAATAAAGCATTGCTTATCATACATTAATAGTAACACATTTAAATTATAATAATTACATTTTATTTGTTAACTAGGATAAAAATTAACACATTACCTCTTCTATTCCGGATTTATCCATTACTATAATCAATATACTTAATTCTCAAAAAAGTAAAATAAATTTGGTTAGAACTTGAATGAAGCTAAATTCTTCAACTATATTTCGTAATTTAAATTATTTTGAAATGACTACGAAATGGAATGAATTCTCGTGAAGCACGAGTTTCTTACGAGGTTTCGAAACATTCCACGTGAATTTCTATTTGAAAATACCTGCCTTCAAATGCAATTACAGAGAAACCATTTCGTTGCTATAGATTTAACCTACATATAGCAAAAACAGTGGGAAAATTGCTATAATGTGATAGAAATGACTTTAAATTAGATCCATGGGTTATTTCCAACTCATATTTTTACGAGATAACCGACGTTTTGATGTAATGTTTACAGTTTCATTATAAACTCATTCAAGTTTCACTACTGTGATGTAATGAATACGTCACGAGTGAAATAATTCCGAAATTTCTCAGCTATCTTCACTAGAGGATTATATTGCTATTTGGAATCTGATACTTTTATAGAGTTTTTTCCTACGAAGTGTTATCTTTGAGTCAGAGGTGGTTGATTCATTTTGAGATTTCAGTGCAATTCTTTTAACACTAAGGATACCAGAAACCAAGCATTGGCTTACTCCAGTGCTGTTTTTTTTTTCCAGCGAACCGGAACTGATGGATCACGCTGAAAAAATAAGGCTCGTATTACCATGGTGTACCACACTGTGCGCCACGGTACTACGAGGTGTGAGTACTACCTCGTAAGTACCGTGCCGTACTCACGCCTACTTATGAGACAGTAAGTAGTTCTGTCGTTTTTAATCCATTCTCTCCTTCTTTCTTCCAGCGAAAGAAACCGAAGCATTCTAAAACCTTGTCTTAAATGCTGTAAACAATCTGGTGCAGAAAAACCATCCATTTTTGCGGTATATAAAAGCTTCAGTTAATTAGTTGTACGAGAGGGTCAATCGCAAAACACGGTTAGGCTGTCCAATTGAAGGGCGATAAAGTGTCAAGATGGTTACCCCACAAAATGAATTTTCTCCATCGAACTAATACCAGTGTTAATAATAATAGTGTACCGTATTCTTAAGCATATGCGCAGCTTACTAGGGAAAAGGGAGGCAATTGCCCTCCCCCCCCCCCCCCTCCACGCACACACACACCAGAAAGAAAAAGTTCAAGAAAATTCAGATATTAGCTATTTGAAAACATTTCCTACAATAGGAAACATTTTGCCTGCCTCCTCTAATGTTACATCTCAATTTATTCCAATAACCTCCCTTTAGAAAGTAATTCTAACAGAAGGATAGAACGGGACCGGAGAAAAAACTCTGCGAAGAACTCGTTTATAGTTATTGTAATTCTTGTTTCTCATAGTTAATACTCTTAATAATAATGTAATTAATACGTTTAATTGAAAATTGTAACTTAAGTTTTTGGACTATTTCTTGTGTAATACTTACAAACTTTAGGTGTAATTAAGAAAATAATCAGGAGGGAGGAAAAATCGAATGAACTACAATATGCTTGCTACAGTAACAATTACTGATAACTTCTAAAATGATATTCATGGAAAATAATTCCTAATACATGGATATGTTCCGGTTCTACAAACTGGGTTGATTAGACCCATGCAAGAGAAACGCGATTTATACTTATTATAAAAGACGATGTGTGTATGTGTGTCGGCGGCATTACGGACAAACAACTGCACTTAGAGTTACCAAATTTGGTAGACAGAAAGTTATAAACATGAAGTTATGCACCTTGAAGGGATTTTTTTTTAAATTCAACCCAGAATTTTTTAAAGCGATTTTAAGATAGATTTCAATTCGAAAGATGTGTTTTATGGATAAAAAAAGACAAACATGGCACACTCATGGATTATGATGCCCATTCCAACCGGCATTTAAAATGGTGAAGTATAGTTGGAATATATCTGGCGAGGATTGTAAAACAGTTTTAGTAGGCGATTTTAAGATAGATTTTGATTTCAAAGATGTGTTTTAGGGAACAAGGAAGAAAAATGCAGCACACTCATGAATAATGATACACTTTCCAACTTAATGGAATAAGGAAGAAAAATAGTGATAAGGCATGGATTATGATGTGCTTTTAATATATAACACTTAAGTGTGTATTTAAAATTTGCAAATGTTTCAGATTTTAATGTATTTTTTTAATGGATGTTGTGGGGAGGAATATCTTGCTGAAGGTATTAAACACTGTGTATTTTGAAAATCAAAGATTCGGAAAAGCAGGAATTTCAGATTTTTTTTTTTTTTCATTTCTCAACGAGATTAAAAATTTTATTTCTTCGGCAAAACTCATTTTAATAATATATTTCAGTAAAATAAAAGTACATTGGAAAGCTCTGTGCATCATTTTAACCCTTAGCTAAAAATATAATATTGTTTTGTTATTTCATAAGCTTTCTCTTTAATTCTAAAATCGTTTCAAGTATAATAATTAAAAAACGAAAAGAATTAAAAAGGGGGTGAGGCTGTGTCGTGGACACAGCCGTGTGTTTTTATGTGAATACGTGTACGTAACGAGTAATACCTTCTTTGAGTTTCATCGGGTTCAGGAGAGAAATTAAGTAAACAAACAATTACTGTGTTATAACTTTAAATGATAGATTTGTGATACGGAAAGTAGGATGCAAATGGCATACAGGATACATACAGATTTCTGGTTAAAGACTAAATCAATACAGGTCTTACCTAGCTTTGCTGGAGAAATTTCGATGTAAGACAACTCAAAATTAATATACATCAGTAAAGGCATAATTAATATTATATAATTAATATTTGTAATTAATATTATATTAATAGAAAAAATTAATGTATATTCACTATAACAATTTCACGCAAATCTTTATACTAGCTGCCAAGATGGCCAGCTTCGCCACACCATACTTTACTGTTCTTTATACTCAGTGCAGTGTTGACTAAATTTCTGGACTCATTTCAATGAAAATCAAGTTTCTTTGTTTTAACAGTATTTGTCCTTAAATTTATTTAGGTTAGGGTTGCTACACATTTTGGGTGCCATCATAAAATCCGATGTTGAAACCGCAAATAACTAAAATGTGCTTTAGCCCAATGCATGGTGACATTTGTTAGATGGGCAATTAATGCGCCAAGTATTGCAAATTCGACAAAAGCTGTGCAAAAGTCCGAAAGATCTTGCATTTTTGTGTATCCATTATTATTTTGTAATTTAGCTACTGTGTGACATATGCCTGCTCGATTTGTCGTCATTGAACTGTTAATTTGGATTTTTGCACATGCGTTACTGTTATTTCACTAATGTTTATATCTAGCTGTTGCCGTTCGCACTTCCACGCTGCGAACGGCAACAGCTAGATATAATTTAAATATCGTCGACTTTGGTACTACATACGTTAGCGTATTACATAAGTAGATGCGCACTCTGTAGATCTTGACGAGAACTGACGATTGAAACGCAAATGAACGTGAACGTTCTAGCTTCACCGAGTCAAAATTTATACAACGGATATCATGTGTCAGAGTGGAACGACCCCAAAATGGCGGTGCTTCCCACTCCAACGCAAGCGATGTATCCCAGTCCTTACGTAATGAATTGTTTGATCCTTTAGTTATCGAGTGGTGTATAATCAAATTTTGGATGTAAATGATAAATATGTAGCTGAAAGATCAAACTGTGCCCCCGATTTTATTATTATCAGTTCGCTAAATAGTCTTCCACTATCAAAGCAAATTTGAAAACGTATTCCCGTAAAAGAAAAGTAAGAAAATCTGAAACACTTGCAGATTTTAAATACGCACTAACTTCTATATGCTAAAAGCGTATCATAATTTATGCGTCGCACAGTGGAGTATTTGTGTCAAAATCCTCACACATGAAAAATATTTTTCATGTGTTTAAGCGTTAAAATCATTACTGTTGACTTTTGACTTACTTTTTAATATTATGTATTTCTTAAATTATATAAAAAAGCGTGTTGTTGCCAAATTTGGCGATATATCGCCAAACGACACGAAGTTGGTTTCTAACAAATGTCTTGTCCGGGGAGTGTCCCTTACTGGAAAGTACTGCTATTGTATAATACCACTTATAAATGTAATAACACGCGGCTGTCGATCTAACGGTCTGGAGGTTTGGGCGATTTTCTCCAGATGTCACGTGAATACGCATTAGAACCCCTTAAAAAGCCCTCCGCCCAAGGCAACCTTCCCGTTAGGCAAATAGCCGTGTAGCTGTGCCTTAACCACAATAAAAATATATAAATGTAATACTTTAATAATACTTATAAATATAATACTACTCATCTATAAATCAATTTTTAACATAAAAATTTATCTAAATGTAGTTACTATAGGGATCTTAGTTTTCTAATGACTTCTGAAGATTAACTTTTTCATTCTGATTCTTTTGAACTCTGATATTCGTCTTCACTCAGAATCACTTTTTTTTTTTTGAGAGAGGGGGGAAGGGGGACCACCATCGGGCCCCTCTGTTGTAGGTTCTAGCTGTAGCGAAGTTGTAGAGTCTCGCTGTAATAAGGCTTGCTCTTTTTCGTTGGCCTTTGTCTAGATCAGCTAAAAGGACACTGCTTAAAAGAAGCCTACTTGAAACCCATAAAATCTCATTCCAAGCTGGAGCAGAAAGTAATTTATTTCAAGCCAGCACTTCAAAATGACTGAGCTAGCACGTGTTTCAGTTTACACACTCACACTCCAATGACCCGAAGTCACAGTTGCCAACCTTTGAGATCCAAAAATGGGGAACTTTTGCTTTGGACACAATTTACGACATAAATGGAAAACTAAGCTGTAAATAGATGGGACTATTTACAGGACTAAGAAAGGGCAATTTTGGAATATGTAGAAATTTTCTTCTTATAGCCAATTTAAATCAGAAAAATAAGAAATTACATACTGAATTTAAAATGCCGATGTTAAATCTTAACTGAAATGAAATTTTATATACCTTTATCCAAACACTTGCACATAATTTATAGTTTATGAGAAGTACAAGCGCGTATGCTTGTATCCCTTTTGCGATCACCCGTCGAAAAATTATCGAAAAAATAAAAATGGCGCTATATAAATAATTTTTTTAAAGAAATGGTGGATGTTGGGGTAACATTTTTTTCTTGGAATAGACACTCAATACTGTAATAATTACGATTATAGTAGAAATTAGGCGCGACAAGCCGCGACACCCCTTCAAAAAGCTTTTTGAAATGTGGATCTTTGAAAAAAAAATAAGAAAAAAAAAGTTTACAATTTTTTTAAATAAAGTCATATTATTCTTTCACGCTAATAGATACATATAATTAATATATATATATATATATTACTACAATTATACTTAGTATCAAATCAGTAAATTAATTTAAAGAGCCCGTAAAAAATGCAAGACAAAGTAATAGGAAACGCTGAAATCTCTTGCCGTAAATGAAGAAACTTGCTTTTAAACCGAGTGTTGCATCTTTTGGATATGAATTATGATCGAAAAACATGCATTACATGATGCATCAGTTACTAGGCTATCCAAAAACATATATATTACTGTTTTTAAACAAATTTGAAATTTTCGACTTTTGGCCAGGATTTTGATACGAATACTCCACTGTGCGTCGTCTCTATTTTTCTTCCGTATTCTATTAAGTTGGAAAGTGCATCATTATTCATGAGTGTGCCGTATTTTTCTTCTTGTACCATAAAACCCAACTTTGAAATCGAAATTTATCTAAAAATTGCCTACTAAAACTATTTTACAATCTTCGCCATGTATATTCCAACTATACGTCACCGTTTTAAATATTATTTCGAATGTGCATCATAATCCATGAGTGTGCCGTGTTTGTCTTTCTTGCATTGACTGCTACTTTAACGCACCGACTCTTGCCAAGGTGGCGATGTTTAAACATATGCAGTTACCAGGACGATTTTTTGTATTTATTACCGTAATTTAGAAATAAAATGGCGATTTGGAGCAACATGTAAGTACAGCAATCCGTTATTTATTTATTTATTTTGGCTTGCCAATCAATGTAGTTTTAAAGTTAAGTGCCTTCAAATTCCTTAACTGATGCGTTTATCGCTAGTTTGTTCACTTACTTTTCATCTAGTTCTTTTGGGAGCATTGGAACTTGTGCATAACTCCTGGAGACCCGTGACTGCAAAGATCACCAAAGTTCGGCGATTTTTTAAGTTAGCGAGAGTGGGGGCTTTAACATAGGAATCAACTCTTTCTTGTACCATAAAACACATCTTTGGAATCGAAATCTATCTTAAAATCGCCTACCGAAACTGTTTTAGAACCTTCGCCAAGCATATTCCAACTATCCTCTACTATTTTAAATTCTGTTTAGAATGGGCATCATAATCCATGAGTGTGCCGTGTTCTCCTTTCTTGTTCCATAAAACACTTCTTCGGAATTGAGATCTATATTAAAATCACCTACTAAAGCTATTTTACAAGATTCGCCAGACGTTTCCTAACTATACCCGTAATAAATTTACAATAAATTATAGCGGTCTGGCACCAAATTTAGCGATCCATTAGCAAGCATTGCAAATCTTGTGCGACTTTCAACATTTTATTAACGCCTCCCCGTCCCCTCCACGTTCTCCCGAATAGTCTAATGCATCCTCCTACACATTTTAAAAGATTTTCACTGTGACAGTTTATATCTACAAAACCTGCCTACAAGATCGCGTAGACAAAATTCTGGGATTGAGCGAAATAGCACCCTAATGCTAAAAAAAAAAAAAAAAAAAAAAAAAAAAAAAAATCCGCGCTAACTGCTGTGCTGGTGCAAATATCGATGTAAACAATTTACTACTAGCCATTTCAGACAGTAACATTCAAAGTATACCGCCTCATGGCTTCTTTTCGCGGGGATCACGTGGTTGGTAAACAAACAAAGCTTGAATATTCCATCCTGTATAAAAGGAGCTCTAAATTCTGCCTTAAAAATTACACCATAAAAAATTTCATTTCTTATTAACTGAGAATCCTTGATTAAAATTTAAGACTATGCATAATTTACGAATTTTCAATATTGATTCGCATCTTGCAATCTTTGAATCAGAATGTTTTAATTTTGTCAGATAATAAAACTCGCATTCACATCTTTATTTTAACATACGACGTCACAGTGCTAACTTTTTACGAAGAAACGTATATTCTCTCAAATTGACTAATATAGACCCTTTTCTCTAAATAATGGTAGCCTGGATTTATTTTAAACGGTTACATTTACACTCATGTCCATAAATTAAGGATAATTCAGAATCACACAGAAATTGATCTCTAAAATAAAAATTTCACCTGTGGAATGATCACACACATTTTGAAGAATATGCAAATTACAGGAAACCACCAGATGGCGTGGATGGTACGTCACAATGACGAGAGTGTAAGAGAGGGGTATATAAGGAATGGTGGCAAAGAAGTAAAATTGTTCACAAGCGCTGTGAAAGCCTTTCAGTTCAAAAACCGCATAGTTATGGCACAAGAGCATTGATGATGTTTACGGCAGAATTATCGGACGACTGGAATGTGAACGTACCCAGCTGGAAGTATCCGAGGAACTTGGAATCGCCCAGAGTGTCATCTCCAGGCTTTGGCAACGATTCCAAGATGATGGTAATGTGAGTAGACGTTACAGCACAGGTCGCCCCCGAGTTACAACGCCGAATGAGGACCGCTATTTGGAAGTTACTGCCAAAAGAAACAGACGGAGTACAGCATCAGACCTGTCTCGTCAGCTCTCTTCAGCTACCGGTACGACAGTTTCAAGGCAGACCGTGTACAGACGCTTAGGGCACATTGGTCTATATGCTCGTAGGCCTGTCAGATGTGTTCCACTTACCGCAACTCACTGTCGCCTGCGATTAACTTGGAGTAGAGAGCATGCATTGTGGACACCGCACCAGTGGTCTTGTGTGATGTTTTCCGACGAGTCCAGGTTTAGTTTGGAGTCTGATTCTCGCCGGACATTCATCTGGAGAGCGCCAGGTACCCGTTACCACCAAGAGAACAACATTGAAAGACACCGTTACGGTGGTGCAGGATGGCTCGTTTGGGGCGGAATTATTCTTGGTTCCAGAACTGACCTGCATGTTCAGAGTGAAACGATGACAGGCCACATCTATCGGGATGTCATTCTGGAACAACATGCACGTTTGTTTCGGGGCGCCATGGGTGCTGAATTTGTGTTTATGGATGACAACGCCCGTTCTCACCGTGCAAACATTGTAGACGAATGCCTTCAATCGGAGGATATCACCCGTATGCATTGGCCAGCATACTCACCGGACTTGAATCCAATAGAGCATGTGTGGGATATGCTTGGCCGACGAATTGCAGCCCGTCAACCCCCTCCCACCTGTCTACCGGAACTTCGGAGTGCATTGCTTGATGAGTGGTGTAATAATCCCCAGGATCAGATTGATCATTTGATACTCAGCATGCCTAGGCGTTGTCAGGCCTGTATTGCATCGTCCGGGAGACATACTCCGTATTAACCATCCTACTAACCATGTTATACTGTTTTTTGTAAATAGGTTCTTTTTTGAAATTTGGTCAAGGGAGTAAAACTTGCAATTTTTATTAATTATGTCAAACATATAGCATCTTTTTCGCTCTTTACTTTTCGTTTAATGAATAGACTTTACAAATAAGTCAAATTTGTTTTGCTTCTTTCTCTTTCTTTGCCTGAACTTCATTATCCTTAATTTATGGACATGAGTGTAATTGAATCTGAACTATCCGATTAACCACTTGCCAATCTTATAAATAAAAATGAAATTCTGTTTGTTTGTTTGTTTGTGGATTTGATTCGTATACAAATCCACAAAAATGGACCTATCGGCCTGAAATTTAGCACAGATATGTAAAATAATATAGAATAAATCATAGTCCACTTTAAAACTTTGAAAGTCCACCCGTTCCCGAAATTTAAGAGATTTTTTATGCTCTTCACGCAAAAAGCTTTCCGTAATTGTAACCCCTGTAGTGAAAAAAGTGTGAAATAAGGATCGTGGTTGCCATATGTGGCGATTTTGCCGAATAAAATGTTTTAAATTCTCAAAGTAAAAATAAAAGAATAATAATGATTTTTTTTTGTTAGTTTATATTCGTCAGGTTATTTTTTTTTTAATTATAATATCGTGTGCATGGGAAATCAGAGCAGGAATGTAATGCTTTACACGGAAAACAATAAGAATTGAAGATTTCTATGTGTAAATTTTTTTAATGTGTAAATTTTTTTAGTTTGGCGAAAAAATAAAATGGCTGAAATATGGATTTTGAGTAAGTGAGTTCTAGTGGTTGGCACAGTTTTCGGCTTTGCGCAATTTATTGAGAGCTTAAGGAAATAGATTTTTGAAAAAAAGTGCAAAGGTTTTATTAGAATACAGCGTTAAATTTTAATGATCCGTGAAGAAATAATGCAGTTATTAAGGGATTTCAAGCGATCTAACTTCAGAATTCTCGCCAATTGAGTACATTGATTTAAGTTGGGGGAATTCCGCCAAATATCAGAAAATTGAAATCTTCTCATTTAGTACATCGGAGTAACGATGAATAAAACACATTATAGTTGATAATTTAAAAAAAAATCGGCTGTATTAAGGAATTCCAATTTTCAAATAAATGCGTGCTACTCTTTGGCGGTCGAACCATTTCCCATATTGATTGCTGCTAAGTCAATGCTTCGAATGATTCCCTGAAAAATCTCTTGCAAAATGGCGTATGTTGGCACTTTTGGGAGGCTTAGATTTGAAACTGGATTTTATTTGAGACTGGTATATATAATAACACTGGTGCCGATAAAAATGAATGTTGGTATGTGTTTATGAGGTTGAAAAACTCCAGCACCGTTGAGCACCGTTGCACGATGAAATTTGGTTCACCTAAGTCTTTTATGATGGAGAAGGTTTTTATGCTATTCCTTAACTTGCCACTTGGTGCCGCAGCACAACGTTGAATTCTATTCCGTTTAGCCATTTGCTATGCGAATATCGTCCAACCGATTTCGATGAAATTTGGTACACGCGAATATTAGAACACGGAGAATATTTTTCACTATCCATTTTGCTGTAACTTGCCGCTAAATGGCGCTGCAAAGCATCAACTTCTATACCGTTCGACCGATCGTCATAAAATTTTTTATACTTACACATTTGAGCACGAAGAATATATTCTAACTGCGTTCCTTTTGATGTTACTCACCACTAGATGACATTGCAATGCATTATTATTTTAACTCGCCACTAGATGACGCTGCAGCAGCCATTCAAACGCTTGACCATTCAAACGGTCGCTATGAAAATCAGTATACATAGCTATTTGAACAATGAGAATATTTTGGCATTATCCATTTTGCTATAACTCGCCATTTGACGGCGCTGTAGCAAATCATTACTTTAATTAACTACTAGATGGCCCTGCAGTGTATCACTTCTTGACTGTGCAAATGATCGTTATGAAAATTGGTATGCATAGATAGTTGGACACGGTCGCTATGAAAATCAGTATACATAGCTATTTGAACAATGAGAATATTTTGGCGTTATCCATTTTGCTGTAACTCGCCACTTGACGGCGCTGTAGCAAATCATTACTTTATTGAACCATTAGATGGCCCTGCAGTGTATCACTTCTTGACTGTGCAAATAATCGCTATGAAAATAGGTATACATAGATATTTGAACACGGGGAAGAGTTTGGCGCTATCCATTTTCCTATAACTTGCCACTAGATGTCGCGTCAACACATGAACTTCAGGACTGTCCAGCTGATAGTCATGAAAATTCGTATACATCGATATCTGAATGCGAAAAATATTTTCGACGTATCCGTTTTGCTAAAACTCGCCACTAGATTGCGCTACGCCGCATGGCCTTCTGCACCGTACAAACGATTGCCTTGCAATTCGGAATGCATGATTATTGGACACAATATAACGCGATATTCACTTTGCTATATCTGTTTATTACTATGAATAGTAATCACCACAAATCGTAATATCAAAAAGTCCATTCATTCCCGTGCGAAGAACGGGTACTCCAACTAGTTTTCTATAAAGAGACCGTAATGCCAGATTGTAAAATTCTGTCTAATAAGTTAGATCTCCCGCTATGCCTATTTAAATACAGTAGAAGGCTGAATTATACAACATAAATAGTAGATTACAGTAATTACTTCTGTATTTATGGTTTTCTGAGAAACGGTCAGTGCTTCAAAGTGCAGGATTTCACAGTACACATTTTTCTCGAATTTTTTTTCTTTTTGATGATGACCTCAAACTGGAAGCTGGCTCCCGGACAATCAGTGATGCTTTCAAATGATATTTTATGTGGACTTTTTAACTAAAAAAATATAGAATTCATCGCAACTTGTATCATTTTTTAATTATGGATTTTAGTGTTCATACCTAACTTTTATAATTCGCATTTCTCTCACCTGTACTTCCTAGTTCTAAGCTAGAGCCAATTAAAGTATTTAAATTTCTGACAAAATGTTAAGTAAACCTACAGTGTATCACATGAACACGAGGAATTGGTATTATCATAAAAAGATTCATAATACATAGTTACGGACCACTTCCAGTTCGTACCACTCCAAAACAAAACTTTAACCGCCATTAGTCCAAAAAAAAAGGTTTTCCTCAGAAAAAGTCAAAAAACCATTACGTTTGTTGTGATCAGCTTTAAAATTTTCATTATTAACTAAATATTTACAAAAATGTCTATGCTACAGTTAAAAAATCTGAAAATCATTCATTTCCATTTTTTTTCAATTTTCTTATTATTTTACAATTTTTTTATTATTTTTAATTTCAAGACATTGCTCGATTTGGGTAGAAAAGTTAACTGTTCGCATGTAATTCATACTGGTAAGAAATTCGCACTTTTTGAGATTTATGAAAAAGGTTTACACAAAAAAAATAATTAAACTTACACCACTAGTCTCATTGGCTTGCAAATTTGCATAAACTGATTTTTGAAATTATTATCTTCAGAATATTACTTTAACAAATTGAAACAGCACTTTTGGCATATCCTGCGTCATTGTCTAAATAAGTTCGAAATTTTCGAGTTTAAATTTGTTCGAACTACTTTTCTCGAAATTATCTACATTTTCGTTTGCATGAATTCTTGAATTCGGAATTAATTTAACAACTTAAATCTCAACAATATGCTACTTTGGTAACTACAGTATAAGAATGAGAACAAGAAGTTATTTATTTTAGGTTGATAAAGATTGAATGTGTTGGGTGTACACATTTTAAGTCAAATGTGTGTTTTTTTTTTACCCCCAATGTAATTGTTTCCACATTTTTTTTTTTATCTTCTAGTGTTTGCATATTTTAAAAATGAATATTATGAAGTGCACAACGTAATAAATATGTACTATACACATATACGTACACGGTGGTTCGCTACCAGACTGATAAACTTGCAGATGGCTTCAGGGGTACAGAGATGGTTCATAATCACATAGCCATGCGGACTATGTGACGCGAGAAAACGCCGTCTTCAAACGCCGTTCTACCTGTTAATAATCACTTTAGTAGAAATCTTAAAATGATAGTAAACTGTCCGACCATGGTTTTTCAAAAACTAATCCCTCTTTCACCGATTGCACTTGATAAAAATTGTTAGTTCAGAATTGTTTCTTTCATTACATCGATAAAATTGTCTGAAGGAAGCCCTTTGCTTATGAAACTTGCTTAAGGAATTAGACGCTCACTTCAACAACACTTCTTCCAAAGTGATTATCAACAGTTACGTGAAGACGGCGTTTCCGATCAGGGCTATAGAATTACAAGGGCTGGGTCATCCGTTTGAGGGATAGCTTGCCGCTTTGAAGCAACTGACCACCCCACGAAGGATGCTCGTGACGTCACCTGGTTCCCTCCGGATGGGAGATAAGAGAAAAAGAACTTTCTACTGCATTTACAAAACGCGTCTTTTCTTTTTTGCGTATTATTGATTCACCAATAATTAATTTCTTAATTTTACCAGCATTAAATGCACTTTTAGAAATGCCATCTTGTGCTGTTGCGACTTGTAATATGTATCGTAATACAGAAAAGATAGTTTTATTTCATCGGTTTCCACAAAACTTGGAATTGCAAAATGAATGGGTCCGCAGATGTAAAAGAAAAGGCAAGGTTAACCCCAAAATGCTCGAATGCGCAGCGAACACTTCGAAGAAAGCCATTATATTGATGACTTACAAAACAAACTTTTAGGTTTGCCTATAAGAAAAATATTAAAAGATACTGCTATTCCTACTGTTAATTTACCTTCTTTTAAATTGGAAGAAAAAACAACTTCTAAATCAGAAAGGCAAAAAAAGAGGAAGGTTTTGGAAGATGCTTTCAGTAGACTAAGTAATTTAAGTCCTAAGAAAATACGATCAGAAGATACAATAAATGAAGGTGATGTAAACTTGAATGAAGTTCAACGACAGACAGTTGTAAAAACTGTGATGCACTGGAAGAATAACTCAGCAGTTTAAAAATTGAGTTAGAGAGTGCAAGAAGGAAAATCGTTGTTCATTTAAAATCATGGCACAGAAATTAAAAAGAACCCTTCTGTATAAAAAAAAATAAAACATCTGAAATTGGAAAATTAAAAAGGAAAGTATGCATCCTGGATAAAGAGAGCAGAAAATTAAGGAATCTAAACGATATCTTTTTATTTTATTAAAATATTATAGAAAGTACTTATATAAATTGTTTGGCACCCTTAAAAATTAGTTAATAAAGTAAAACAATAAAATTAACTATTTCGCATTAAATCTTTTTAAAAATATCAGCTTTAAGCATTATTGAAATCGATTTTACAGGGGAAAAAAAAGTTTGGTTTTAGTGTTTTTATCGGCAATCTTCAATTGGTCTTCCGTTTCAAAAAAATTATCATCTTCAACGCTTTTAATAAGACGGTGAAAAGTTTCTAGTCCTATTACAGCAACCGAAAAACTAAGAATTTCTGCAACCTCTTATTCAGTTTAGCCCATTTCTTAATTTTCCGTAAGCTCATGAATTTCATGCACTGTTAGCATTTCACTGGCCAATGCCATAGTTTTTCAGTCCTAAAAATTGATTTTTCAAACAATAATAAGAAAGGGAAAAAAATTAAAAACAAAACAAAACAAAAAACGAAAGTCACATGTAAACACGCTCTGAATGTAAACTTAGAAGTGAAAAAAAAAACTTTTTAAGCAGGAAAGTGTTTGGAACGAAACTTTTTAAACGGGTTGTTTTAACATTGTAAGAACAGAAAAAAATTGGGAACCGCAAATAAGAACTTTTTAAGCGGGAATTTTTTTAAATGGGTTTTACTGTATATTTTTTAACATTTAATATCAGATAAATCTTATTTTCAATTTCCCTCCATGTTTATTTTTTGTATGGTTGTGCTTCTGTTCTTAAGAACGGGTACATTTTGAAGTTTACTGTAAATTGTTTTATTATCTATGTGTACATTCTCTTAAGAAACGTATTTAAGTTCAAGCCAAACTGCCTATCTTTTTCTGGTAGGTATTAAGACACACACACACACACACACACACACACACACACACACACATATATATATATAAAGAAAATTGGTGTATCATGTTTTATTTCGAATGATTATTTTCTTTCTTTTTTTTTTTTTTTTTTTTAGAAAACAATCCTATATTCATTACTTTATCTCAAAACAGAAAATCTGACTTCTACTACTTCAATATATTTTTGAGAGCCTATGTATATTATATATTACTAATAGACAGGGATTCACAGAAGCAACTGTTTTAATTTTTCCTAAAAATATATCACCCTAAATCTTCAATGCCATAGATAACATTTTAAGTGAGAAAAATCTAATAAAAGTCACTGAGAAAACATTATCCCCACGACTTCTCCTTCGCACGCGGGAACCATACTGGTAGCGAATCACCCTGTATATATATATATATATATATATATGTGTGTGTGTGTGTGTGTGCAAGGTGTCCCAAAAAGGTGGCAACACGGTATATTTCTTCAAGAGATAAATAGCAATGTAAAAAGCTCAAAATAAGGTAGGAAAGAAAGACTTCGTTGAAAAGAATTCCTCTCGTTCATTTTCAAAAAGTCACTCTTTTTAAATTTATGTAAGGACCCCTCTGCATAAAAATTATGAGTTAGTAAATTGTGTCTTCTGCACTAATGAAGTGATATGTGTAAATTTAGAAAACTATGTCCAAAATGTGCAAGTGATATGAATAGAAATATATGCTGATTTAAACCATTTTTCAATGTCTCTGGAAAGGAAAAAAATCACGTCGGAAGTAGTAGATAAACGACAGTTCTGCTCATGCGGATCCCATGTTAATTCTGCGGATCCGTTCGGATGCTTTCCCTAGGTCGAGAGAGAGAGAGGGGGGCGTGGTCGGACCGGATGTGGGGAGAGGAAGTTCGAAGGGTTGATAAGAATTTTTTTTCCTTTTTTTCAGATAAGGGGACTTGTAATTTTTTTCAGATTGTGACATATTTTTCAAATAAGGGGACTTGTAATTTTTTCAGACATAAGATATTTTTGAAATAAGGAGACTTGGAAAAATTTTCAGACTGTGATGCATTCTCTCATGAAAAATAAGAGACTTTGACATAATTTTAAATAAGCTATATGAATTAAACCTGAAATAAAAAATTTTATTGTAATTAAATGAGGACCCACCAGCCGCCCGGTAGAACTCGTCTACCGCCTCATTTCAAATAAAAATTCTTACTATGCTTTTCCACGTCACGCTAGCCTCGCATGAATGGAGACAGGGCGTAGCACAGCAGACGCGTTGTTGTTTTTGTTTCTTTAAATAATAATTAACTATGTGGAGCAAAGAAATGAACAACATCCCCAGGAGGATTTAGTTTTCTTTACCATTTAGTAATAGAACCAATGCAAATTGAATAAATGTTGCTTAATACATACTTCTAATGTTTAGCTAATTTCTGTATACTGATTATAGCATATATTTAATAAGTAACAGTTTACTAGAATATTAAAGTAGGGTTTAGGATACCCATACATTTTCTACAAATTTAATCTACTGTTAGGCAAGTGAGAAAATTATACCATAGAACGATTTTAGTACCTATAGTTTTTACAAATAATGATTTAGATAGTGTATGAACTTTTTTATCTAAACATTTTTTTTTTCTTAAGAGATTTTTACCCAAGTTTTAATTTTTAAGTTAAATAATTTTAGAACAAATATTTTTTTAATTAATTTTACAACAAATATTTTTTTTAATCAAGAGTTAATTTATTTTTTAACCAAGTTTTAATTTTAAGTTAAATAATTTTACAACAAATACATTTCTAAATTTATTTTTTTTAAACCAAGTTTTAATTTAATTTTTAACCAAGTTTTAATTTTAAGTTAAATAATTTTACAACAAATACATTTCTAAATTTATTTTTTTAAACCAAGTTTTAATTTATCAAGAAAAAATTTTAATCAAGTGTTTTTAATTTATCAAGAAAAAAATTTAATCAAGTGTTTTTAATTTTTGTATACCGTATTTTTGTTAAGTAGCCGTTTAACATTAAAGTAGGATACCCATACATTTTCTACAAATTTCTTCTACTGTTTGGCAAGTGAGAAAATTATACCATAGAACGATTTTAGTACCTATAGTTTTTACAAATAATGATTTAGATAGTGTATGAACTTTTTTAACTAAACATTTTTTTTTTCTTAAGAGATTTTTACCCAAGTTTTAATTTTAAGTTAAATAAGTAATTTTACAACAAATATTTTTTTAACCAAGTTTTAATTTTTAGTTAAATAATTTTACAACAAATATTTTTTACCAAGTTTTAATTTTACAACAAATATTTTTTACCAAGTTTTAATTTTACAACAAAAATTTTTTACCAAGTTTTAATTTTAAGTTAAATAATTTTACAACAAATACATTTCTAAATTTATTTTTTTTAACCAAGTTTTAATTTTAAGTTATATAATTTTACAACAAATATTTTTTAATCAAGTGTTTTTAATTTATCAAGAAAAAAAAATTTAATCAAGTGTTTTAATTTTTTGTACATCCTATTTTTGTTAAGTAGCCGTTTAACATTAAAGTAGGATTTAGGATACCCATACATTTTCTACAAATTTAATCTACGGTTAGGCAAGTGAGAAAATTATACCATAGAAAGATTTTAGTACCTACAGATTTTACAAATAATGATTTGGATATAGTCTTATTTTCTATTGCGAGAAAACCACTTTAGCCATATATCCCCCAAAACTCAAGTTTTGATATACGAAATGTGTGAATACGCGTTAGATCCCCTTAGAAAGTCCTCCTACCAAGGCACCCCTCATCCTAAGCAGATACCCCCGCGTGCAGGTTTGCCTTAAAACACAAACAAACAAAGTATTTATCTAAACATTTTTTCTTACCCACACATTTTTGATAAATCTTAGGCAGCGATTATACTAGTTTATATTTTCTATAGATCAATTAGAGAAAAAATTACAGTTTTAGTAATCCTACAAAATATTCTTACTGTATATCACAAGTAGAGTAACTTGATTTATAGAATTTCAATACGATACGAGTTCGATTGTTTATGTGCAACACTCATTGCAGTTTGACTATGAAAGCATAATTTTATACATGAATCAACCTTTTGAGTGGTATGCACTTAACCTATTTTATAGAAAGGTGAGCATAAACTTTTAGACTAGATAGTACTATTGTTAGAAAGTTGAACTATTGGCAATAAAAATTGAAGATGCGTTTTAGCACAATTGCATGTACATAAAATATCTTTCATCTACTTAGATAGTTTAAATCACAAATCATTACTTAAACTAAAAAATACAAGGTTTTTACTTACGTGAAGGGACATCTTCGAGTCTCTGGACAAAGTACCAACATCTATACGGCTAGCAAGACCGGAAAATCGAATAATGATTTAAAATACATTATCCCTAATTCCCGGTCCAACTAGCACATGTTCATTAATTCTTAATCTTGGCTGAAAATATTAATAATATTTTGACACTAAAAACAAAATAACACATTTGAAGATATTAAACGCTTTAAAAGTAATTTTTTTTCTTATAACAATTTACCAGATTCACAATACTATTTTATGTGGGATAAAATTAGTTAGCAATCGAAAATTTAATCTTAATTAGAATTTACTGAAATACAGATATCATGCATGCCTTATTTTCTATTAGGAGAAAGCCCTCAAAACCCAGTTTTCGTATACAAACTGCTTAAAGTACTTCTACCGATAATGCCTATTGCTATTAATTACACTGGATTACCAACTTAAAATTTTGCAAAACACCAAAATACAGAAAAACATACATTAACAAAAAAATCACACTTAAAAGTACAACACATCAAAAGTGCAACTATAAGAACCACATAATTATTTTCAATTAGAATTACGGTATCAACTTATATGTAACTAAAATAATAGAAAATATTACACTTACCCTATACTTGTACACGCGAGAGGTGAAAATACATAATAATTCACAAAAGAATGATTGAAGTAAAATCCACGTGCCTGTGATATTGCTGATAACAGAAATTTAGAGATAAGAGAGTGCCTTGAGGCTCTACAGAGCCGGTACAATAAGAGTTGGCCAGTTTGCCGATAAGATAAAACCAGGGAGGGTGCTAGGGGTATGCAATTGGGGACACGTGTTTCATTCTACGTTCAAAAATGGGGACTTATGGATTAAGATGTTTACTACTTAAAAACATAATCTAATTTTTACAAACGCATTGGAACTTTGTAAAGGATATCTATTGAACACGTATTAAATACATTATGATTATTCTTCTGATCGACATTATATCCTAAATTGAAATATCAAAGTTAAGCTACAACGATTAATATATTTTACGTAGTTTAGGAAAATAATGAATCATTAAATTAATTTCTGTGAAACAATTAGCAAAGATCATTGTACTAAAGCAAATTATTTTTGTTAAGTTTTGATAAATAACAGTAATAAATTATAGGCATTGCAGATGAATGAGTATTCACGTATAAAATAGGTATTAAAATTATTGTTTAAAACAATTTTTAGAATAATAAACTAAAATTTTTATTTAATAAAGTCATAAACTAAAATTATTAATTAAAACTTGTTAATAAATGAAACATATCAAAATTTTTACACTCAATTTTTTTTATATACTTAAATTTTACAAAGACATCCTTTTAATAAAATCATAAACTAAAACAATTTTTACAATAATAAACTAAAATTTTTATTTAATAAAGTCATAAACTAAAATTATTAATGAAAACTTGCTAATAAATTAAACTGATTACTCTAAAAGATAGCTAATCACAACATATATCAGAAAAAATATAAGCAATTATAATACCTGAAAAATACCGGACAACACTCTTGTTGCATGCGGACAAAACATCTGTTTGCACGGCTAAAGTATTCTTGGGTATCCGTTGCAGGAGAACTTACCTACGCCCAACCTACAAACTCTACAAATTTAACGGCAACTGATTTTCTCTTATCAGGTATCACAGATCAGATAAGAGATAAGGAAGTGACATGCGCAGAAGACACGTGATAGTGACGTGTGCAAATCTGTGTTGATTTAATATCCGCTAGGTTCGTTGGCAGGATGTACATTGAGTGGCAACTCTCTGTAACAGGCTAAGACAAGTTAGATGATGCAATATCTACTGGGTTGAGAAAGTTTTAAGGTAGAGGGCGCTTGGGTAATCACGTGATTTTTTAAAGAATCCGTATAGAGACATTTTAGTTAGATAAAGTGGTCAGGTGTGTGTTGCGAGACTCCCTTTGCACTGTGTGCGCCTATACTTAAGACGTGTGTTTTAATTGATTTTTCGCCGAGTTTCAAAAATGTCTTTGCTTGAATCAATTGAAAATAACTTTAACATTCAATACACCCCCGAGTTTTATACTCAAAGTGATGCTGATGTGTTGCTGCAAGAAATAATACAATTGCCTTTAGATGTAAAGCCTCTGCAAAGTATTGAAAAGAAAATTTCCCCCGAGTTTTATACTGAAAGTGATGTTGACGTGCTACAGCAAGAATTGTTTCAATTACCCCTGCAAAGTAGTGAAAAGAAAATTTCCTCGACCCGTAAAGTAATTACTTTTGCTGATGAAGGAATCGATTACAGTTTACCTGGAGCAACAGTCTCTGTTTACTCTTGGATACCCATTTTGCAAAAAATACGTGAAGATCTACAGAAAGAGACAAATTATGAATTTAATATGGTGCAAGTGAACTTTGGCTCTGAAGAACAACCTAAAATTGAAGACGGCAACTACGAAGATTTTAATCTAGACCTATCATCAGGTGTATGCATTCTAAGTTTTGGATCTAAACGAACTTTGGATTTTAAACCAGCGAACTGTGAAACCGCTACCATTAAATTAGAACATGGCTCAATGTGTAAGATATATCCCCCAACCAACAAACTTTTAACGCATGGTATTCCTTCTGAACCTTATGTGACAGACCCGCACATTAACCTAACATTTGCCAAAATGTACATTTATGAGCCTTCCCCGAAAAGGGCAAAGTTGGACGATTGGACGGATCATCTTTACCATAGCTTATATGCTTCTGTAAATAGTACATGGCACTTGGAAAGACTTATCTACGTTTCACTTCACGATGAAAGAACTGACTTGAAGATCCATATTAGACAATTTATTCAGAATGCCCAATTAGACTATATACCAACCGGTCAGGGAGTCGTGATGAACCCTTCCACATGGATCGAATTTATTGTAAAACTATTAGATTTTAATATAGGTCATAGCAATAGCTCTTTTATTTGTAATAATCAATTATCTGTATTTAATGATGATGGAAAATGCATCTTACAACAAATTTACAAAACCGCAGATTCATTCACGTTAAATCCAATTTCCTTAACACTTTTAAATGATCAAGTAAAAAAACTTTGCGAAATGAGAAATGAAATATTGGAATGCATTTTAAAAACGCTATATACGACGACCCTGCCTCATTTAATTTTAAAATTAAAGCCGCAAAAATGTAACCGCGAACCCCATTGTAATTACGATGAAGCTAAACAACAATTAATGGATATAGTACATCAGGAAATTTTTAAAAACATAGGCCGGGTTCAAGATCATTCTTCGCATAGGATACATGCATGTTCGAATAGATCACATATTGATGAGCGAGAGGGTCTTATAAGTAGTAAAGCATGGTTTACGGTTGACATGCCGTATATTGCAAGAGAGATATGCGAGAAAAAATGCACTTGTCATTATGACGGAGAATTTTTTTCAAACATTTTCATTGAAGACTATATGAAGTATCTTCAAAATGAGCTATTTAATACATTTTTAAAACCGTTTTCAGATTTTGCTAATTCCAAGGATGACAAAACATGTGTAATTATGTGATGTTTTTGGTGTATAACTAGTATTGCAATTGTAAAAAAATATATTAAAACCATTGTGATTATGTAGAAAAGGTATGCTTGCTTCTACAACAGTAAGATTTGGCTGACTTGTGCATGCTTAGTTATAGAATACTCATTGAAAAGTTGCTATTTTCTTAATTGTGTAAATAGTTTGTGTAACTTAAAATATATTTTTGTAAATAAAACAGTTTATATATGCAAAACTTTTCTGTGTTTTCTTCATGTGTGTTGATTACTTGCAAAATAAAAATCTATGAAATTTTACTGAAGCAAAAAGTGGTAAAGTTAGACATGTTTTAAGATTCTCATGTTATACTTATCTTTTTTATACACTACAAGGTAAAAAGTTACAAATTTAACAAATTTTATCGAAGCATGTACTATGGAAACATTAATCTACTACATAGAAATAAAATGTTTTGATTAAAATCATAAACTTAAGTGTGATAGGTAAAACTGCGTTACCTGAGAATTCACAAAGTACTAATTTTTTATAAAATGAACTTAGCTAAAAAAGTTTGTCTGCATAATTTTATAACTTAATCGATTTTACATGTTTTTCAATATAAAGTTAAGTGAGATAAAGAAACTTAGTATTTTTAAATAAAGATTTTTTGAGGTATTCTTTAATGTAAAGATCTTACCACATTTTACTTGAAGTAACAGAATATTTTAAATCAAACACTATGTTTTTAAAACATCAGAGTATTAACTTAGCATATTTTTATTAAGTAATGGGCTTGAATATTTTTATAAGAAATATCAACTAAGTGCACATGTTACACATTTTACTGATTAAGATGGTTATGCTTACAAATTTTAAATAAATATGCTGTTACTTGTTCAAACTAAGTATACTTTTGATTTGCATACGTTTATGAGTTCTCATAAGTTATGAAATTATTTCTCGAAAGGAACTTAGCTATTAGAACTTTGTACATTTTGTAGAAGTAGTATGCTTAACATGTTTTTAATAAAATGGATTTAAATTTGGTATAGAAATAATCAGTTATTTTAGCATAGATGTATAAACTTATCTTTATGTAAACCTTAACTAATTAAAAGTAATATAATTTATGCCTATACAAAGTGAGGGACTTAGACTATTTTTCAGAATTATCAAGTAAAGGATTTTACAAAATACTTAGTAAACTGCATTAATAGATTGTAAGTTGTAATTTTTTTTCTTTTAGAAGTTTTGCACATTGGTATATTTTATGTTCTGATAAGTCGTTGAATATGTTCTTTAAATAAACTAACAGATCTGTACTTTGAAAATTTTATTGAAGTGTTGAACTTTGATATTTTTCGAATGTTACGAACTTGATACATTTTTTCTGAAGTGCTAGATATGTGGAATTGTCTTTTTAAAAACATTGAATTATTCAACTTAGTACATTTTAGTTACTCTTTCAAGATAACGGACTTAGAATTTTTTACAAATAGCAAGCTAGTAACTTGCTAAACATGCTTGGAAATATTTTTAAATACCGTTCTTAAAAATTATCAAAGTTGTAACTACTAAAAATAAATAAACAAATTAATATATTATTTAAAAATATTTGATAATTTTTAAGAACGGTATTTAAAAATATTTCCAAGCATGTTTAGCAAGTTACTAGCTTGCTATTTGTAAAAAATTCTAAGTCCGTTATCTTGAAAGAGTAACTAAAATGTACTAAGTTGAATAATTCAATGTTTTTAAAAAGACAATTCCACATATCTAGCACTTCAGAAAAAATGTATCAAGTTCGTAACATTCGAAAAATATCAAAGTTCAACACTTCAATAAAATTTTCAAAGTACAGATCTGTTAGTTTATTTAAAGAACATATTCAACGACTTATCAGAACATAAAATATACCAATGTGCAAAACTTCTAAAAGAAAAAAAATTACAACTTACAATCTATTAATGCAGTTTACTAAGTATTTTGTAAAATCCTTTACTTGATAATTCTGAAAAATAGTCTAAGTCCCTCACTTTGTATAGGCATAAATTATATTACTTTTAATTAGTTAAGGTTTACATAAAGATAAGTTTATACATCTATGCTAAAATAACTGATTATTTCTATACCAAATTTAAATCCATTTTATTAAAAACATGTTAAGCATACTACTTCTACAAAATGTACAAAGTTCTAATAGCTAAGTTCCTTTCGAGAAATAATTTCATAACTTATGAGAACTCATAAACGTATGCAAATCAAAAGTATACTTAGTTTGAACAAGTAACAGCATATTTATTTAAAATTTGTAAGCATAACCATCTTAATCAGTAAAATGTGTAACATGTGCACTTAGTTGATATTTCTTATAAAAATATTCAAGCCCATTACTTAATAAAAATATGCTAAGTTAATACTCTGATGTTTTAAAAACATAGTGTTTGATTTAAAATATTCTGTTACTTCAAGTAAAATGTGGTAAGATCTTTACATTAAAGAATACCTCAAAAAATCTTTATTTAAAAATACTAAGTTTCTTTATCTCACTTAACTTTATTTTGAAAAACATGTAAAATCGATTAAGTTATAAAATTATGCAGACAAACTTTTTTAGCTAAGTTCATTTTATAAAAAATTAGTACTTTGTGAATTCTCAGGTAACGCAGTTTTACCTATCACACTTAAGTTTATGATTTTAATCAAAACATTTTATTTCTATGTAGTAGATTAATGTTTCCATAGTACATGCTTCGATAAAATTTGTTAAATTTGTAACTTTTTACCTTGTAGTGTATAAAAAAGATAAGTATAACATGAGAATCTTAAAACATGTCTAACTTTACCACTTTTTGCTTCAGTAAAATTTCATAGATTTTTATTTTGCAAGTAATCAACACACATGAAGAAAACACAGAAAAGTTTTGCATATATAAACTGTTTTATTTACAAAAATATATTTTAAGTTACACAAACTATTTACACAATTAAGAAAATAGCAACTTTTCAATGAGTATTCTATAACTAAGCATGCACAAGTCAGCCAAATCTTACTGTTGTAGAAGCAAGCATACCTTTTCTACATAATCACAATGGTTTTAATATATTTTTTTACAATTGCAATACTAGTTATACACCAAAAACATCACATAATTACACATGTTTTGTCATCCTTGGAATTAGCAAAATCTGAAAACGGTTTTAAAAATGTATTAAATAGCTCATTTTGAAGATACTTCATATAGTCTTCAATGAAAATGTTTGAAAAAAATTCTCCGTCATAATGACAAGTGCATTTTTTCTCGCATATCTCTCTTGCAATATACGGCATGTCAACCGTAAACCATGCTTTACTACTTATAAGACCCTCTCGCTCATCAATATGTGATCTATTCGAACATGCATGTATCCTATGCGAAGAATGATCTTGAACCCGGCCTATGTTTTTAAAAATTTCCTGATGTACTATATCCATTAATTGTTGTTTAGCTTCATCGTAATTACAATGGGGTTCGCGGTTACATTTTTGCGGCTTTAATTTTAAAATTAAATGAGGCAGGGTCGTCGTATATAGCGTTTTTAAAATGCATTCCAATATTTCATTTCTCATTTCGCAAAGTTTTTTTACTTGATCATTTAAAAGTGTTAAGGAAATTGGATTTAACGTGAATGAATCTGCGGTTTTGTAAATTTGTTGTAAGATGCATTTTCCATCATCATTAAATACAGATAATTGATTATTACAAATAAAAGAGCTATTGCTATGACCTATATTAAAATCTAATAGTTTTACAATAAATTCGATCCATGTGGAAGGGTTCATCACGACTCCCTGACCGGTTGGTATATAGTCTAATTGGGCATTCTGAATAAATTGTCTAATATGGATCTTCAAGTCAGTTCTTTCATCGTGAAGTGAAACGTAGATAAGTCTTTCCAAGTGCCATGTACTATTTACAGAAGCATATAAGCTATGGTAAAGATGATCCGTCCAATCGTCCAACTTTGCCCTTTTCGGGGAAGGCTCATAAATGTACATTTTGGCAAATGTTAGGTTAATGTGCGGGTCTGTCACATAAGGTTCAGAAGGAATACCATGCGTTAAAAGTTTGTTGGTTGGGGGATATATCTTACACATTGAGCCATGTTCTAATTTAATGGTAGCGGTTTCACAGTTCGCTGGTTTAAAATCCAAAGTTCGTTTAGATCCAAAACTTAGAATGCATACACCTGATGATAGGTCTAGATTAAAATCTTCGTAGTTGCCGTCTTCAATTTTAGGTTGTTCTTCAGAGCCAAAGTTCACTTGCACCATATTAAATTCATAATTTGTCTCTTTCTGTAGATCTTCACGTATTTTTTGCAAAATGGGTATCCAAGAGTAAACAGAGACTGTTGCTCCAGGTAAACTGTAATCGATTCCTTCATCAGCAAAAGTAATTACTTTACGGGTCGAGGAAATTTTCTTTTCACTACTTTGCAGGGGTAATTGAAACAATTCTTGCTGTAGCACGTCAACATCACTTTCAGTATAAAACTCGGGGAAATTTTCTTTTCAATACTTTGCAGAGGCTTTACATCTAAAGGCAATTGTATTATTTCTTGCAGCAACACATCAGCATCACTTTGAGTATAAAACTCGGGGGTGTATTGAATGTTAAAGTTATTTTCAATTGATTCAAGCAAAGACATTTTTGAAACTCGGCGAAAAATCAATTAAAACACACGTCTTAAGTATAGGCGCACACAGTGCAAAGGGAGTCTCGCAACACACACCTGACCACTTTATCTAACTAAAATGTCTCTATACGGATTCTTTAAAAAATCACGTGATTACCCAAGCGCCCTCTACCTTAAAACTTTCTCAACCCAGTAGATATTGCATCATCTAACTTGTCTTAGCCTGTTACAGAGAGTTGCCACTCAATGTACATCCTGCCAACGAACCTAGCGGATATTAAATCAACACAGATTTGCACACGTCACTATCACGTGTCTTCTGCGCATGTCACTTCCTTATCTCTTATCTGATCTGTGATACCTGATAAGAGAAAATCAGTTGCCGTTAAATTTGTAGAGTTTGTAGGTTGGGCGTAGGTAAGTTCTCCTGCATCCTGCAACGGATACCTAAGAATTCTTTAGCCGTGCAAACAGATGTTTTGTCCGCATGCAACAAGAGTGTTGTCCGGTATTTTTCAGGTATTATAATTGCTTATATTTTTTCTGATATATGTTGTGATTAGCTATCTTTTAGAGTAATCAGTTTAATTTATTAGCAAGTTTTCATTAATAATTTTAGTTTATGACTTTATTAAATAAAAATTTTAGTTTATTATTGTAAAAATTGTTTTAGTTTATGATTTTATTAAAAGGATGTCTTTGTAAAATTTAAGTATATAAAAAAAATTGAGTGTAAAAATTTTGATATGTTTAATTTATTAACAAGTTTTAATTAATAATTTTAGTTTATGACTTTATTAAATAAAAATTTTAGTTTATTATTCTAAAAATTGTTTTAAACAATAATTTTAATACCTATTTTATACGTGAATACTCATTCATCTGCAATGCCTATAATTTATTACTGTTATTTATCAAAACTTAACAAAAATAATTTGCTTTAGTACAATGATCTTTGCTAATTGTTTCACAGAAATTAATTTAATGATTCATTATTTTCCTAAACTACGTAAAATATATTAATCGTTGTAGCTTAACTTTGATATTTCAATTTAGGATATAATGTCGATCAGAAGAATAATCATAATGTATTTAATACGTGTTCAATAGATATCCTTTACAAAGTTCCAATGCGTTTGTAAAAATTAGATTATGTTTTTAAGTAGTAAACATCTTAATCCATAAGTCCCCATTTTTGAACGTAGAATGAAACACGTGTCCCCAATTGCATACCCCTAGCACCCTCCCTGGTTTTATCTTATCGGCAAACTGGCCAACTCTTATTGTACCGGCTCTGTAGAGCCTCAAGGCACTCTCTTATCTCTAAATTTCTGTTATCAGCAATATCACAGGCACGTGGATTTTACTTCAATCATTCTTTTGTGAATTATTATGTATTTTCACCTCTCGCGTGTACAAGTATAGGGTAAGTGTAATATTTTCTATTATTTTAGTTACATATAAGTTGATACCGTAATTCTAATTGAAAATAATTATGTGGTTCTTATAGTTGCACTTTTGATGTGTTGTACTTTTAAGTGTGATTTTTTTGTTAATGTATGTTTTTCTGTATTTTGGTGTTTTGCAAAATTTTAAGTTGGTAATCCAGTGTAATTAATAGCAATAGGCATTATCGGTAGAAGTACTTTAAGCAGTTTGTATACGAAAACTGGGTTTTGAGGGCTTTCTCCTAATAGAAAATAAGGCATGCATGATATCTGTATTTCAGTAAATTCTAATTAAGATTAAATTTTCGATTGCTAACTAATTTTATCCCACATAAAATAGTATTGTGAATCTGGTAAATTGTTATAAGAAAAAAAATTACTTTTAAAGCGTTTAATATCTTCAAATGTGTTATTTTGTTTTTAGTGTCAAAATATTATTAATATTTTCAGCCAAGATTAAGAATTAATGAACATGTGCTAGTTGGACCGGGAATTAGGGATAATGTATTTTAAATCATTATTCGATTTTCCGGTCTTGCTAGCCGTATAGATGTTGGTACTTTGTCCAGAGACTCGAAGATGTCCCTTCACGTAAGTAAAAACCTTGTATTTTTTAGTTTAAGTAATGATTTGTGATTTAAACTATCTAAGTAGATGAAAGATATTTTATGTACATGCAATTGTGCTAAAACGCATCTTCAATTTTTATTGCCAATAGTTCAACTTTCTAACAATAGTACTATCTAGTCTAAAAGTTTATGCTCACCTTTCTATAAAATAGGTTAAGTGCATACCACTCAAAAGGTTGATTCATGTATAAAATTATGCTTTCATAGTCAAACTGCAATGAGTGTTGCACATAAACAATCGAACTCGTATCGTATTGAAATTCTATAAATCAAGTTACTCTACTTGTGATATACAGTAAGAATATTTTGTAGGATTACTAAAACTGTAATTTTTTCTCTAATTGATCTATAGAAAATATAAACTAGTATAATCGCTGCCTAAGATTTATCAAAAATGTGTGGGTAAGAAAAAATGTTTAGATAAATACTTTGTTTGTTTGTGTTTTAAGGCAAACCTGCACGCGGGGGTATCTGCTTAGGATGAGGGGTGCCTTGGTAGGAGGACTTTCTAAGGGGATCTAACGCGTATTCACACATTTCGTATATCAAAACTTGAGTTTTGGGGGATATATGGCTAAAGTGGTTTTCTCGCAATAGAAAATAAGACTATATCCAAATCATTATTTGTAAAATCTGTAGGTACTAAAATCTTTCTATGGTATAATTTTCTCACTTGCCTAACCGTAGATTAAATTTGTAGAAAATGTATGGGTATCCTAAATCCTACTTTAATGTTAAACGGCTACTTAACAAAAATAGGATGTACAAAAAATTAAAACACTTGATTAAATTTTTTTTTTCTTGATAAATTAAAAACACTTGATTAAAAAATATTTGTTGTAAAATTATATAACTTAAAATTAAAACTTGGTTAAAAAAAATAAATTTAGAAATGTATTTGTTGTAAAATTATTTAACTTAAAATTAAAACTTGGTAAAAAATTTTTGTTGTAAAATTAAAACTTGGTAAAAAATATTTGTTGTAAAATTAAAACTTGGTAAAAAATATTTGTTGTAAAATTATTTAACTAAAAATTAAAACTTGGTTAAAAAAATATTTGTTGTAAAATTACTTATTTAACTTAAAATTAAAACTTGGGTAAAAATCTCTTAAGAAAAAAAAAATGTTTAGTTAAAAAAGTTCATACACTATCTAAATCATTATTTGTAAAAACTATAGGTACTAAAATCGTTCTATGGTATAATTTTCTCACTTCCCTAACAGTATAAGAAATTTGTAGAAAATGTATGGGTATCCTACTTTAATGTTAAACGGCTACTTAACAAAAATACGGTATACAAAAATTAAAAACACTTGATTAAATTTTTTTCTTGATAAATTAAAAACACTTGATTAAAATTTTTTCTTGATAAATTAAAACTTGGTTTAAAAAAAATAAATTTAGAAATGTATTTGTTGTAAAATTATTTAACTTAAAATTAAAACTTGGTTAAAAATTAAATTAAAACTTGGTTTAAAAAAAATAAATTTAGAAATGTATTTGTTGTAAAATTATTTAACTTAAAATTAAAACTTGGTTAAAAAATAAATTAACTCTTGATTAAAAAAAATATTTGTTGTAAAATTAATTAAAAAAATATTTGTTCTAAAATTATTTAACTTAAAAATTAAAACTTGGGTAAAAATCTCTTAAGAAAAAAAAAATGTTTAGATAAAAAAGTTCATACACTATCTAAATCATTATTTGTAAAAACTATAGGTACTAAAATCGTTCTATGGTATAATTTTCTCACTTGCCTAACAGTAGATTAAATTTGTAGAAAATGTATGGGTATCCTAAACCCTACTTTAATATTCTAGTAAACTGTTACTTATTAAATATATGCTATAATCAGTATACAGAAATTAGCTAAACATTAGAAGTATGTATTAAGCAACATTTATTCAATTTGCATTGGTTCTATTACTAAATGGTAAAGAAAACTAAATCCTCCTGGGGATGTTGTTCATTTCTTTGCTCCACATAGTTAATTATTATTTAAAGAAACAAAAACAACAACGCGTCTGCTGTGCTACGCCCTGTCTCCATTCATGCGAGGCTAGCGTGACGTGGAAAAGCATAGTAAGAATTTTTATTTGAAATGAGGCGGTAGACGAGTTCTACCGGGCGGCTGGTGGGTCCTCATTTAATTACAATAAAATTTTTTATTTCAGGTTTAATTCATATAGCTTATTTAAAATTATGTCAAAGTCTCTTATTTTTCATGAGAGAATGCATCACAGTCTGAAAATTTTTCCAAGTCTCCTTATTTCAAAAATATCTTATGTCTGAAAAAATTACAAGTCCCCTTATTTGAAAAATATGTCACAATCTGAAAAAAATTACAAGTCCCCTTATCTGAAAAAAAGGAAAAAAAATTCTTATCAACCCTTCGAACTTCCTCTCCCCACATCCGGTCCGACCACGCCCCCCTCTCTCTCTCTCGACCTAGGGAAAGCATCCGAACGGATCCGCAGAATTAACATGGGATCCGCATGAGCAGAACTGTCGTTTATCTACTACTGTCGGATGATTGCGTTTTAGAGGTCTTACAGAAATTAGGGAAGAAAATACTTTTCTGATCTCTAGCACTAATTGTTTGCATACAAATTCATGTATAGCACCTGATCATATTTCTTATGAGATATCTCTGAGACGTTTTATGATGAAAGACTGAACATTTGTGCATAACGTAATTAGTATATGGGACATTTTACTAACTGAGATATTTTCTGTACGGGGGCAAATTTAGAAAGTGCAATTTTTTGAAAATTTACGATTGGAATTTTTTCTCCTGCTTAGTCTTTTTACTACCTTATTCAGAACATTTTTTGCATTACATTTTTTCAACATCTCTCACAGTATTAATGTAATGTCTAACAGACATTACATTAATACTGTGAGAGATGTTGAAAAAACTTCTTTTAATTGTGCGAAAAAAAACAGGATTCTTCGTTTTTCAAGTTGGTAATTTCGTTAAAAGAACTATCAAAATCAAACAGAAAGGGATACAAAACAGATTTATAATAATAGGATTAGTAAAATGACATATTTCATAGATTTTGTTCGAAACAGACAGTGGCAGCTTAACATTAATCCACAGACTAACAGCTCGGAAGTTCTCTTGCAGTAAGAAAGATAATATAATCCTCATTTTATGGTTCACAGCGTTCAGTAAATAAAGTTCTTTTAAAAATCTGAAGATTGTTCTGTATTTTGTTCTCTGGGCAAGAGGGGTATTGAAAATATAAATGACCGTGGATGGTTTTGAATTGCAATAAGTTGAAGGATATATCTTAAAAACTCAATGTCTGCGCAAAGAAAATTATTAAAAATGAAAACATAATGCTCTTTATTTTTAAATGATAATTATTTATAGAAAAAAGAAATATACATAAATATATGTATGTTCTAGGCTAAGGAAGAATAAATTATGTAATATTGTCAGAGTCGTACAAGAAAATATTTTAAAACAAATAATTTAACTTTGTTTAAGAACGCGAGAGCATCATGTACATTTCCTGCAATATAAAGTTTCCACACTTAATCTGCAAAAAATACTAGCACATATTATTGCCACATACTGAAATACTGATGTAAGCGTTTGCGTATGGAACACGCCTCTCAAATATTCATTGAAATAGTTTTATAACTTTTTAAAAGCACTTTCCACTATGAACCTGGAATGGAATCCATTCCTTAAAAGTGCATGTTTTATCTTTTGATAAACTTTTGATCAATTAATGTATATATAAACAGAGAACAAAACTTGCAGCTGATATTGAAACCTAAAAGCTTAAAGTGCATTTAATACTGAGGGGGGAAAAAAGATGTATATTGTTATCAGAAATCCCTGTGAAAATCTTAATCTTATAAATTCTTTACCGTTAAAACAATTTCTCACTATTTAATCATCAATAATCTCAATATTGATGTTTGTATGCATTTTGTTAGGGCAACTTACATGAGTGAAAGTGCTAAAGGGGATGGACGGAGGACTTTTTGAGGGCTTCTAACGAGTATTCACATTACATCTGGGGAAAACCAACCAAAACTCCAAACCATCAGCCGCGCAGTAGGCCATAAACCTGGACATTTACATTTCAACCATCTACCCTAGTCATTCTCTTATCCACTTGGACATGGGTAATATTAAAATTAGTTAATATTATGTAACTAGTATTTAAACTATCACAATCTTATAAGAATTGCTTTACTGTTTTCTTTTATAATATTAATGAGTTCAAGAAACCAGTACTGTTGATTTTATTGAGAGAAAAATTCTACGAATAGCAAATGAGTTATAACACCAATATTAAAAAAACAACAACAAATATTGGTTAATAGTAAAATCCTCTCAGCATAAAAAAAGCATTCTCTGACATTTCCCAGTTTTGAATTCTCAGGAGAGTTACATTTGGTACTTACCTCACACAAGCACCATAAATGCAGATATGAAAGGCATTTTTATTCTGATATTAATTTGTGCCAGTGGACAAATCCCTCTTTTGGGAAATTATTGAACAATATAGCGGGATCATAAAAAGTCTCGGTACGGCGTATTTATAAAGGTTCTGGTTTATTACACCATCTAATGCTTAATTCCGCAGTAATGCACAGTACATACATTCAGTTTAATTCATTCCGCCTACCTACAAAGAATAATGTCTGCTGAAGATACAGAATCTGCTAATATATTAACCTTGTCTCATTGTATCTGTCAATAAAATCTTAAATGGCCCATAAAAAGGAAGGAAAAGTGGTTATTTATGGCTCTTTTCTTCAAGAGTAAGTCTCGTTTAATGGCACTTTTATACTCTTATTTTGTGAAGATTTTAACTTAAAGAAGTGAAATCGTTTGTTCCCCTATAATTTACTAAAAGAGATATCTGAAATATCATCAATGTGTTCACATTTATAATAATTTTGGATACGGCAATAGATGCTCAAAAACTCATGAATTTATCTTACAACTAACTGAATGTGTATCACTAGATATAGATAATTAAAATTTCGTGATTTTTGATTGATTCTTTTTTCAATATCAACAGTTTTTAACTCCACTGAAAATGCATAAAAGTAAGTTTTGAAACTGAATTTAAATGGAGAAATAAATTTTTGTTTTAGCTGTAAAACATTACTTAAAAAGTAAAGAAAAGGTATGTTTACAAAAAAAAATTTGTTTATGAAAATTGCTTTTTAATATACGATTGCATTGAAAAATTATCGATTGCTCCCTTCACCCCTTGAGTACGTCGTCGAAGACTGCAAAATGATTCCCATTACCAGGCTATTCGGGCCAATACAGCTCAGAGCAATAATTGAACGATTCCAGCAGGGACGTAGCCGCCCCCCCCATGAGAATTTTTTTGCCATACAAAATGTATATTCTTCACTACATTATCACACATATGTATACATATATATGAGTTGCAGTAGTCGTAAACCCCCTCCCCCCCCATGAAAAATTTCTGGCTACGCCCCTGGATTCCAGCATGCTATTTGTTCACATCGTCCACATGATCCTCCGTGGGAAAAGCACAACATACCTTTCCAACCAGACATAAGAAAACTTGATTACTCTTACAACAATCTTATCTTATCTTATCTTGTATATAATAAAATCCGAGAGTAAACATTGTATGTAGCTATGTAGGTAGGTTTGTGACCTCCTATCTTCTTGCGCGCGTCTCTCGATCACATTGCGCCGAGACGGTTGGTCGCAGACCTACCGAATTTTGCATACGGCTTCACTAGGACAGATCCTAACACGCCTTGGAGCGATTTTTTCGAAATTCGAATTAGAAAATATTTTATTTTATGTTTTGTCCGATTTTTAGCGATTTTTCTCGCATAATACGTAATAACGCCGGTAATTGCACTCGCAGTAAAACGATGTTTGCATCATCGGACAGAGGAGAAAATTTTCTTTCGAAAACAGTTTTTTCGGACTGTGTAACATAATTTTCAGATTTTTGGGAAATTTTCAAATAAAATTAAATTTGACGCTGACTGTCGTAAAATATTTTTAAAACTGCTGCATCTTGAATTCTATCCGTCATAGTTTTTTTTATATTTTGTCAAATGACGGAGCATACATTTCGCCCTCTTTTAAAAGAAAAACCAGAGGAAAATATAAATTAGGAGATTTTTTACGAATTTTTAAGTAAAGAAGGCTTTTCATTTCAATAACAGCTGTTTAAAAATTTCCGTATGATATCTTGCGGTTTGGTTGTCTTGGAGATAGTAGCAATGATTAAAATTGCCATTTGAAAAAAAAAAAAATTACTTTAAAATAACTGATCTTGAATTCTATCAGTCATAATTTTTTAATATTTTGTCAAATGACGGAGCATACATTTCGCCCTCTTTTAAAAGAAAAACCAGAGAAAAATATAAATTGGGAGATTTTTTACGAATTTTTAAGTTCGAATTGAAAAGAAGGATTTTCATTTCAATAACAGCTGTTTAAAAATTTCGGTATGATATCTTGCGGTTTGGTTGTCTTGGAGATAGTAACAATGATTAAAATTGCCAGTTGAAAAAAATAAATAAAATTACTTTAAAATAACTGAGTTTTCACATCTGAAATGTACGCCAATTTGATATCACGAGTTTAAAACCCCTTTCGAAACTCAATCAGAATAACGGACTCACACGCAAAACATACGCCACGCATGAAATAATTCCATATTTTATTTTACGTTGTCAGAAAAAGAATTGAATGCTGTTTTTTCACCAGTGAATTATCCAGCATTATTTTCAATTGAGATTTTAAACGGGACACGTTTTCGAATCGCAAGAAATATTTTGCGGTGCTAAACAGGGCCTGATTATGGCAAACAAGGATCCCGGGCATTAATGAATTTGGCCTCCATCTATGAAATTTGTTTTATTTTTCATAAAATATGTTTATGAAAAAGAATATTTCAGAACAACATTTGAAATTGGGGGCCATTTCGAGCCGGGGGCACTGGGCAGAGTCCCGATTTGCCCTTGAGATACTAGGGCCCTGGTGCTAAATACGCCAATATGACAATAATTAAGCATACAAATGTATGGAGAGCTGTTTTAGTGGCAACCATAAAGTGAAATGATTATTGTTTATGCTAATGCGTAAATTGCAAAGAATCACCAAAGAGTAAAAGACTACATTCGCGGTAAATATCTAAACCGTTTCTTTAAATTAAGCATTAACGGTTGCAAAACGAAAATATATAGTATTGGTATCAGTAAAAGATAGTATAAGTAGATATGCTAAGGCAATATTGATCAAAGCACAATATACCGCATTAATAAATATTTCGTGAAACTAAGCCTTCTATTCATTCTTCAACAACCGTCTTACATCACAGCTAACAAAATAGTAAGTATGTCTACGTTGCGTTAATGTATCTCGCGGTAGTTTCAACAAAAACGACTGTAACAGAACTTTCTTTTTTCTTCGAGATTCTGTTTTCTCACAAGAGTTATGATCACATTTTAGGAAAATGTTCTCTTCTTGCCTTGCGAAGAGCGGGTACACAACTATTTAATTATAAAATAAAACGGTTCTCCACATCATGTAGTATCTAAGGTATTAATGGCATAATTTAAGTATGATGAAGAGTATGATGCAGAAAAAGAGTATGATGCTAAATGAGACATTTTGAAAATTAGGAATTTTCACTGAAAACCGTCACGCTTTTCTTTTCTGATCGTGAATGACACGGACATAGTTTTTTGCGTCATAATATTAAAATTGGTCACAGGTCAGTACTCATACTAACTTTACGAATAAGTAATGAGTAACTTATCGTCAAGAGTCAAATCATTTTGCTTATTGTTAGATTCCAATCTCTGGAATCAATTCGAACTATACATGTAAGAAAAAGTTTCGTACCCTACCGTGCGGAGAACGGGCACGCAGCTGGTATATCTCTGTTTTTTGTAGCAGAACCATGCAAACTATGTAAGCCAGAACCAACAAAAAACCAAAAACCATTTACGCACTCGTTACGCACATACATTCAACCACTTATGCGTCGTACACGTGTGTAGTCAAGGGGTCACTATAACTAATATTTTATTTTATGTTTGCTGTTTTTGTAGTGGATGATAAAGGTTTATACACGTAAGAAATCTTTTAACACTGGAAATGAACCAAGAGGTTATTTCATCAGTGCTTCCGACAGAGGTACCTCAGTCCCGACTTCTAGGCGTCGTTTCATAAGCAGTGTCTTAATTCTCTCTCTATAGGAGTCTAAGCTGGCTGTGAATAGTCTGTAAACTGCCGTTAATGGATGATAATGATTGAATGTCACTTTTAATTCCGTATATGACCCTCACTCCAATTCAACCATTGAAAAGTAAAAGTAGCATGTGCTGATGCTCATTTTTTCCATTCGATTGTTTCAAGTGCATATTTTCCTCCGGCACGTGACAAAAAACAGCCTAATATTGATATTGTTCAATGGGACTGTAGTCGAGAGCTTAAAATTGGAGATCTGGATCGTTACACCTTTAACTAATTTTTAAGAGATTACTGACTTCCAGGAATATTTTCGCAATAGAACAAACACCGAAACAAAGAGTAAAGTTGCAGGATAGTTTAATCCATTAATGACAGCATGCATTTTCCAATCTTGATGTCGTTGATAATGACATCTAAGATTCATTAATGAATAAATAAGACAGTGAATGTGTTTTGAAATATTTAATGTTTATTTAAATACTAAAATAAAATAATCATTAGCTACATTTTCTACCTGGATTTCTGAAACGTATTTTTAATCCACAAGAAACTTCAATCAAAATCAAATCTTACACATATGTTTTATGACAACCATTTTTTCAGAGAATTTAGTCTGTTATTCGCAAAGTTAAAGTCAGAATGGTCACAAAAGTTTCAAACCGTTATTGCTTGTTTACAAGCACAACGAGCATGTATGCAAATGTGTTAATGATGAAAATATGCAGATAATATTAAATCAAAAGACAATTTAACACATTTTTGCACACAAAATCATGTTTACAACGAGTGTAAATATGAAAGGGATTTTAAAATCGAATTTTGAATTTTTTAAAGTTTGTTTCATTTTATGTCGCAAAAGCACATTCGTACAAAATGTGTTAAAAAATTTGCAAAACACAAATATTTTTCGTCGACATCAAAAAATCCAACTATTCTCACCAATCTGCTTGCTCCCAACATGCAACGATAGATCCTAAGAATAACAGAAAATCTGAGAATAGCAGTGTGGATGTCCACCATTTCTTATTTACAACGATGAGAGAGAATATGTTAAACTAAAGCTTTCAAGTTACGGAGTAAGCAACATGGTATTCAATAATTTCGCAGCATTCAGCTTTAAGCTTTCATCGAAAAACATAGCTTAATCTTTACTCTAATTTATTTGTAGTTTTATTTGCAGTTATTCATGCAAGGTTTATCGATTTGACATAACATGTTGGAATTCAGAATTGAAAAGAGAGATAGCTCTCAACAAAATTACATAGTATAAAATAGTAGTACAAATTCCCAAACTTTTATTTAGACTTGCAATATATTTCTGAAATGTGATACCAATTTGAACTAAAACTTGCAATTCGAAATTTTGTGAATTTGTTCTTTGGCCTACTCGAATTGCATCGAAATATTCAGTGGTGAATAACAGGCCAAACCCTAAGGCGTAGTTCAAATATTGACTTAGAAAACGAAATTCTTATAATAAAATTCAAACGTTAACGAGAAGAAAAACTTGTATTTTGTATTAAAATAAAAAGTATCCATTCCTTTATTTATTGGAACAAATATATTCCTATTAAAATAACATTGCACGAGGGAAATCGCATATTTGTTTGTACTGGATTAATAGTAAAATATGCATTTGTATCATAAAACTGTTCAAGTTGTTCTTTGAGAGTAAAAAGCATTCTTAGAAAAAAAAAAGACTTTGATTTACTAAAAGATGATATTTCAGCAGAACATAGAAATAATCCCGATTGTGCAAACAAAAGCCAGCTTCAAAAGTATAATATTTATATTGAAAAATGTTAAGTTTGCAAAAAATAAATATTTGTTAGTATTATCAAAATGTCCTTTTTATTCCTTTATTCTATTTCTTTTAATAACTTTCGAAGTTTTAAAGTAAAAATTTATGAACATCTTTAACTCCTAAAACACCATTTCCTTGATGAGTATTTATTAATTTCTTATGCAAAAAGTTTTGCATTTTCTAGAAAACCGACACATTTCTTTAAACGTGAAAGTAATTTTTATTTCCCTGGGACTTCTGTTAGCTTTCAGTTTGTTTAAGATAACTTGTGACCAAAATGTATATTAGCATGTTCTTAAAATGCTAATGAGAGTTACTTGTTTAAATGATGTATGTGGAGAGTAATGAAAAAACTGAAAACGTCGCCCTTTTGCACCTGTTAATAATTGAGGCTTTGACAATGAAAATGAGGTAAGTGCCAAAATTTGCGAAACTGCGTTTTTTCACTGACAATAATCAATGTTACAACGCCAATAGCATTGGAAAAGAGGCAAGTGCCTAACGAACTTCGTTGAATTGAAGTCGTTGCCGGAAGATGGGGTTGGGGGTAACTCACGAACGCTTGGCATTGAAAAAGAGGAAACCAGAAAAACCCGCGCGGGCTAACTTTAACCTTCCCCAACCTTCCTCCAATCTGCGTGTCATATTTTATTTTTCTCTGTTTTTTTTTTTTTTTTTTTTTAAAGTTCTGGCGTGAGGTTCCACTCCTAGAAAACTTTTAGAAATATGGTGTGACAACTGGACTGGACAGAATAAGAATCGCATGGTGCTAATAATGATTATATTTCTTGTACTGAAAGGCTATTACGAAATAATCGACCTTAAATTTCTTGTTTCTGGCCATTTGTACATGTCGTGATAGAGACATCGGTGTTATAGAAAAACGGAAGTGAGTGAGCAAGTGCATGGTTCCAGAAGAGGTTCAAGAAATGGTGAGATCTGCAAAATTCGATACTCCTTTCCAAGTGATTTCAATGGAAAAAGGTGATTTTTTTCGATGTTGGACGCATTTGTAATTTGTTCCTGAAATTAAAATTTCTAAACTTTCTTATATTCGAGTATCGAATTTAACACTTCCTATCATCAGCACCAAAAAGACTTTCAATGAATTAGAAGAGTGGAAGCAGAAGGTAATCTTCAAGAAGCAAAAATTTAATGGATTCAAACAAATGGCTACCTTTCCTTCGAACGAGCAATACCAACGCTGAACGAATTAAAGAAGAAGGACTTGCTAGCAATGCCTGAATATCTCATGAAAAATACTATAACTTCTATAAGGAGGTTTGCGAATAATGTATTTTTCTTTTCACACCTACCTGTTATGCCATGTTATGTCTTTTGCTTCAATAAACCATTTGCAGCCAAGAACGTGAGTATTCATTTCGATATTGGACCGTCAAAACTTCTTTTGCTTCTCCTGTAAAATTAAATTTTTGGTACTTATCACACTTTCATTGTCAACGCCTCAATTATGAAAGCAAAATTGAAATATTCGTCTAATTGCGGACATCGTTTCGCAGATAGTGGACATATATGTGATAATATTCTAAATAAAGAGAATTTCTAACATATTATTTTTAATCAAATGGTATCTCAATCAAGTTTCCTTAAAACATGCTTAATTGACATTCAAATTAACGCTTTCTTCATAACTTCTTCCAAACTGATTACTAAGAAGTGGGATAAGAGATGCTTTGTGGCTGTGATTCGTTTTTGGGTGATACAATGTTACAAGAAGTTTGCCGTACTAATCCTGTATAATAAGACACAAGATGGTGTAAAAAAAGAAGAAAATAAACATTTTCGTAGTAGTAGTAGTAGTAGTAATAACAATAAAATCTGAAACACTTTCATATTTTAAATACGCACTGAAGTGCTATAAATTAATTGCGTATCATAATCCATGCGTCATCCCTATTTTTCTTCCTTATTCCATTAGGCTGGAAACTTTATCGTTATTCATGAGTGAACCATATTTGTCTACCTCGTTACATAAAACACATCTTCGATATCGAAATCTATCTTAAAATCACCCAACTAACACTTTTGTATAAATTCCAACGATACATCACCATTTTAAATACCGTTTGAAATGTGTATCACAATCTATGAGTGTGCCGTATTCGTCTTCCATCTTCCATAAAACACTTCTTCGCAATTGAAATTATTAAAATCGCCTACTAAAATTATTTTACAGTATTCGTCATGCATGTTCTAACTATACTTTCCCTTTATAAATACCGCCAATACCATTTGGAAAGCGTATTATTATTTATGAGTGTACCGTATTTTTCTCCCCTGTTCCATAAAACACTCCTTCAAGAATTAAAATCGTCTACTAAAATTATTTTAGTCTTCGCCAAGCACATTGCAATTGTACATTTCCTCTGCAATAAACTGCCGCGTTTGCCAGTTTCTAGCCAAATTTGGAAGATATCGCCAAGCTTGGTTCAGTTTTGAATTATTTTTTAGCAATGAACTTGGTGATCAGCTATTAAAAATTGCAAACGCTGATGACTTTCAACATTTTATGCTGGTGACTTTCAACATTTTATTTTCCCCCCTCACCTCCACATTTTCTGGAAAACTCTTTTGAAAAGTGCCTCTGCGTTACGAATCTTGCTACACAGGTTATGTAGACGTTAAAATGGCTGCTTGGTTTTACTAGCACGGTATTGCTAAAAACACGGGGTTAAGACAAAAAGAAAAAAGAAAAAAACGGTTAGAGACTCGAATACTCCGTTCGTTTCCTTCCGTTTGCACTATACTGTTGTTATGATATTTCACGTTTTTCCGTTAACTCGCAGCAACCAATGTGTAGCACAGTGGTTAAACCCACTGACATTGGGAGATGGCTCAAGTGGTGGAACAGGGTTCTGTCCTCTCGCGGGGCCGTCGGTCTAGCGGTCTGGAGTTTTGGGCGGTTTTCTCCAGATGTAACGTGAATACGCGCTAGATACCCAGAAAAGTCCTCCCCCAAGGCATTTGACCCCCCCTTGTGTTTGTCCTTTCTTTGACGTGGATTTATAAGCGGTTCCTCGTGAGCAAGCACACAAATCCGAATATGTGTTCCAACAACAACAACAACAACTCGCAGCAAATTTAATTAACTACAACCAAAATTTTTGGAAACATGGTACTGAGTTTTACCATTTGCACGGGAAGCTAAACAATAAAGGAAAGTTCAGGTGTTTAACCCTTTGAGGCGCAACCCTTTTCCAATGCTGAAAAAAGGGCAGCCGTTGCCATCGCTCGACTTAACTACCAGCAAGATGGCGGACGATCGAAACGTTCATCGCGTGCCAGAGATCTAGAGACCCTTTTTTGACAGCTGGCTGTGCCGGCATAGCCAGCTGTGTCAACGGCAACGTGTCCAGCGATGGCAACGGCTGATCTTTTTTCAGCATTGGGCAATCTATCCAGCTGTTCTCGCATTCTTCCATTTTTCAGCAGATGTCAGTTGCTGTTAAAAATAATCGTGGCCATTTTTTTACGGGAAATGACGTGCTAAAACGCAAAGGATTGTCGTGGAGCTATGTCACCCGCAACTATTTTTATAGAAATCAAATCTATTCTTCGTGACTGGCAACAGTCAAACCATCAGAGTTTGGTGTTCCCAGAGCGGGAACACTGCGACTTAAAGGGTTAAACCAGTTACACAGTGTTACAAACCAGTTACACAGTTTTATACGGGTGTCCAAACAAGGTGGTAACGGACTTTAATACCTCATCTATTAGAGATAAGTGGGCAGTGTAAATCGAAGAAAATGTTCAAAATAAGGTCGGAAATAAGATTCCGTTAAGAAAAATATCCTCTCGTTAACTTTCAAAAAGTTACACTTTTTTTAATTTGTATACGACCCTCGTAAAAAAAACATTCCCTGCTAGAAAAATGTGCGTTAAGTCGAAAGTCGTGTTAAAGAAAGTCCATCGGGGGCTATACTTGATTCTGAATGTAAACGTTCATTGCTAGAATAGAAAAACAGATTTTCTTTCGTAATTTCTGTACTATCTCTAAAGTCCAATCATTCGACGTATTTTTTTCCCTTCGAGAGCCATTGAAAAGTGGTTTAAGTCAGCGTTATATTTATCTTCATACCTCGGAAAGAAGACACTTTTTAGGGTATAGTTTTCAAATTTTGCGTGTCACCTCATGAGTGTATGGGGCACATTTTCCTGATTGGGAATTGTTTTATACGGCGGACGTATACATATTTAAAAAGTATACCTTTTGGAAAATTAACGAGAGGGAATTTTTTCTTAACGGAGTATCATTCCCGACCTTAACTTGAACATTTTTTTTTCAATTTACACTGCCCACTTATCACTAATAGATAAATAATTAAAGCCTGTAACCACCTTTTCGGGACACTCTGCACATAACACAGAATGATCGTTAATTTTCTAGCAGAACATTCGTACCAAGCTTGTACTGAAAAATTGGATTTACATAAAAATACTATCAAGGTTCGGAAGTATAGAATAGCGGTGCCCTCTGTTGGATTATAGATTGATATTCCAGTTGTAAAGAAGTTAATTAGTAGGGCTGTTTTAAATTATTAAGACTTGCATTGTGACACATAAAAATCCAGGTTCGATGCACTTAGTTGCAATATAATAAAAAGACGTTAAATACTTAAAACTGTTTTATTAAAAAGATACTATTCAGACATAAACTTATTACAACGGATGGTGGTGGCTCAGCGAAATAAAAAATATGTCCTATATAGACAGTGAAATTAAGGTGGAATGACTTAAAAACTACGCCAGCACAGAATTACACATTGGCGAGAACAAACACTTGGCTGAAATCAATAACGCCAATTCCAGAGCAACCCTAACAGTTAATTTAATAAAATTAAAAATGACGTAATCGCGAGTAAATAATTTTAAAGACGTCGGAAGGGCAACAAATAATAAACACGCCAAAACCAAGCCAAAGGAGGGGAATCAAAAGAACGTTGATTTTGCAAACGGACGCAAATATAATCTATTTTTAGCACACCGGTCTGATGAGACGAATGAACAAGTAAGAATAGTGCATACGGGGAAAAGCAAATATACAGATTTAAAAACCGAAATGGCAGAAAAATGAAAAACAGAAGTGATTTAGAATTCTTGATTTTGGATAGATTACATTAAAGAAAACCAAATTTAATGATTAGTAAATTAGATATGTGATCTCCATCACACCAGTAACTTCTAAAAATAATTTTCTGAACACTTCTTAAGTAAAATCAAGGAATATTCAGTTTTAATGGGTTTTATATTCGATAGGATATAGTTACAAAAATGTATTATTTTCGCGCATTAATGTGTGCTGATGTAAAGAGCGTCGTACAGGTATTCTTGCAAGTGAAATGTGTATGTGACACTTTGACCTTAGCGACAAACTTGGTGCCAGTTTTGGTGACTTAGACGTCCAAAAGCATGTTCCCGAAAGTAGTGGAATTTTGGCTGTATCTCAAACAGGAAAGAAGCTACGAGAAAAATCGACTTATATGACGTCACGACCTATATGGCGTCATGTCATGCTTGGAAATCTATACACAGGGAGTCTCTCTTGTTGTGTAAGAGTCGAAAACAGACTGTTAATATAGACAGAAGGGTTATAAGTTTACCATTGCGGTTTGTATAGTGTTTTTGCTGTGATAGTTAAAGATTTGATGTTGCATGCATTACTAAATTCTGTATTTTTTTGCGAGATATTAGTCCGATTCATCGAATAAAGTGTTATATTTGCTTTTCGAGCTTGTTCGACAGTTTTAACCCTTTAACGCGCAGTGTTCCCGCTCTGGGAACACCCAAACTCTGACGTTTTGACTGTTGCCAGTCACGAAGAATAGATTTGATTTCTATAAAAGTAGTTGCGGGTGGCATAGCTCCACGAAAATCCTTTACTTTTTAGCACGTTATTTCCCGTAAAAAAAATGGTCACGATTCTTTTTAACAGCAACTGGCATCTGCTGAAAAAGGGAAGAATGCGAAAACAGCTGGATAGATTGCCCAATGCTGAAAAAAGGGCAGCCGTTGCCATCGCTCGACTTAACTACCAGCAAGATGGCGGATGATCGAACCGTTCATCGCGTCCACAGATCTAGAGACCCTTTTTTTGGCGGCAGCTGGCTATGCTGGCACAGCTAGGTCAAAAAAGGGTCTCTAGATCAGTGGCACGCGATGAAGGTTTCGATCGTCCGCCATCTTGCTGGTAGTTAAGTCGAGCGATGGCAACGGGGCACAGCCAGCTGCCGTCAGAAAAGGGTTTCTAGATCTGTGGCACGCGATGAACGTTTCGATCGTCCGCCATCTTGCTCGTAGTTAAGTCGAGCGATGGCAATGGCTGCCCTTTTTTCAGCATTGGGAAAGGGTTGCGTCTCAAAGGGTTAACGTACACCCACTTTGTGATTTTCTTTACAGCATTCTGAGTTTGGTTGTTCACAGAATAATGTTTATGAGGATTTAAACGGTATGTGTGAAATAAAATTAAATGCTTTCTTCAGTTATATGTTCTGTTTTCGATTGTGTAATTATTTATCCAATTTAGGTACTGCTGATGCTAGCTTTCTTAAAAAAAAAAAAAAAAAAAAAAATGAGCAAACGAGAAAGATATTGGTGAGGTTGTCGATTCGAGAGGAACTTACACCAGGCGTTCATCTCATGCGTAGAGGTTAGCTGCTGAATAAAAAATGAATTGATAACTGAACAGCTACAACTTGATTGCAGAAAGAACCTTCCTGCACTTCTTTTCAAAGTGATTTTGTAAAGCATGTTCGCTGGTGGATTTCTTTGTGGCCTTTATACTTTGAAAATTGAAAATCGTGTGAGTTTGTCTCATCTCTATGCCGTTTGTGGCTGTCGATTATGCTATTAGTGTAGCATGCATGCTAGATTTCCTTGGCATATTTCAGGGATAAGTTAATGAATGTTTGTCAGTTTGAGAAACAACAAAAAGCAAATATTCAAAAAAGAAAATAATATTAATTCATAGGTAACTGAGGAATTTACTCTCTCATCATAGAGTCTTTCTTGGGAAAAAATGGTATTTCTTGCTTTTTAAACCACTATTTACACTCCTATCTCTACTTTAAAACCAATTATTGTTTTTCACGACCCTGATAATTTTGCGATGGTCAAAGATTAATGTTACTATCTGGAAATTTTGATTTTTTTTAAAGTCAATGACCGAGTAAACTTTATTTGTCTTCCCCGAAATCTCAAGCGTTACCCTTGAAATAACTGTATGCAATATTTCATTTTGAATAGCAAAACAATCCGCTCTTTACGGATTCATATTGGAGTAAAAATGCTATATGGTAACTCCGGTAGAGTCGCCGCATCTGGGACAGATGCCGCACCACTTATATTTCTTGTACTTGCCGACAGAAAGCAGTCAAACGCACAGTATAGGTGTGCAATGAGATTTCTTTAACTAAGTGTATAGCTTGAATTATTTTTAATGTTTCACCTGTAATTATGCAATCCTTATTTTGAGATAAGCGCATCATTTCACAATAAAAACTTTTAAACACATTATGCTTAAGTACATTTTTTTTACACGAATTACTGAATCCATGCATGATTTCGAAGTCAAAACTAAGTATGACACCTGTATAGAGTACTGCGTATATGGTTATGCCATTTTCCGTTGCGAGGACAGGCAACTGTGATGCGTTACGTCTGTACCGTACGAAATGGGACAGATGGCGCACTGCCATTCCGGTATACACGTCGTAGTTTCTTTTGTACAGGACGCCGAAATTAGGAAAATTTTAATTTATGTCCGTGTCTTATTTTTTTATATTACTGAATTTATGTTACTAGAGTATATCTGTTAGATTGGACTGAGTGTTATTAACTTTCTTTTTCTTTTCATTTTACACGAACTGACCAAGTTGGCCATGTTATTATTTGTTAATTATAACTGTAATAATTCTGCATTTTAACAATCTGTCTTAAATGAAATATTGTTTTAAAAATCGGATAAATTGTTAATTTGTTTACAGATTTTATAAGAAATGCCCACATTAAAAAAATAAGACAATGCTGATACAAATGAAACAATGTAAACACTATTGCACTCTTTTTCCCTCTCAAATACACTGATGTTACGTAGTTGGGAAAACAACTATTAAAATTTAATTTAAAATATAAGAATTTAATTTTTGTAGTGAATTAAGTAGGCAGGCTAATATTGATTTAAACCTACTAATACGTCTCTTTATACTAATTTAGTATCTTTTTGTTATTAAATAGGTTATTATAGTCCAGATATGAATATTTTTTGAGTATATTTTTTTTCACTCTTTTCTTATGGCTGTCGTGGCACAGCTCCCGTACAAGAGCGGCGTCTCACCCGCAATGCAATGTTTTAGAAAAAAAAATAATAATCATTTGCAATAATAATCAGTACATATGTTCTATATTCTAAAATAAATAACAGCGCAAAATTTATAAAAAAAAATATTCTGCATCTAGTCCCGGAATTACCCTATAACTGCGCTTAATGGATTTTCCTTTAATTCAGACAGAAAACTTAAAAATAACCTAGTATGATAGGGATTAATGCATAATTTATAGATAGCAAAGTTTGTAATTCTATTTATATCACAACTTATGGACATGAGTATCATTTAGAATGTTTAATTAAATGTTTCAATACGCACTTAAAATTTTCGTACTGTTACTAAAGAAGATTATTTCTGTTGGTACACAGATACGGTTTTGATAGTATTGTTTATGATAAGTTCTTAAACATATAAATCTTTGAGTTTAAAATTAGCAAATTACTATGTACGTAAAATTATCTAGAAGTGTCTAAATAAAAAGCATTTTCATAGAATTTCGATTTACTGGCAAACAAAGGTAGAAAATCTAGATATGCTTTCATTATTGTTATTTTTTTACGATAACAGCACACAAAATATTTTAAAGGATTAAGGTTTATGTGTTGTTTTATATCATTTTTATCATGCATTAGTATTTTTTTTTCAACTGTCTGTCTTCAGCAGCCGTTGCATTGCTACATGCACTATAAGAACAGGATTAATTCTTTTCAGTGTGCTTGTCATTTTACAATTGTAAAAAGCTGGAGATGATTTTCAAATTTTTTTTTCCTGAAGGAGTCATTGAATGACTGCAACAGTGATGTTTGATGTTTGTGTTGTTATGGCGAAGCTACGCATGGGCACGCTGAGAATTATTTTCAAAGCTGAGCCTAGCGTTTAGAGCCAGCTATGAGCGTCCAACGAAAATTTGCCACAGGCAATATTCTTTTTGCTGTATGTCAACTGCTGAATAACCTCCGCGTACCAAGAGGTAGCGAAAGTATGAGATTCGTACAATAATGTTATTCAAAGTAAGTCTTTTATTAATTAATTATTACATTTTATTACGAAAATCTGTAGACATATATATATATTTTTTAATTTGTCAAAATAAATAATTTATAACTCATAAAAAAAGAGCTTTTTTCCCTCTTCCATATCAGTGATTACATTACTGTTAGTGAAATCTTGGCTTTCAGAAGCCACATCAGCTCTTTCTCCAAGTTCATTTCACTTTCTTAAAAGGATTGAGGTAAATGTCGGATAGGACTCTACACAGAATCCCTTTGGGCTGTTCGTAATTACGGCCTGGTTTAGTTGATTTCTGCTCACTTTCCCGACAATGTGTTTATTTTATGCAGTGCAGTATCCATTCCTTTTGTTCTTTACACATGGGACTCTCTATAAGGAATATCCAAATAAAATGCTAACGAGCGCATTTTCTTAAGTAGATTAGAGGAAAATAAGACACCCACATTGGTAGCAATATCCCGTGTTAAGCATCCTAGGATTTACTGGCACAACTTCTCCAAAGAAGTAGGGAAAAAAATAGAATGCGTTGTCGCAGAAGAATCTATTTAGAGTTATGTTATGTTCAATTTGGTGCAAAATAAAACCATTACTGCAATAAAAAGCAGATATAAGAGGTTTTCCTACAATAAATATAAAACTAAAAGTATAGATAATAACTATGAAACCTTATCAAAAACGATCGATAGACCTGCTAGATTTAAACGTGTAGGGAGAAAGGGACATACGCGAACAACTAATAATGTAAACAATAGTAACAACTAATAATTTCCATTTTATTTTTCTGTACGGAATTGTGATTTTTGACGCGTGAAAAATATTTTTTAACAAGTTCGAAAAGAAAAAAAAAATGTTGAAAATATTTATTAAATTAAAGATAAGTGCTAAAAAAGACAGTCAAGTTATTAAAGTAACATAAAATTTCAGCTCAGGAATTTATTTCGGTAAAATCACTCAATTTCTCATGCTGAAGAGCGTTATGAAGGGAAGTGAAAATGTGGGTAAGAAGTGAATGTTAACTTTTGAAAAAAAGGCTAATGGGACTTTTATTTTTTCCAAGTAATAGCACTGTGTCACCTATACCAAAAGATGGTGCTGTAATAAAATTGAAACAACCATTAATTGCTACTGGTACTTCTTGAACTGCAAATTCACTTATTTTTCCTGTAAAATTTGATCATTATAATATTCACTAACAGCTCTCTTCCATTTGAGAGATATCGCATCAGTGGGCTATTAAAAGTTAATAAATTTATTCAGCGTAAAGAAATTCATAATTTAATTGCGCTTGTTCACACGGGGCCTTCTGTAGGAGTCCCTACTGTAGGGCCAGTTGTGAGCTGTCCCCCTCAAGGGAACATATGAACATTTTTTCAAAATCTCATTAAAATGTAGAGATCTTTTGTGAAAAATATAACAAAAGTTAGAATAGTCTTAGGTTAAGGATAGTGCAAATAGTATTATGAGTAAGTTTTTTGTTTTCTTAGCTCAAAGCAATAAGACAATTGATAAAAAACAAAAAAAAGTATTCCCATGTAATGGAGAGGGAATCAAATTGATGTTGGGTTGAGTTGATACAGCATCTTTTACTTTTGAGAGGATGAGCACTGAAAAGTGGAATGGCGGAGTAAATAATATTTCGATGTGAACTCATTTGTGGAACGTATGCAGAAAAATCTGTTCGTCGTTTCTGATTTATTCGTAATAATCGCCTTTTTTGTGAATATAAGTACATTTTGAGAGTTTAACGGGGGAAGATTTCTGCTAATAAAATTTGTTTATGTTCTCTATTTTGCAGATGTATTAGGGTTAGTGTAGTGGCGTCGTTTGGATCAAGCTGATACCTATTGCTTAGGTCCGGTTGATACAGTGTATCAACATAAACCACAAGTTTTCACTCACGCGATTTCTTTTTTTATACTGATGTCAAGAAACTACCAGAAAGATACTTGAAGAATAACAAATTATCTTTACGAGAATCTGCGAAAGCATTCTCAATAGATAAAATGACGGTTTTTAGATATAAAAGAAAATAAAAGTACAAAACGAATGTTTAAATGTAATCGTTCCCCTAGGCTGCACTAAACATTCTCAAATATCAGATGACGATTTAGAAAGTGAACTAAACCAATATATTCTTACTTCCTTTAAAATCTATTATGGCTTGGCTCCTAAGAATAAAAGGGAACTAGCTTACGAATAGCTAGCGAATCAAGTAAAAGTCCCTGATATTTGGCTAAACTCACAAATGACATCATCTGAGTGGTTTTCAAAGTTCTTAAAATGCATCCTAATCTTTTTCTAGAGACAGCCTGAAGCTGCCAGTCTTAATCGTGCCACCAATTTCAATACGTATAATGTATCAGAATTTTTTAAGAATCTTAAATTAGTGTTAGATAAATTATCATTTTGAAAAAGACTTGTGGAATGAGGATGAAATCGCTGTGCAGACTGTTCAACGGCCTGGAAAAGTTGCATCTGATAAACGTTCGTGTCAAATCGGAAAAGTAACATCTGCAGAGAAAGGATAAACCATAACAATAGTCTCTACTGTGAAAGCAGTTGACGATTTTATACCATTTCTCTAAATTTGTTCAAGAGTGTTCGTCAAAGATCATTTCATTTAGGCAGTATTTCCCGGGCTGTTTTGAGACAGCACATCCTTCAGGATGGATGACAGGGCCTTCTTTTTCGATTTTTGTCAAACATTTCCATGGCCATATAAATCTTCTGATGAACACCCATACCTCGTTCTTTTACTGGATATTCATGACTCGCCCTTATCTATCAATGTTTCAAATTTTTGCAAAAGCAACTGTATAATTTTATTATCATTTCCTCCGCAGACTTCCCATCATCTCTAACCTTTGGAGAAAATAATTTTTGGACTGTTCAAGAAGTTTGATATTTCAGTTGCTGACAACTAGATGACAAGAAATCCTGGAAAAACAATTACCATTTATGACATAGCCAAACTAGTCAGAAGTGCCTTTTCTAATGTCAAGACGCCAAAAAACATTATAGAAGGATTTAAAGAGAGATACTGGGATAATGCCACATAATCCCGATATATTTGAGGATACAAGTTTTCTTTTACTCTTATGTTACTGACAGTCCCCTTGAGCTTAACTGCTCTGCAAAGAACAATACAAAAATTGTTCAAGCTGAAATATCAGCATCAAAAGAAGTCAAAAGAGGCATAGATATTTCTGCATGCGAATCGATTGGTTTTTTTTTTTTTTTTTTTTGTCTTGAAAACCCATATCCCGTAGTAAAAGTGGAAGATATTCCACCACTCCCAAAAGTCGGAGAACGTAGAAAAAAGTAGAAAAATCAGACAGTCTCAAAAACTTCAGTTCTGAAGGCACTCTTTTAAAAAACAAAATCGAAGAAGATGTAAAGAAAGAGAATTGAAGAAAAGATTTGAAAATGGAGAAAGTAACAATGAAATTATTCAAGACAAAGAAAAAAAAGTAAAAAAGGGTTTCAGATCAAATTTAGTCAGATTTAGAGTCTGAAGAAAAGGAATTTTTTTAGTGTGTTTGAAAACTTATTCGACATGTAAACCGGGACAAGACTGGATTTAATGTATTTCATGTAAAAGTGGGCTCACATAGACTGTGACGAGGACAGCCCTACCTATACGTGTGTCAACTGTGGATCAGACTCATCTTTTGATTCAAACTGAACCTGAATTAATTATGAATCTGATTAAACCTTTCATGTCACTGACTTTTCTTTCTTTAAAATGACTATTTGAAAATGCTTTGAGGGAATCACTATAACATAAAATTCGTTAATTTTTCATTTTTTTATACTAATATGTAATTGTTAGTATAATATTAATTCTATCTAATATAATGCGATGTTTAAATACCTTCTAAGTATTATTTCAAATAGTTTAGATTAATGTTACTTTTAATATTCTTATTTAAAATTATATTTCTGAACTAATTTTTAATTTATAACTCATATCATCTTTTGGTCTTTTACCTTAGTATCGTAATCAAACACATATCAGTTTGACACATTCATGTATCAACTTTACCCATGCGGAGTTCAGTCGATACAGTTGGAAAATATTTTTTAATATTTTTTGTAGTTTAAAATTGACGTTTTTTATGTGGTTGAAGAATCAATTAATTACATGATAAATGGAATATCTCGTGAAACTTTTATTTTACCTTTAGCAATTAGCACAAAAATTAGAAAAACCAAAATGTAAAAGTTCTATCAACTAGATGCGGCCTCTCCTACCCCCTTCCTTTAAGTACTAAACTATTAACACAGATAAAATGCTTAATTTCAAACTCAGTGAACCCCAAAGAATAAATTATACTTCAATTTTTATCTAGAAAGAAAATAAGACATGAATAGAACGGTAATGTAAAACGTAAACTTTAAAATTAGGTAATGTGCCATGAATGTGTCAAACGGAATCGGGAAAAGACCCCCCTCCCGCCGATGAAAGATAATTGTTTATGAGAAAAGAAAGGGATAACAGCTACTGAAGGAACCAATTTTTTTTATAGTATGAAGCATTAATCAGAAAAATATCAAATTATTAATTAGCTGTGTAGAAAAAAATGCAATAAAATGTCGTGAAAAATAATTAAATTGACATTGGAAACAATTTTTTTTACATACAAACAATTTTAATCAACACTAATTAAATCACCCAACCTTAATAAATAATTAAATTGACATTGGAAACAATTTTTTTACATACAAACAATTTTAATCAACACTAATTAAATCACCCGACCTTAATGCCTCCTAGTGTAAAAATAAATTATGCAGTTTAGTATATCTTTTCAGTAAAGATTAGAAAAGCTGTATGAAATTTTATTTATGTTATGAATGAAAAAATTGTTTTTGGAAAAATACAAGATTAAATGCTTTCTTATTAGTTCTTTGACAGTCTGTAAAAAAAAAAAAAAAATATTGATAAATTGAGGAGCCCTGTACAAGGATTGTTTCAAAATTAAACAGGGCATACTTTAGAAGATACTTTTAAAAGCATACTTTAGAATAGTTTTCTTACATCCTATATTTTTTAGCATAATCACCTCTACTTACAAAAAATAGGATAGAAGATTTTGCTTCCGAGAATTCTAAAATGCTGTTACTTCTCGCTGATACCACATTTCGACATTTAAAAAACCACATAAGTCATTATTTTTCCAAACCCAGTGAAATAAAGTGCTTTGATAAGTGTTTCCAAAATATCAATGCTAACAAAATAAAAATATTACCAAAAACTAATCACTAAAATAAACCCACACTGTTCCGTGCAAATTCATGCACTCATGCGATCTTACGAGAAATCAATTTTCATTAATTTCTCAAAAGTTGGGAGTCAAGTGGCCGATTCAATTATGAAAAAAATTATTTTATTGCCGCAAAAATTCGGTACAATGTCCAGTTTAAGTCTCAGTTGAATCAAAATTTCTATTTCAATAATAAGAATGTTATTGTCGAACAAATCTTAACACCAATAAAATAAACAAACACACAGAAACATTGAAACGTCAAGGTTAAAGTGTTACCAAACTACGCGATGTCCATGCAGTCTTTACTCCTTTACAAAAGGTCTTAGCTTTTCAAGTTTCGGAGATAGATAAATGAAGGCGCTTTTAAACCAAATTTGGAATTACGAACCTCTTTTTAAGGATAAAATATAGCGGAAATATAGAAAATCGGAAGCTGCAATATATCGAGCTATGGTAATCTGTATAGTAGGGCCTTCGAACGACCAAACAGCAAAATAATCGGAATGTGTTGTGCTATAAATAAGTTCGATAGCGTCTCTTGGGGAATTTTTGTTTTTTTTTTTTAATTGAAATTACTGAGGACAGGGTAAAATGTAAATATTGTAAAGTTGTTTTAATTGCATCTTTGCAAGAGGAAGTACATTCATTTGTCTTTTTTTTTAATTATAAAGGGCTCATTTATAAAAAAGACAAGAAAGTGTTGATGTTTGCCAAAGTCCGCCCCGTGTCAACTATACATGCTTAAAATTTTCAATAATTCAGTTGTTGATATGAGGTGCCAACTACTGGGCTACTGTCTATGCCTCACCATGGCACAGTGGTTATATCACTGAAAATGGTAGACGGCCGAAGTGGGTCCCGGGTTCGGGTCCCATCGCGCGGTCGTCGATCTAACGGTCTGGAGTTTTGGTAGGTTTTCTCCCGATGTAACGTGAATACGCGTTAGAACCCCTTAGAAAGTCCTCTTACCAAGGCATCCTTCATCTTCGGCAGATACCCCTCGCGCAGGTTTGCCTTAGTCACACAAAATGACAATCACAAATACTGTTTAATTTGATAATATGACTTCTGATTGAGATATAATTAGCTTTTTACACTGAAAAACACGCCTGATACTTTGTTAAGATCCTACAACCATCGGGATGAATAGTTGACATGGGTGTCAACTATTCAATTACAGACTGTCGAGTACTGATTTATTTATTTTTTAGATGCTCCTTCGACGGATAAATTTAGAAATTCTATGGAAGAAGCTATGAAAAGGGCTGTAAGATAAAAATTGCATTCGTAGAGGCTGTCGAATTTGGAGAAAAGAAAAAGCTCACACAAAACTGTTAAAAGAAGAGATTGTTGACATTATATGACCAAGTATTCTAGAAGATGGCTTTAGGAAGTGCAGCTTATACCCATGGAGCCTGGGAATCGTAAAACTTCCTTTTAAAGCTGATGCCAATAACATAATAGCTAACAAAGAAGAAAAGGAAAATTAACGTATTTAGCACCGCGGAATATTTTATTTCGCCTTGGTGGCAAAAGTTCAAGCGATGCCACTTTTTGCAGTGGAATACGGATTTTATAGAAAATATACAGGGAGAATCTAAACTCTTGGGCAAAACTTTAAGGGGTGATAGAGCACGTAATAAGGAATCAGAATCACATAGCAATGTGGGGTCAAAAACGCAGTTTTAACTTACCCGGTAATAATCACTTTGTGAAAAGTATTGAAGTGTTCGTCTAATTTCTTAACCAAGTTTCATAAATAATAGGCTCGTCTCCAAACATTTCATCCATGAAATAAAATAGAATTTTTAAACTATGAATTTTAGTCTTCTGTTTTCGGAGAAAAATTCATTAGTTTCTGACGAACAATGATCGGAAAGTGCTCTGTTATTTCAGAACTTTTTCCAAAGTGATTATTAACAGCTACATGAAGACGATGTTGCCTACCCCATATTGCTATGTGATTCTGATTCTTTATTATGTGCCCTACCAACTCTTAAAGTTTTGTCCAAGAGTTTAGATTCATCCTGTATAATACTTTACTATGTGCACCACTCTCAAAATGTTACAAAAATATACAATTTTTTTCAATATATGTGTTGACTTTTATTTTATTTTTTTTTCCTTTAACTTACCACTAACCAGAAACCAAGTACTTCTAAAAATGTATGAAAATTCATACCCTTTTCCCACTGTAAGTAACAAAATTTATATTTATTTATCTATATATTTGCTGAATAGAAAGATGAAGAATAGAAGATCTCCTCGCGGCTATCAGATATAAAAATAAAGTAAATTAAAATAATTATTCTAGTGCTTTATAGACCACAAAATGGGGCAAGTAACATTTATTATCAATGTATCACAATATTTAAATAAATGCTTTTTTAAAAATTATTAATTAATATTTGCCCCCGCTTACGAACGTTCAATGAAGACAATACACTTTTCATTGATAAAAAAGAAAGCTTATTATTTTACAACTTTAAATTTATTGTGTTCCTAGGTACTAGGATTTAAAAATGAGTATACATTTACTTGGAAAGCTTTGAGTGTAAAACTTTATGAAGAACACAAGAAAAAGATTTTTGGAAATTATAATAACAAGACAATTGGAAATTATAACATGTAGAAAAATGACACTGTGTTTGTTTTACTAAGTATAGATGAAATCATTTTAGTTTGCAATTTAATTTTATAATTTTTCTTCAGTTCTACCGATGTTTTAACCAAAAGTTAAAAAAATGAATATATATATTGTAAATAATGGATATGTATTACAAAATTATTTTAAGTATAAACATTCAAGCTTTGTCTTTGGGTGTTGCTTATTTTAAAAATCAATTTATTTTCAAATTTACTTAAAAACTGTAAAGTATTGCTTTCCGAGCACATATGTTATGCATATGATATTTAGTTTATCCCGAGTGGATTTGCTTATCGGGAATACATAAATATCGACGTCCCAATCTGCCAATATTACATAGATATAAATTCTTTTTAAACAGTAAGCATTCCCCTTAGTTTATGATGTTCTTCAGATCGATGGACATCCCAGCAAAAGTATGGCGTTTACTAACACCTATAACCAGTTGAAAGAAAGAAAATATCACAGTACACCCAAGGAAAAAAATTATCCTTCATCTGAAAATAATTGGAAATTGTTTTTCTTCGGTAAAATAAAATATGTAGAAGTAATTATGACTATACAAGATGAAATAAAATAAGTTTTACAATCATATAATATGCACAATTTATTTTGTGAAAATTTTGAGATAAAAAAGTTCCACAAACAATAGCATAGAATATTTCAAAATTAAAATTCAAGAATTATGGCTTACAATAAACTCAGAATTTAATTTAATAATGTAATGGAGACTCATGCATTTTGAGAACGTCTGAAGAGATGTCATGATGACTAGGACCCGGCATTGGAGTTTCTTAAGTTGATGGATCATTTCACCCACCTGTATGGCTGCCCACTTTATAGGTCATATTACTGGGACACGCCGAGAAACATAACAAACCAAACAAGTGTAATTCACATACAAACACATACTCTATTCAGTAATCCAAGTACTATATCTGCACATTAAAGTATTGTATTACTGAATAAATAGGAAAGTTATTGCTTACCTTATAACATATGATAAAACCTAATTTATGGAAGAATTATTTCAGACACATAATACACCGATCACTTAAATATCGTCACTGCTTCTTTTTTACTTTACAAGTTTATGTATTACCTGATAGATAGCGCTCGCTACCTGTCTGGAAGGAAACACGTGGACCGTTTTGCCCGCTAGGATCATTTTGGCCACCTTCGCTTAAAGAAAGTTTACGCTTAGAATGTTTTTCTTTATACAAGCAAATGAATGCAAAATTTAAGCACGTATTTAGATAGCTAAAATAACCACAAACAAATAAAAAAATAACTGCACAGACTACAATAAAAATAAAATGTTACTAAACAGTAGTAACGCTTTTTATCACAAGACCTTTTAAATGAGAAAATTACAAATTAGCTTAAACTTTCGCGTAAAATCAGATTTGCAAGAGTAAAAATATTTTTAACACGATATACGTGAATAATTAGGTTTATTAATGCATAATATTTTCAGGTTTCTATTTTAAAAGTTGTTTATGAAAACGAATTATCATAATATGAATTTTTATTTTGAATTCATTATAATTCTACTTTCTTAAAGGGAAGACTTTAAGCCTCATCTAACCTCTTGGTTGTATTGCGCTTCAACATTCCCTTCTTCTGACTAATAAGTATCCTATGCCTTTAATGTCTCAAACAAAAAAAATCATCTCCCAAAAGATGCATTCTATGAAACAATTTTTTCTTTGCCACCTTCAAGTAATTTAGTTGGAGTAGTTTTCTTCTTTCGTTGTATTCTCTAAGTGAGCTATTCCTAGAGAATATCCATTACTCCACTAAGCAGATGAAAAGTTAGTCTTCAGTCTTTAAGAATTTGCGCTAATTGTTTCTTTTCCCTCGAAGATGCATTTTGCTAGAAGTTAAATGATTATCTTCCCTGTTTATATCGTATGCTTGTTAGTAATATAAATGAGTACTCACCTGTTTATCGTATTTTTAAGAGAATAACAACAAAAATGAAAATTCTGTTGTTTATTTGTTTGCTGGTAAATAATTCTGAAGGAGTTTTTAATTTTTCGCATTAGCATAACAAATGATAAGATCTGTGCTTTATTAATTTTAATTTTTAGTTTATTTTATTTACCTAGTTCCAAAAGTCATAAAGTCTAGTAACTGTTACTTAGGAAGCGCAAGAAAAATCTTACAAATTTACAAATAAAGATCTTAATTTTATTTATTTATTTATTTATTTTTGTAATTTTTATGAATTTTCCTTTCAATTCCATACAATTACGGCCAAAAATGTCGCAGTGTTAGTTTAATAAAAAAAACTCTAAATTATGTTAGGTATAAACGTGTTGGGGAAAATGAGTTATGGGAATTGGTTCGAAACTCTCTTTCACTGAAAACTTTTATATACTAAAGTTACGAAAGATCACAATTTAAAAAAATCTAAAAATACACTGCTCCAAGAGCAACAATATGACGAAAGAAAAAAATGTGTGTTTTTATTCAATGATTCTTCAGATATAAAAAAATGTAATTTAACTTTTAAAAGTAGTTAAAAATCAAAATATTTTCCTTTTCTAAAGCTAATTACTATGTCTAAACACTTGCTTTATTCACACTTATGCATACATTTTGTCGTTGTGTCGCAGTCGCTCTAAGTAAAGCGAATTCCAGAAAAATATAAGTGGTCGTTTTCTTTCCTGGAACAGAAGGAGTCTCACGATTTTAAAAATGTCGAGTGTGGATATTTTCCAGTCCTATACAGATATGGATCTAAACCTACCGAATTAGCTGGAATATAATGCGATATTTTGTGACTGATCATTTCCCGTTAAAAACCTGACTCTCGCTAAATTCGAGGTCTAAATATAGCATTTTTCTAATTATCTTGATGAAAAATCTCGGGGTCACGTTATATTCGGGCTATAAAAAAAAATTCGGTAAAAAACGGTCATTAAAAAAATTCATCATTGTTATTTCCCTAATAATTATAACTGCAATCCCTGTTTCCATAAATTGTCACCCTGGTTTCAAAATAAAAGAAAACAGTATTCCAGCTGCCAACTCTAGATAGTGTGGCATTTAACTTTTAAGAAAATTACCAACGCTGTTTTTTTTCTGACGCAAAAAACATATGTAACTGACGCACTAATAAGTTAGGGAATCAAGAGCAACTGTTATTGCTGTGGATCAAACAATTCTGCATTTTACGAACTTCTTAACTCATATTTTGAAAATATTTAGTTTTCAAAGAATTTTACTTATAAAATATGTGCATATTTCTAACATTTTATCAATCTTCACGCAAGCAAATAGAAGGGACGTAATGAGTTTTGAGACCTTGCGACTTAGATAGCATAGTAAAATGCTTCAGACCTGATGAAATAATTTCTCTCCAATTGCTATGTGCTTGTATGTCAATATTTTTTACAATAATAGGGATTGAATTTGTAATAAAATAAACAACACAAAAAAATCCTACTAACTAAATTCCCGTAAAGTAAGCAACTCAATTTAAAATTATTAGTAGTCACTTTGTAATATTCATACAAAAATTGTATCTCCAATTCTGGACACCTGGTCTCAAACGGTTAAACAATCTTTTTTTTAACTATAAAGCAATTTCGACACTTCTTTGGAAAGCACTTTTTATCAAGGAAGCATTGAAAGTGAATGGCAATATTTTATAGTGTGTTACCAAATAGCACGATTCAGTTTTTTTTTTTTTTTTTTTTTTTTTTTTTTTTTTTTTAGCTCTCATGCGGGGTCCTTACGAAGGACAACTAACTTTGAAAAAAAGTAACTCTAAAACGGTGATTGATAAAAGTATGAAAGTAGGTGTATTAAAAACCATAAGAATTTAATACAGAAGCCGCAAAATTTTAGTAACAAATTGCAAGGATAGAGAGCGTTGTAAGCTGTAATATGGATACCAGAAAGAGAGTTCAGTCGCTGACAGCAGTTACATAAAAGCCGACTCAATATACGCACCTTTCAGAATACAAGTTTGTCACACAGGAAAAATAAAGTTTTCAGGAACTTTGTACTTTGTTACCGAAAATCGACATACATGCCTGAAGAATAGCCCCCTCCAGCTCATCGTGTGTTTGAGGATTTTTACAGTAAACAATGCCTTCAGTGCAACGCAATAACTCCTTTATCGAAGTATTAGTCCAGAATGTCAAAGTTGTTTTAAGGTTTTAAAGCAATTGGTTAAGAACTTTTGGAGTTTTGACATTTGCATTTTTATTTATAATGATTAAATTATTTTTTATAGAAACGTTAGTCTTCTAATATTTCTATTGACAAAGAATAAAAACTAAATTTTCGATCGTTTTCTTTCTTCTTTTTTTTTTTTTTTTTTTTAATTCCAAGCTTAAGTGGTCCCTCGTGAATTCTGCTCAATTTTTTAAAATCTTATTTTGTCCTAAAATAACATTGTAATTAGTTATACAAAAAATAGTGAAAATATGCAGAGGTTAAGAGAAATCACAGCCTTCAGTGAAACACAGTTTGAAAAACCTCTGCACTCTAAAAAGTACACAGAAAAGATAATTGTTTCTTTTTGTAATTATCGAGTAATTCAGTTAGATTAGTTTTCTCCTACTTTTGTTTTATCCAGCGGACGATTCAGCTACGTTCTGTAAGAATTTGGATTAACTGTTCCTTTCAAATGATCTTTGTAGTTCTTTTACGACCTCCATAAAATAAAGCTGCTTAGTGCAGTGAGTGCGTTATTTCGTTATTCCTTTAATTAAAAATATGAACATGAAACCATATTTTTTTTATCCTATTAGGCTGTATATCATGGTAAAAATGTATCTTTATCTATATATTATTTTGAAACATGTTTTTCTTCCGACAACCGAATTGAGAGAACGGCTGGATGTAAAAACTAGGTTGAGGTGTCTGAAGAAAGGTCTCGGCCCGTAGATGTGCCATCAAAAGAGAAAAAAGTCGAACGGTTTAGGCGTGGCGGAACGGCAAAGGTGCAAATTTTCGCCATAGAAATAACATTGTGGTTTATTAACGCAGACGATTGATGACGCAGACGATTGCCTTAGCTCCGTAAGGTTTGATTTATTTGGAAAAATATTTGTTAGAAATTGCATCCGTTTGTAAATGTTGTGTGGCAAATGTGGCAACAGTGTGAAGTGATAATAAATATGTTGTTCTAAATTCTGATTAGAATAAGAGCGATTTTAAAAAAATAAGTGAAAGCCGACTTCGAATTACTTCACCATGAATAACAATTAATCGCATTCTAAATTAAAAGGCTTTGGCCAAATTTTCACGAAGTATAGCAGATATTGCCAGATTGAGTTTAGTCTTGGAGACTTATTTTTCGACGACAAACTTGGCGATAACTCGCAAAAACTGGTAATATTTCGCCATAGAAATAACACTGTAGTTTATTAAAACTCATTGTTGGCAGCTAAAAACGCCTTCTTTATTTTGACGCTTTATCGCTTATCTGTTAATCTGGAACGTGTTTTTACTGTATCTACTAATTTAGAGAACGGCTAGGTGTAAGAGAATTTTTAAATTGTCTAAAATCAAAAGTCGAACAGATCAAACATGGCGGAACGGCAAATGTGCAATTTTTCGTCATAGAAATAACATTGTGGTTTATTAAATACATCTGGAAATCATAAAAGCTTTCTTTATTTTCGTGCTTTATTGCTTATTTCCTTAATTTTTTCTATGTATTAATTGGAAACATGTTTTTCCGGTATCCACTAAATTGAAAGAACAGCTATGTGTAAAAATTTGGTTGAGAGGTCTAAAAAAAGGTCTTGGTCCGTAGATGTGTCATCCTAAAGAGAAAAATTTTTAAAGTCGGAGGGATCCTGCGTAGCGGAACTTCAAATGTGCAATTTTTCGCCACAGAAATAACATTGTGGTTTATTAAATGCATTTTGCTGTCATAAAAAGCCTTCTTTATTTTAGCGCTTTAGCGCTTTATTAGCAACTAGGGTGCTATTTCGTTCACGCCCAGACTTTGTCTACTCGATTCTGTCGATATGATTTGTAGACAGGTTTTGTAGAGATGAACTGTCACGGTGGAAATCTTTTTAAATGTGTTTGCCACATAACGCGGAAGGGGGGTGAGAATAAGTCTGACAAGGTTTGCGATTTTTGATAATTGATCGCCAAGTTTGCGGGGGAAAAAAAAAAACCAACTTAAAAACCGAACCATGCCTGGCGATGGTTGTAAAATAGCTTTAGTAGGCAAATTTAATATAGATATTAATTCCAAAGATGTGTTTTATGCAACGAGAAAGACAAATATAGCACACTCATGGATTATGATGCTCATTCCGAACAGCATTTAAAATGGTGAAGTATAGTTGGAATATGCTTGGCGAAGAATGTAAAACAGTTTTAGCAGCTATAGATTTCGATTCCAAAGAAGTCTTTTGTGGAACAAGGAAGAAAAATACGGCACGGCCATGAATAATGATACACTTTTCAATTTAATGAAACAAGGAAGAAAAATAGGGACGGCGCATGGATAATGATACGCTTTTAATATACAGCACTTTAGTGAGTATTTAAAATATGACAGTGTTTCAGATTTTCTTACTGTTTTTTGGGGAGGGAGGGGGACCCGTTTCAAATCTTCCCTAAGACCCGATAATTCTGTCGTCAGGCCTGCATGTAAGTAATAAGAAACAAATTTCCTTTTATTATGTATAGTTGCTTCGATTCAAATTTGATATTTTGTGTTGAAAAAATTATCTGAATTCCATAGCATGGGAAGAATTTTGTCAAGCAGGCAGGTCATCCTCCTCCCACCCCTTTTATTTACTCCATTATTAATCTCGAACTCTGATTTAACCCGCTAGCTCACTTCGTTGAAAAGACGTGATAACAGCTGCTTTCTGTGTTTAGCTTTCTCTTTTGGTCAATGATTGGTCCAATTAGGGAAGGGGGGACCATTGAAGGTTGTAGTTCTAAGAAACAAAGCCTGTGCTTCAAGGTCTAAGTACACAAAATAAACTAATTGCGCCAGGGACTAGCAAAAATTCAGGATGATTCTTCGTAAACCACGCTACATTTATAAAACTTTCGGAAAAAAATTGTTAGCATGAAATTGCACAGCAAAATATTTTTCATATCTTTTCTCCATACAAATACATTGTGGTTTGTTAACGACATTGACGGCAGTTATAAACTCCTTCTTTAGTTAGCAATTTATCTTTTATTTCTTTAATTTTTCAGTTTTCAGTCTGATACTGGATCTTTACAATCGAAGGTAGCTTGAGAAAAGGCAAATAAAGCAGGGAGCGCGCGATCGCCATTTGGCGGATTAGATTTTTTTGTCTCTTGCAGAATTCAGAAATTTTTCACTATTTTCGCTTCATACTTTTGGCGTTTACCTTTCTGCGCCCGTATTTTCCCATGGAATGTTGTATGTCACTCTTTCAATGGTTAGATCAAAGAATGCTGTGGCAGTCAAGATCATTTAAGAGAACTCACCTTGACGTTTCGTGATCGACGACTTTACCCAAAATATCGTCTTCAACGAAATCCTCAATTAGAATGTGTAACTGTATTTGCTCATTCATCATTTAATATCTACTCTTCTTTTTTTACTTAATAAAGAGAGTTAAAAACAAATTTTAAAGATTTCAATCATTTCATCGTCATGGTACAGTTGCTAAGAACTGGCGTGAAACGTTTGGTTTCCTTCCTGTCACAAGTCATGTTCCGTCCGCGTCGCTGTTTGATTTTTCCTGTTAGTTTTGTTCAAGACCTTGGTGACATTCTTGATCGTTCCCATTTATTTTTGAATATTACAGTCAATAAAGTGACCGTCGAATTCGACGGGTTCCAGCTAGTTACTTTTTTAATTGGCACCAGATGCCAAAAACATAAAATGTGTCTTCCACATAGTACATGCTTTGTAGTCTTGAATTAAGGTGTACAGCAGCACGTCCTATATACGTCTTTGTCGACTAAGACATGCTTTGTTGAAAACAAATTTACCCAGAAAAATCATACAAATTGGAGGTTCAATGTTTCAGAAACATTCAACGAGCTTGTATAAATCTTTCGAGTATATGATTTCTTAAGCCTTGTCTTCATTTTTATTTGTGTTGAAATGGCGCCTATTGGTGAGATTAATACTTTCAACGTTTCAGTGCTGAAATGTCAGACGCAAAAGTAGCGTTGAGTTTAATTTCCACAAAAATGAAACAGTGAATGTAGTGACTTGAGTGTTATCCAACAATTTAATTTTTAGTTAAGATTTTTTTCAAGATAGTGAATTTCAAGTGTAAATGGGTGACAAATTGCTCACTTCAGAACATGCCATTAAAATTTATTCTAGTATTTAAGTAAAATTTGATTAACTTGAACCACCAGCTATTTTTATAATCATTCTTTTTCATTTAAACAAAGACCATATGCATGTAGGGGAGAGCGGAGTACAGTGGGTCAGGGGGTACAGTGATTTATTGAAGATATTTGCAAGTGAATAGTTTTCAAATGAGAAAATTACTTACCGTAGGTATGAAACAACTTAACTTTATGGGAAAAGTTAAACATCTCATTTCGATTGTAGCGGGAAGAAAGAGCCATTTTTTTCCTGATCGTCTGGATGAAATTTGAAGAAATCATGTTATTACACTGGAAATTTGTTAACTAAATAAGATTTATGAAGTATGTTTATGTAGCCTAAATTACCTTCTTTTCTATTATGTTGTATTTAAATGAATATTCCGAAGATTTGAAATTTCGAGGTGAAAATTTATACATTGGTTCATATGGGGCACACTGGGTTACTTGGAACTGAGTAAAATGGGTCAGTGACCCATTGTGTCCCCATTTATTTATTTATTATCTCTGTATAAGTTTCTTACTGTTTAATATTTGAATGATCTAAATTTATCTAAATAAGTATTCCACATCAGCCACAGAATATACAGTTAAAATTATGTAAAACAAAAAATGACATCATTTATGGTGAAAATCTTTTCCTAACCCTGATGCAAAAGAGAAAAAACTGAGAGACAACCTAAGAAAACAGAAATTCTTACAGATGTACCTGTAAACATCACAATCCAAAATGATATGATGAAAAAAATAAGAGTGAAAGACCTAATGATATAAGCAGGTGAGAAAAAAAAGTGTATGCTTGTAATCTTTACGCGCGATTGAAGTAAAACTTCTTTGACGTTTACGACACATATCACTGAAATGATTAAACCTAAAATAAATATCATATTATAATTTAATTATATTTATTATTCATGTACTTTACAAAGATTATATAAATGTTATATTCATATTATTCATTGGAAATAGGTGCTTGAATGTCATTGTGATTTTTATGTATGAAATTATAGGTTTGTGGTAATTATAATGGGAAACATAAATTTAACTCTCTAAATTTGCTAATTTTCTTGAAAATACAGCATCTATCGTTGTTCCGAAACGCGTTGTTGATTGAAGTCGAGAAGTATTCATAGTTAGATCCAATTTTTCTTTTAAAAAATCAACTAATGACTTAGATTCTTGAGAGCGAAAATTAACATTAAAATCTCCAGTAAGAATCATCGGTAATTCATGATAATTACTTAGAATCCAGGAAGTCTCCATGTTGTAGTATTATTCTTTAACTGTTTTCGTATACCATTGTTCCGTCTGGAGGTTGGGTCTAATGGGGGGGGGGGGATGTCCGTAGTCTAGTATTATACTTTAACTGTGTTCTTTAATTGATGCTTTCCTCTGTTTGTGGGGTCCGAATGCAGGTAATGTAATTTTTGTTGTGTTTTTCTATCACAGTGTTCTTAAGCGTTGATTTCGTCTGCTAGTAGGTTTCGAAGCATTATTCTGTATCCATGTTTTTAAACTGCAGGTTCTGTCCATTGTTTCGGATTGATTGCAGCCAGGGTCCGTTTCTTACGTACTGACATCTCTTAAAATGCATCTCTTGGGCAAAATAATAACAGACACGACATACATAATATTTAGGAGTTTAATGGCCTAACGGCCAATGCAACTGGCATTTGACAAATAATAATATCACTTCACTTCGAAACTATTGCCTACATTTACTACGAAATAGTATCATAAGACAATTATGTAATTAAAACACATCTGAAACCAGTAATTACTATATATCAGGCTCATAAGTCTATGTATTTAATTTTTTGAAGTTTTGATAATTCAACAATCTCCATTTACTTCTCCCCAATGGAAATATAAACAACCTGAGATGCGCAGTTACCCAGTGTGCGTAGCGCCATCTGTTTGCAACAACGGCGTTCTCCAACTTTCTAAGAGAAGTGTCCCCTCCTATAAATTTACCTTCGTGGGATCGAAGTATGATCCTCCAACAGTGTTCTTAAACGAAAATTTCCCTCTGCTGTTTAGGTACATTTGCAGCCACTGTCCCTTTAATTGTGGTGTTCCATCTCCTTGTTCTTAAACCGTTGTTCTGTCTTGAAGTTGGGTTAGAATCCAAGAAAAGTGTTCTTAAACTGACGTTTCCAACTACTTTTCCGGTTCGATTGCAGACAGGTTCTATTTCTTTGTGCTTTTCCAAAACCTTGTATATTATTCATCTAAAAATAAGGATTATCGACAACCTCCTGTGAGGTTGGGATTACATGTAAAATATTATGCTGGATGTACCTTCAAATCGCTTATTGATATATAAATAAAGATTGATGTCTCAAACAAACGGCGAGAAATCGCCCTTTCTTTCCCTAACAGGGTCCCGGTATTTTTACACGATGAATGTTAAAGCGTATCAAGAGTTAGTCAAAATACTAACCCAGCTTTCTAGTAAGCGGACGCCAAATATTAATCACTGCACCAAGTCGTTAATTTTAAAACGCGTTTGGCATTTGTATGTTCATCAAATACCACCACGGCAGTAATAATTCTATGTCTGAAAGTAAGTACTAGCCGCAATATAACGATACACAATCAAGAAAATAAACGTTAGACCTCTTAAAAACAATTTAATTCAAAATTTATTTCCAACGGAAATCTTCACAAACTCCTCAGAGTGTATAGAATTTTACAACTAGTTGCCATTGGCAAAACGAGATATTTAAATACATATTTTCTGGATAACGTTGCTATCTCAAGATAAACTAAATAATGATAATAATGATAATGCATTTTCAACAATGAAGTCGGCGAAAGGAGCGAGCGGTCGAAAATGTAGGATTTTCAGTGGTTCTTCTTTTTCAGGTGCGCTTGCCGTGGAGTATATGACATATACGTCACTTCCTTTACTGAGCGTTATTTCCGTGAGAAAAAAAAAAAATCTGAGTTACTCCCTAATCGCGACTAAAGAAGTTTTACTTCAAAAAATATTACAAGCAATTGCTCAAACTGAGCTCAACTGAACGTAACTCAACTGAAGAAGAGGACGAATGAAAAGAATCTGCTAGTGAATCTGGATTTTCAGGAGTTGGAATTTGAAGATGTAGAAGATTTTAATGATGACGTGGAGAATTTTGAATTATTCATGGTCAAGGTGCAAGAAAAAAGGCAGTTTTAAACACTACGTTACTGAAGTTGTAGGTAAAAACCAAAATGAATTTGAAGTGCTCTGCATGAAAGGAATTCAACAAGGTTATGCACTTATCTTTGATAAGGCAGAATTTATACAGCAGACAATAAAGATATTGTGAGGAAGTTGCCAAAATCTAGTATTACAAGGAACTGAGAGAACAGTGGCAAAGTTAACTTTTACTGTAGATTTTCAGTTATAACGTCCAAAAATCATTGTAAAATATCAGTTTTTGATTTATTGTCTTGAAAATAACCATAAAATTTTGTAAACTTAATAGTAATAAAAAAGATATTATCTAAATAAAACCTTTTTCTTTAATCTTATTAACAAATTTAGTGTGTATATATTTTAGAGCCGTAAAATTAATATTTAACTTAAAAAAACTTATGACATATACGTCACTTTAGCTACTTTAATATCTAACTTAATACTAAATGTTGCCAGACAGTAAAAAAGTTGAAATTACTCACTATCGAGTAAAAGAAAATTTTTTATTGTGTTTTTCGTTAGCTGTCTCACTGTACCTCATTTGTTGACCCACTATACATCTTTACAATGGACCCACAAAAAGTTCTTAAGAAAAATGTTTTTTACTGTGGAAAAACTTACACAATCGATTAGGATAGACAATAGATCTGAAAAAATAATACATTAGTTTGATATTCTGTTTTAAAAATAGTTTTAGAATTATTTTTAGAAATTAAAATATTGATCCACGGCACACCCGTCTCCCCTACTATGCCTCATTTGTCTCTGGAAAAAAAATATCCAAGGAAAGGTTCTAGACAGTAACATTTCCTCTTTAACCTTCAATTAATTTAGTTAGATAAATTTTCTTTATTCGCTGCATTAACTATGTTACGTTTCCTGGTAACTCCACGGAATGAAATTCAAGCAGAATGTTCCTGAGCAATTCGCAAGACTTCGAACTACTTTTTTTAACTTTTACATACTATTTCACTCTAAAATAAAATGCTTCTTAACTGTCTAGGGATATGCTTATTCGTATTAAAAAGGATATCGTATTAAAAAACTAATTCTAAAGTCATAAATTTTATTCCGGTGCTTCAAAAATACCTGGAACAGTTGTAAAGGGTAGTAGAGGAACTGCGAAGATTCGGAATGACATACAGCAATGCAGCATAAAAAAGGGTTCTTTAAATACACTGGCTAATAATCGGTTCAAACAAAGAGTTGAAATATTTTTTTTCACTTTCCTTATTAATGTTCATTACAAATATATTGTTTTTTAGTAATTAAATATCTTATAAATAAAAATGAAATTCTGTTTGTTTGTTTGTTTGTTTGTGGATTTGAGTTGTATACAAATCCACAAAAATGGACCTATCAGTCTGAAATTTTGCACAGATATGTAAAATAATATAGAATAAATCGTAGTCCACTTTAAAACTTTGAAAGTCCACCCGTTCCCGAAATTTAAGAGATTTTTTATGTTCTCCACACAAAAATCTTTCCGTAATTCTAACCCCTGTAGGGAAAAAAGTGTGAAATAAGGATCGTGGTTGCCATGTGTGGCGATTTTGCCGAATAAGATGTTTTAAATTCTCAAAAATAAAAGAATAATAATGATTTTTTTTTGTTAGTTTATATTTGTAAGATTATTAATTTTTTATTATAATATCGTGTGCATGGGAAATCGGAGCAGGAATGAAATGTTTTATACGCAAAGCAATAAGAATTGAAGATTTCCGAGGCTAATATGTAATTTTTTTTAGTTTGGCGAAAAATAAAATGGCTCAAAGGCCGATTTTGAGAAAGTCAGTTCTAGTGGTTTGCACAGTTTTCGGCTTGGCGAAATTTATTGAGAGCTTAAGGAAATAGATTTTTGAAAACAAGTGCAAAGGTTTTATTAGAATACAGCGTTAAATTTTAATGATACGTGAAGAAATAATGCAGTTATTAAGGCATTTCAAGCGATCTATCTTCAGAATTCTCGCCGATTGAGTACATTGATTTAAGTTGGGGGAATTCCGCCAAATTTCAGAAAATTGAAATCTTCTCATTTAGTACATCGGAGTAACGATGAATAAAACACGTTATAGTTGATAATTTTAAAAAATTCGGTGTATTAAGGGATTCCACCTTTCAAATAAAGGCTTGCTTTACTTTTTCGCGGTCGAACCATTTCCCATATTGATTGCTGCTAAATCAATGCTTCGAATGATTTCCTGAAAAAACGCTTGCAAAATGGCGTACGTTGGCAGTTTGGCGAGGCTTAGATTTGAAACTGGATTTTATTTGAGACTGGGATATATAATGACACTGGTTATAGATAAAAATGAATGTTGGTATGTGTGTATGAGGTTGAAAAACTCCAGCACCGTTGCACCATGAAATTTGGTTCACCTAAGTCTTTTATCATTGAGAAGCTTTTTATGCTATCCGTTTTCCTCTAACTTGCCACTAGGTGGCGCAGCAGAACGTCGAATTCTATTCCGTTTAGCCGTTTACTATGCGAATATCGTCCAACCGATTTCGATGAAATTTGGTACACGCGGATATTAGAACACGGAGAATATTTTTCATTATCCATTTTGCTGTAAGTTGCCGCTAAATGGCGCTGAAAAGCATCAACTTCTATACCGTTCGACCGATCTGCATAAAATTTTTTATACTTACACATTTGAGCACGAAGAATATATTCTAACTGCGTTCTTTTTGATGTTACTCACCACTAGATGGCACTGCAATGCATTATTATTTTAACTCGCCACTAGATGACGCTGCAGCAGGCCAAATTCTTGACCATTCAAACGGTCGCTATGAAAATCAGTATACATAGCTATTTGAACAATGAGAATATTTTGGCGTTATCCATTTTGCTATAACTCGCCACTTGACGTCGCTGTAGCAAATCATTACTTTAATTAACCACTAGATGGCCCTGCAGTGTATCACTTCTTGACTGTGCAAATGATCGCTATGAAAATAGGTATACATAGTATTTGAACACGGCGAAGAGTTTGGCGCTATCCATTTTCCTATATAATTTGCCACTAGATGTCGCGTCAACACATGAACTTCAGGGCTGTCCAGCCGATCGTCCTGAAATTTCGTATTCATCGATATCTGAATGCGAAGAATATTTCCGCCGTATCCGATTTGCTAAAACTCGCCACTAGATTGCACTACGCCGCATGACCTTCTGCACCGTACAAACGATTGCCTTGAAATTCGGTATGCATGGTTATTGAACACAATATAAAGCGATATCCATTTTGCTATATCTCTTTATTACAATAAATAGTAATCACCACAAATCGTAATGTCAAAAAGTCCATTCATTCCCGTGCGAAGAACGGGTACTTCAGCTAGTACTATCATAAAACTTTCAAGAGTTTGGATATGCGTACAAAATGTGACAATTTAATACATCGATTAATGTTGTAGACTTTAATATTGCATTTTAATCAACAAGAGAAATTTTACTGCTTTTAATGCATTTGTGCACAATTTGATCCATAGCTACCTCGATCCATGCAAGATTTCTTTTCATAAAAGTATCACTTCGTAGATAGTTTTCCTTCAGCATGTTCAGATCCTCCAGGATTTTTTATTTCATTGCAAAAAAAAAGTACGAGTATGTTTGAAAAATCAATGCAACAAATCTTAACCAGAAAGTTTATTCACGAAATCCATGACATGCACAAACGTAGTAAGGCATTTGGTGCGGTTTATTTTTCATCATAGGTTCCATGGGCAAGAGAGCAATTGTTCAGTATGTATACCAATCTATGGAAATCGGCGATGAAGAAGTTATTGTCCTGGTTGATAAGCCATATAACGTCCTGAACTGTGGCATCGGTTTAGAAATGCCGCGTCTTTCCAGATGCATCTTCAATTTCACGAAGAAATGGAAACACTGGTGCGAAATCTGAGCTGTAGGGAGGATGTTTCTCCTGAAGTATTGTGGCCAACCACGTGTCGATCATTGGTCTTCAGCGGCATTTGATCGCTGTGGTCGTCTGCTGTACCTAGACATATGATTTTATTTGTTCGGGAAATATGTGCACCTGTGAAAGCTCTTCTTACCTTACTGTATGAACCATCTACGTATATTTTAGCACAAATATCACTCGAGCATGAGTAAAAACAACAGGCATGGAAAGGTCTGTTGAGAAAAATGAGTATCCTCCAGTGTAACAGATTAATTTACTCATATAAACTCCGCTACAATACGAAGATTAAATATTAACTCATTTCAATTCAGATAAAAGAGATGTGAGCTGCTTATTTTTATAATTTGCTATAATTTACTATGTGCTATTGGCATGTGTGCGTGTACTGTACTTATGTAAGCAAGCACATTTTTCGTCTAGTCGTATGCTCAAATTTATGGAAACGAGAACTATTTAGATCAAAGATTATTTTTATAGTCTGGATAAAATATACGAGTATTTTTGAAGAATTAGATAGTTTTTCTAAAGTACGTTAAAGTATACAAACATTATGCATTAAATTTTTATATCGCGTATCCACATTCAAGCTCTTGAAAATTCTGGAAAGTAAATTTCATTATTGAAAACAATGATAATTCAAAAATATATATTATAAACATTAATAAAACACGTCAACAGTTCAAGCACTTTGTAGCAATTTTTTAACAGATTAATACCACCCCTTTACAATTTTATAAAGCTCCCAGCATAATCAGTGCTTTTAGTATTATTTTTCCGAACTTTCCTTCTAGAATTATTTTTACGAAAAAAAACACTATTTACAAACACTAGACAATTAAGAACTTTTAATTTAACACGGGTAAATGATAAAATATTGTCCATACTTACCCATTAAAATAGCAGAAAACAGTAAGCTTACCATTTTTTTATCACATCTCAATGAAAATACATTTATGAAAACATGTATCATCATAACTTTTGTCTTACGAGTAAATGGACTGCTAAATGGATACCATTCCCTTATTTTCTTCTCAATCAAAAATAAAAATCACGCCCTGGAGAGGAAAAAGAATGACTAACTTAGCATAAGGGTTAAGGCTATTGATTAGGTAAATAAACTAGGCACTCCGATATTACCTGCATACATCATTGTACTTAAATCTCAGGTATTACGCTATCAATTTTGCCTCAACAAAAAGAAAATTCCAAATATTGTTTGTTTTATTCAACATTCTTGTTAATTTAACCATGCAAATCAAAATTACTTCAAAAGCAATCTTATAAAAATTCTGTTTATTTACGGAATTTTAGTAATACATTTACTTTTTAATACTGGTTGGTACTAGTTTTGTAACCAGTGAGTGATTTTTGTGTCGAGTTTGAAAGCAAGGGAAAGAAAGAATGGATGTACTATCAGCCAGACTGTTTTACAAGCTTTTGAATCTGATTTTAATGATAAGCTACTGAAAGTGCTGCGTTTCGTGACTAAAGGACGTAGCGAGAGTTTTATTAAGTATCACGCATTTTTCTACGACGTTGAAACAAAATTAGGAATCTGAACTGAGAACATATGTCATACTCGTTCTATTAACGTGACCAAAAGTCTCATATTGTCACGTGTTCATCACGCGTTCTGGTCCAGAATAGGTGCTTTCGAATATTCAGCTACACGTTCTATTCTAGTTCTCAGTAGCACTTGCTATAATTTATTATCCATTTGTGTTCGATTACCAGACGTACAAAAAACGTACTCCTGAGTTTGTTCTACAATTTACGTACATTACACCTTCTGAAGACACTCAATGTTGTACGATATGTGATAATTACAAAAACTGCTTAAGTGCCCGCTGTTTTTTTCAAGTAGTAAAAAGTAGCGATGGCTAAAATGATAACAATTTCGAACGTAGAATTGAAAATTAATTAGCTCAGAGTCCAAATTCTGAAACAAATACTGGGGAATTTAATAAATTTAAAGGTTTTCTCTAATAATTAAAAAAATGTATCCCGTTCAATAGAGTAGTCGAGGGTAAGTCGGATTTCCTATTTTAGTTTTGGGATAGTCGCTCGCATAAATGAAAAGGCACTTAGAAAAATTCCTTCCTTTATTTCACAGATACAATTTATCGACCAATATATACAATTTATCGATTATTAATAATACGTTTATAAAAATTCAGTCAAATGATGTAACTGAACTATTTTGAATACAGTTACCAGGTAGATCAGTAATTTATATCTAAAAAGAGATTTTTCCCAACTGATTTTGTATCGACACACATGACTGTAGCTAGTCAACTTTTCAAAAAAACACAGCTTGAAAGCAGTATGCCAAGTAATTTTTGTTTATTGTACGACTCAATTTCAACGAAGGGGAATATTTTATATATGAAACCGGTGTAGGATGTTTTACTCACACCTACTCAAGAAATTTTCCAGTGAACGAAATCTTCTATATTTATTTCAACAGATTGATTTCTAAAAAAAGATACAACTCAAAAGAAATGTGAGTTCTGCTGTTGCTGCTGTTGTTGTGAACATGTACATCGAATTTGTGTGCTTGGCGCGAGCGCACTTATAAAGCCTCGTCAGTAGGTCAACACAAGGGGGGATGCACTCCGTGGTGGTCTTTCTAAAGAGTCCTAACCCGTATTTACGCTAAGTTTAGGAGAAAACCACAGAAAACTCCGAACGGTTAGGTCGACGGACGTGCGATGGGACGGACGTGCGTCAATACCAGTATAATTTGGTGCCTAATTTAGTTCACGTTTATATTCCATGAGTTGCTTTGAAAAATTTGTCAGTTCGGCCAAACCCTTGAAGATACTAGACCCTTTTCCATTAATTTTAGACTATAAATACATCGACTTTAGACATATTTATTTTATTTTCAGATGCGTGGGCATATTGTATGAAGGAAACTGAGATACGTTCCTTAAGTCTCTTCATAAGATCTGTGAAAAAAAAAATGCTTCGCATTATTTACAACCAGCTGATTTTATTTTAAAAGGAAATAAATATGTTAATACGAATGCATTTAAATTTACAGTTTCGTGTAGTATAAGCAAAAAGCGTCTCAATAATAAATCTCTTTAAAGACAAAAAAAAAAAAAAAAAAGAAAAAAAAAAAAAAAAGAAAATATCCCGTTATACATGTATCGAAATTATGTTTGTATTTTAATAATAATGGTTTCTCAATTTCTTATACTAACGTAATTTCGCTGAAGATGTTAGAAAATCTGGTGTTATCTTTTTTCAAAATTCAAGAGAGATCAATTTACATAATACAGAACATGAAACGTAAAGATATATTTTATATTAGTTTTAGAAATTGCATCGCACATTGTTGTTTTGCAAAGCCCCCAAAGTCCTAGCATTAATGCTTGTATTCTCAAATGAAACTGATTCATGATACGCAGATTCTAAAAATATGTAGACATTTTCTGGATTCAAAAGAACTATGTTTAAAAAAGAACAGAAAAATACGATTATTTCTTATTTATTCGAGGAAACGCATTTATAAAAAATAAAGTAAAGTAATACATGAATGTTTTATTTTTAGTTTAAGTAGCTTCGATTCTTTTATTTAGTATTTCTCTATAAAGTAGTAAACACTCGCTCTACTCGACTTTTTTATATTTTAATAACCACAATGAAATTAAGCTAAAGGAACTATTCGTAATTAGGGAAATTACTTTTTCGGGGCATTTTCTGATAAAATACACATATTTCAAAATTATTTATACATCTTTTTTTATTATTTTTCGTCATGGAATTGCATAGAGGAAATGAGATTTCAATGCGCCAAGTGAAAACTAGATATACTTTTTTAAAAATTGTCTAATATTTACGAAGCTACGGGGTAGTAAAATAAAGTTCTGTAAAGTTGGCATAGGGCATTATTCCAAATCTATATTTTTGTAAAACTACTTAAAGTCTATTCAAACTTTTAAACATATGTGTATATTCGGAATAGTAGGGTGGTATAACATGCATTTATCCGAAATTTTGAGCAATAAAATCTGTGCCAATGAATATTTAACATTACTCAAAGTTCTGTTACTTTAAAATTCAAACAGTGAGTAAATTCCGCCATTTTCTATTATATTTCAAAATTTTTCTATGTGATAATAAGTTTTCAAAAACTCTCTGCATCTCACTGTTATTCACCACCAATACACAAAATTTTATCCAGTGACAAACGCATAAACAAGAATGAAGTAAGTAAAAAAAGATAAGATTAGTTTACATATTTCAAGAAGCATATTGAATGATTACCGTTTTTCAAAAAGCTTCTCCCTATCTCGAGGCTCAAAATTTTAAAAGTCTTTCAAAAATTTTAGTGATATAGTATTGTGTTATATTACATTACAGATTATCACCATCCTAGGCAGTTCGATACCTACAGTGATATTACCTTGTGCATGTGCAACTCTTAAACTTTAAAGCTTCCAAATTCTTATGTACATGCAAAGTACAATGCATACTATTAAATGTCACACTTATATAGCCATATAAAGGTGAAAAAATATTCCTTTTATAATCTTATTTATGTAAAGAGACATTTATCTCAAAGTTTATGTATTTTTAGGATTAAATGTAAATAGCAAAACACTTATTAATTTAAAATTGTGGCTTGTGAAACACGATCTGATCACATGATGTTTGCAGTCATATTAAAGCGACAAAGGCGTAAATAGGGGTTAGGATCCCTTAGAAAGTCTCCCGCGGAAGGCAACACCTCTCTTCGGCCTAGGTCCTTCGCGTAGATAATCAGCCATAATACCAAATTTCATTTGGTAGTGTATGGCATGATAAAATATTGAATTCTTTTATACCTTTTAGAAAACAGGACATACTTAACTCATTGGAAAAATTTTGCATACGGGTGATATAAAAGTTTGCATAAATTTTGGATTTCTTTTTTTTAATTTCCTGTATTTTTTGTTGCTTCATAAAATTTTACGCGTTTCTTTAGATTACTTTAAAGAATGCAATTCACACTCAATTACTTTTAAACGTCTTGCATATATGGTCAGTGCCGCAACTAGAATTTACGCTATACAAGGCAACTCTTCTTAGAGCTCCTTCTCTCTTGAAATAACAACGGATAGTGGTGTCCTCATCACCACAGTGTCAGAACAAGTACCCCGTTTGTAGCCCTCTAGCTACGGCCCTCTATTTCAAGAAGAAATTTTATTTGTTTGCCTGTTTCAGTTGCATACAAATCTACATTGTTTTAGTAGGCAAGATTGGCATTTATGTAAATAAAGACTGAACCGAAATTTATTAGCTACTTTAAAAATCTGATTAAAATCCCATTTTTTTCGTTCTTTTTTTTCATTTTCTTTTTTTAATTTAATGCACCCGATAGTGTTAGATTACTCAATTTGAAAATATCTGCAAGTATGAAAATCTTAGATTTTTACCCGTTTAAGAATTTTAATAGTTACAGAAAAGTTTCCAGAAAAATAGATTAATAGTTTATTCAAAACTTTTGCACAAGAAATCATGACTAATTAAAAAATCTTGAAATCGAGCTGTTGCACAAATTTTAGTAATTTTAGTAATTTTCATCCCTGAAAAACAGGACTTCTTTTGCAGAAGTGCCACAAACGACTATAATTACGGTACGGTTCTGAAAAAAAAAAATACACGGAATTAAATTATAGCTAATATAATATCTGATAATTTATTCCTTCTCAGTTTTACAGCGATTTTTTTCATTTTTCAGTGTTGATAGTATATATGACTATATTATGCTGATTGGCTTGTAAATTTTCCACAATACAGAAAATATATCCAGGAATCAAATCTACTTTAATTCTTGCTTTAATTACTTAGTCTATTTCCCTCTTTTATAGTAATTTTCAGCTCTTAAATGAAATACGTGTCTCCCAATACAAAGTGTTAGATGATGAATCTCATTGAAATTTTGCACATAGAGGAAGGTGGCCCAAAATGATCCTCTAAATGTTAAAACTTGTACGCAACATAAATGTTTAAATAAAACTTTGGCCTTTTCCTATAATATTTTACACTATATTTTGCATTATAAACATATTTTAATAATATTTTAAAAGCCAAAATCAAAATGAGTAATGAAATGCCACAAACAATAAAATGCAATATTTTAAAATTATAATTAAAAATTATGTCCTACAATAAAAGCAGAAATAAATTAAATAATGTGGTAGGGTGTCACGCTTTTTGAGAACAGTTGAAGTGCTGCCAATTATGGCTAGGACTCGGTACTGGAGTTCCTTCAATCGAGGGATCATTTCGGTACATATATTACTGCACATTAAAGACTGTATATCTAAATAACCGTATAATAAATTCTAAATAATAATATAAAGTCATATTACTATACATTAAAGACTACATTTCTAAATAAATAGGAAAGATATTGGTTATCTTATAACATGCAGAGATATAACAAAACCTAGTTTTTTGAAGAATTTTACTCAGACGCTTAATACACCGATCACTTAAATACCGCCATTTTTTCTTCTCCACTTGGCGCAACTAATTTATGTGTTACCTTGTAGATAGCCCTGCCTGTATCTAAGAAAACATATGTGGATCGTTTTGCCAGCAAGGATCATTTTTGGCCACCTTCCCCTATGTACAGAAAATTAGAAATACTCATATTTGCGTCAGTTATGCAGTGCGAACAAACAAAATTTTAAAAAATTTTGACTGTTAATGACTTGCCAAGATCTTCTATATTTACTAGACTCTTTAACCGGCATTTATTTCACGGTAAAAATGTATAAGTATCGCATTTCTTTCTGTTTTCTAATGTATTGTAGTGATTTGTGATATAAACTGGAATTTTATATTAATTCCTCTCTCATTTTCAATGTATTTTATACATTTTTTCATATGCATTTTATATTATTGCACAAAAGTTTATAATATGAAATTAATTTGCTCTTTCTATTATTTACCTCTACGTGGTTATTTGTTATTTATCAAGTTCGGTTATTTATGTAATAGCCAGCTTTTATATTCCACTACACACACACATTCAGCATAAAAATTAATAGTCAATTTATTTTCATACTGTGTCTGAAGTAACCAGTAATGATTCCCTCGAACTTTTAAAATTTTAAACCATAAAATGAAGCATTAACTATGAATAGGAAGAGAAAATGTAATTCTTCCACAGAGCTTTGAAGTTTTATCTGAAGTGCATTTTGTTTTCTTTAAATGCAATCAACATATTTTATATTTACCTGTTTTTTCATGATAGAAATTACTTCTCACGTATCCCTCCGCAACCGAAATATAAAGAGCAAAATACTAATCTACTCTGAGGCGTATAAAAGTATACATATTTACTTCTGTAACAAATTCTATTTATTTTCTTCTAATAACTTTTCGGAATACTAATCAAGCTATCTTAGATTTTTCCGATAAAGCTCCTTTGTCTGGTAAAATATGGAAACTGAACTTTTGACATTACTTGGTAAAAGATAGATAAAAATTATCAATGCCAACTTCTTTTATTCAATAATGTGGTACAAAAAATTATAAAAATTAAAATTTTACCAACAAGCTTTCATTCTCACAGTGTTATTAAAATTGCTGTAAGGTTGAATAGCTTCTAAAGATTCCTTTTAGTAATAAAAATATGGAGAATTTATGTTTATGATTTCGCTATGATTGCATACAGCAAAGATGTTTTCTACCCATTAGAATAAACTAAAATTGCTTAGCGTTTGATTTAATGATTTTTTTAAATTTCTTTTATGACTAATTTTTCAATAATGATTTCGACAGGTTTTTAATGCTCTTAGAAATCGGATTCAAGCATTTACGCTACTAAACATTTAAGTAAATATTTCATCTTAAATACTTAATATGTTTCCAATGTAATTTTTAGTAATTATTTTTATTTCTTACTAGCTGAAGTACCCGTTCTTCTCACGGGAATGAATGGACTTTTTGACATTAATATTTGTTGTGATTACTATTTATTGTAATAAAGAGATATAGCAAAATGGATATCGCGTTATATTGTGTTCAATAATCATGCATACTGAATTTCAAGGCAATCGTTTTTATGGTGCAGAAGGCGATGCGGCGTAGCGCAATCTAGTGGCGAGTTTTAGCAAAACGGATACGGCGAAAATATTCTTCGCATTCAGATATCGATGCATACGAATTTTCATGACGATCGGCTGAATAGTCCTGAAGTTCATGTGTTGACGCGACATCTAGTGTCAAGTTATAGGAAAATGGATCGTGCCAAACTCTTCCCCGTGTTCAAATATCTATGTATACCTATTTCCATAGCGATCATTCGCACAGTCAAGAAGTGATACACTGCAGGGCCATCTAGTGGTTAATTAAAGTAATGATTTGCTACAGCGCCGTCATGCGGCGAGTTATAGGAAAATGGATAACGCCAAAATATTCTCATTGTTCAAATAGCTATGAGTACTGATTTTCATAGCCACCGTTTGAATGGTCAAAAATTTGGCCTGCTGCAGCGTCATCTAGTGGCGATTTAAAATAATAATGCATTGCAGTGCCACCTAGTGGTGAGTAACATCAAAAGTAACACAGTTAGAATATATTCTTCGTGCTCAAATGTGTAAGTATAAAAAACTTTATGCCGATCAGTCGAACGGTATAGAAGTTGATGCGTTGCAGCGCTATTTAACTAATTGCAGCGATATTTAACTAATATATTATTATATATTAGTTAAGTTACAGCAAATGGATAGTGAAAAATATTCTCCGTGTTCTAATATCCGCGTGTACCAAATTTCATCGAAATTGGTTGGACGATATTCGCATAGCAAACGGCTAAACGGAATAGAATTCGACGTTCTGCTGCGCCAGCTAGTGGCAAGTTAGAGGAAAACGGATAGCATAAAAACCTTCTCCATGATAAAAGACTTAGGTGAACCAAATTTCATGGTGATCGGTGAAACGGTGCTGAGTTTTTCAACCTCCTACACACATACCAACATTCATTTTTATCTATAACCAGTCTTATTATATATACCAGTCTCAAGTAAAATCCAGTTTCAAATCTAAGCCTCGCCAAAGTGCCAGCATACGCCATTTTGCAAGAGTTTTTTCAGGGAATCATTCGAAGCATTGACTTAGCAGCAATCAAAATGGGAAATGGTTCGACCGCCAGGCATATTTTTTGAAAAGTGGAATCCCTTAATACAGCCTCATTTTTTAAATTATCAACTATAACATGTTTTATTCATCGTTACCTCGATGTACTAAATGCGAAGATTTCAATTTTCTGAAATTTGGCGGAGTTCCCCCAAGTTAAATCAATGTACTCAATTAGCGAGAATTCTGAAGCTACATCGCTTGAAATGCCCTAATAACTGCATTATTTCTGCACGGATAGTTAAAATTTAATGCTGTATTCGAAGAAAACCTATACACTTGTTTTCAAAAATGCGATTCCCTTAAGCTCTCAGTAAATTGCGCCAAAAATCCTAAAACTGTGCAAACCGCTAGAACTCACTTTCTAAAAATCGGCCTATCAGCCATTTTATTTTTCGCCAAACTAAAAAATTTACATATTAGTCTCGGAAATCTTCGATCCTCATTGTTTGTTGTATAAAACATTTCATTCCTGCTCTCATTTCTTATGCGCACACGATATTATAATTAAAAAAATAACCTTACAAATATAAACTAAAAATATCATTATTATTCTTTTCTTTTCACTTTAAGAATTTAAAACATTTTATTCGGCAAAATCTCCACACATGGCAACCAAGATGCTTATTTCACACACTTTTTTCAATACAGGGGTTACAATTACGTAAAGCTTTCTGCGTGGAGAACATACAAAATCTCTTAAATTCCGGGAACGGATGGACTTTCAAAGTTTTAAAGTGGACTATCATTTATTCTATATTATTTTACTTATATCTGTGTAAAATTTCAGGCTGACAGGTCCATTTTTGTGGAATTGTATACTACCCAACTCAACAAATTGACAAACAGAATTTCATTTTTATTTATAAGATTACCTACGCTTGTTTTACGCTTGTTGTACGCTACCCTCGTTATTCTTTTAATTTTACTTCAAGAGTCTGAATCATTTAATGAACTGCCGAATGTGGCAACCTAGATAAGCTTAATTGTCGCTTAATGCACTGTGGGGTTACAATAACGAAATGGCGGAAAGCAAAAATTAGCGTTTTTATCGATATTTCCTAAAATAGTTCGAATTTTGAAAAAATCGCTTCGAGGTGTGTCGGGACCTGTCATGGAAAATTTCCGTTCAAAATTTGGTAGGTCTACGATCACCCGTTTGCGAGCTACGCGAGACACAGACAAACAAACAGTTTACACACATTGTTTTATTAATATAGATACCAGTCTCAAATAAAATCCAGTTTCAAATCTAAGCCTCGCCAAAGTGCCAACATACGCCATTTTGCAAGAGTTTTTTCAGGGAATCATTCGAAGCATTGACTTAGCAGCAATCAAAATGGGAAATGGTTCGACCGCCAGGCATTTTTTTTGAAAAGTGGAATCCCTTAATACAGCCTCATTTTTTAAATTATCAACTATAACATGTTTTATTCATCGTTACCTCGATGTACTAAATGCGAAGATTTCAATTTTCTGAAATTTGGCGGATTTCCCCCAACTTAAATCAATGTACTCAATTGGCGAGAATTCTGAAGATAGATCGCTTGAAATCCCTTAATAACTGCATTATTTCTGCACGGATCATTAAAATTTAACGCTGTATTCTAATAAAACCTTTGCACTTGTTTTCAAAAATCCGTTTCCTTAAGCTCTCAGTAAATTGCGCCAGTCAGCGCGAAAACTGTGTAAACCGCTAGAACTCACTTTCTAAAATCGGCATTTGAGCCATTTTATTTTTTCGCCAAACTAAAAAATTTTACATATTAGCCTCGGAAATCTTCAAATCTTATTGTTTTGCGTATAAAACATTTCATTCCTGCTCCGATTTCCCATGCACACGATATTATAATTTAAAAAAAAAAATAATATTACGAATATAAACTAACAAAAAAAAATCATTATTATTCTTTTATTTTTACTTTGAGAATTTAAAACATTTTATTCGGCAAAATCGCCACACATGGCAACCACGATCCTTATTTCACACACTTTTTTCAATACAGGGGTTACAATTACGTAAAGCTTTCTGCGTGGAGAACATACAAAATCTCTTAAATTCCGGGAACGGATGGACTTTCAAAGTTTTAAAGTGGACTATCATTTATTCTATATTATTTTACTTATATCTGTGTAAAATTTCAGGCTGACAGGTCCATTTTTGTGGAATTGAATACTACCCAACTCAACAAATTGACAAACAGAATTTCATTTTTATTTATAAGATTACCTACGCTTGTTTTTAAAAATACCCTCTCATTAAATTGCGCCAAGCGCTAGAATCATAGAAAATCTGACACACTTTCAGATTTTAAATACGCACTAAAGTGTTATATATAAAAAGAGTTATAATCCATGGGTCTTCCCTATTTTCGTTCCTTCTTTTATTAAGTTGGAAAGTGTATCATTATTCATGAGTATGATTAAACAAAATTAAAATTGATATTTCTAAAATCCTTTTTTCTGGATGTAATATATTAGAAATAGATGCAGAAAAGCTGTTCAGAAAAATGCACAATTCCAACTGAATGAAAATTTCAAAAACTTATACGCAGGTGTATTCATAACCCAAATAGCAGACGATTAAATTACGATAAATAGCGCCAAGCGTTAGAATCCTCCACAAAATCGGACATCAACCCCTTTTATTTTTCGCCCAATTAAAAAGTTGCACATTTATTTTCGGAAAATTTCCAAATTCTATTTTTCTTTTGAGTATAAATCATTTTATTCCCGCTCTGATTTCACATGCACACGATATTTTAATTTAAAAACAACCTTACAAATAATCTAGTCAAAATAAAAAAAAATCGTTATTCTTTTAATTTTACTTCAAGAGTCTGAATCATTTAATGAACTGCCGAATGTGGCAACCTAGATAAGCTTAATTGTCGCTTAATGCACTGTGGGGTTACAATAACGAAATGGCGGAAAGCAAAAATTAGCGTTTTTATCGATATTTCCTAAAATAGTTCGAATTTTGAAAAAATCGCTTCGAGGTGTGTCGGGACCTGTCATGGAAAATTTCCGTTCAAAATTTGGTAGGTCTACGATCACCCGTTTGCGAGCTACGCGAGACACAGACAAACAAACAGTTTACACACATTGTTTTATTAATATAGATACCAGTCTCAAATAAAATCCAGTTTCAAATCTAAGCCTTGCCAAAGTGCCAACATACGCCATTTTGCAAGAGTTTTTTCAGGGAATCATTCGAAGCATTGACTTAGCAGCAATCAAAATGGGAAATGGTTCGACCGCCAGGCATTTTTTTTAAAAGTGGAATCCCTTAATACAGCCTCATTTTTTAAATTATCAACTATAACATGTTTCATTCATCGTTACCTCGATGTACTAAATGCGAAGATTTCAATTTTCTGAAATTTGGCGGATTTCCCCCAACTAAAATCAATGCACTCAATTGGCGAGAATGCTGAAGATAGATCGCTTGAATTCCCTTAATAACTGCATTATTTCCGCACGGATCATTAAAATTTAACGCTGTATTCTAATAAAACCTTTGCACTTGTTTTCAAAAATCCGTTTCCTTAAGCTCTCAGTAAATTGCGTTCAGTCAGCGCGGAAACAGTGTAAACCGCTAGAACTCACTTTCTCGGCATTTGAGCCATTTTATTTTTTCGCCAAACTAAAAAATTTTAACATATTAGCCTGGGAAATCTTCAAATCTTATTGTTTTGCGTATAAAACATTTCATTCCTGCTCCGATTTCCCATGCACACGATATTATAATTTTAAAAAAAAATAACATTACGAATATAAACTAACAAAAAAAAAATCATTATTATTCTTTTATTTTTACTTTGAGAATTTAAAACATTTTATTCGGCAAAATCGCCACACATGGCAACCACGATCCTTATTTCACACTTTTTTGACTACAGGGGTTACAATTACGGAAAGCTTTTTGCGTGGAGAACATAAAAAATCTCTTAAATTCCGGGAACGGGTGGACTTTCAAAGTTTTAAAGTGGACTATCTTTTATTCTATATTATTTTACACATCTGTGCCGAATTTCAGGCTGATAAGTCCATTTTTGTGGATTTGTATACGAATCAAATCCACAAACAAACAAACAAACAAACAAACAGAATTTCATTTTTATTTATAAGGATTTGGCGGATTTCCCCCAACTAAAATCAATGCACTCAATTGGCGAGAATGCTGAAGATAGATCGCTTGAATTCCCTTAATAACTGCATTATTTCCGCACGGATCATTAAAATTTAACGCTGTATTCTAATAAAACCTTTGCACTTGTTTTCAAAAATCCGTTTCCTTAAGCTCTCAGTAAATTGCGTTCAGTCAGCGCGGAAACAGTGTAAACCGCTAGAACTCACTTTCTCGGCATTTGAGCCATTTTATTTTTTCGCCAAACTAAAAAATTTTAACATATTAGCCTGGGAAATCTTCAAATCTTATTGTTTTGCGTATAAAACATTTCATTCCTGCTCCGATTTCCCATGCACACGATATTATAATTTAAAAAAAAAATAACATTACGAATATAAACTAACAAAAAAAAATCATTATTATTCTTTTATTTTTACTTTGAGAATTTAAAACATTTTATTCGGCAAAATCGCCACACATGGCAACCACGATCCTTATTTCACACTTTTTTGACTACAGGGGTTACAATTACGGAAAGCTTTTTGCGTGGAGAACATAAAAAATCTCTTAAATTCCGGGAACGGGTGGACTTTCAAAGTTTTAAAGTGGACTATCTTTTATTCTATATTATTTTACACATCTGTGCCGAATTTCAGGCTGATAAGTCCATTTTTGTGGATTTGTATACGAATCAAATCCACAAACAAACAAACAAACAAATAAACAAACAAACAAACAAACAGAATTTCATTTTTATTTATAAGGATTTAAGAATTTTTAAAAAAGCAGTATAACAAATATAAAAAGTTATCCTTTCTCCTTACCTCGAAAATTAGATGTGCATCGTCGTTCATTTATCGTATAGTAATACACCGAACAGATATTACATTATGACCACCCGCAAATTTTTCAATGAACTTGTCTGGATGACATGGGAAGCACCTAATGAAGTGGGAATGGCATTTAACAGTTGTTGGAGAAGTTAAGGAATCACTTTTGCACTCGCGTTTGTGAGTGATGGGAAATGCTGTTGATCTAAGCGAGTGTGATAGAGGACAGATTGTAATGCAGACCAATATAATGCAGGTCCAAGTGAAAGTGTTTCGGAACCCACAGTTCAGCGGACACTGTTGGATATGGGACTGCGGAGCAGACTTCCCACTGGTGTGTCTCTTCTTACCAAGCGTCATTTTCAAGTATGCCTACAGTGGGCACGGTAACACAGAGACTGGTCTACGGATATCTAGAAGCGAGTTGACTGGTAGGATGAGTCCCGGTTTCACCTTCATTACGTTGATGGTCGTGTCAGGGTACGCCGTCTTCCAGGATAGCAGATGCTCCGCTCTTCCCGGCAGCTCAGAGCTCAAACACCACTATGTTCCAATATCTCGACTTTGCGTTGGCGCTGCTTAAATATTTGGTGCAATCTGCCTCCAGTATCTACGAAGAACTCGGGGCATCCATGCCCAGGCGAGTTCCATCTCTTTTGAAGGCCAAAGGAGGCGCGACGCGTTGAGTAGGCGGTCATAATGTAATGGCTCTTCGGTTTGGATTAACCCTTTGAGGCGCAACCCTTCCCAATACTGGAAAAAGGGCAGCCGTTGCCATCGCTCGACTTAATTACCAGCAAGATGACGGACGATCGAAACGTTAATCGCGTGCCACAGATCGAGAAACCCCTTTTTTGACGACAGCTGGCTGTTCCACGTACAGCCAGCTGCATCTAAAAAGGATCTCTAGATCTGTGGCACCCAATGAACGTTTCGATCATCCGCCATCTTGCTGGTAGTTAAGTCGAGCGATGGCAACGGCTGCCCTTTTTCAGCATTGGACAATCTATCCAGCTGTTCTTCCATTTTTCAGCAGATGTCAGTGCTGTTAAAAATAATCGTGACAATTTTTTTACGGGAAATGACGTTCTAAGAAGTAAAGGTTTCTCGTGGAGCTATGTCACCCGCAACTATTTTTATAGAAATCAAATCTATTCTTCGTGACTGGCAACAGTCAAAACGTCAGCGTTTGGTGTTCCCAGAACGGGAACACTGCGCGTTGAAGGGTTAAGCAAGATTTTCAATGAAATGAGTTCCACCATTGACGAGTGGATTAGACACTGAATATGGTAGGTGGCTGAAGTGTAAAGGTCCAGATTTCTGACCTACTATGAGGCTGTTGACCTAACGATTTTAGTTTTGGGCGATTTTATTTAGATGTAACGTTTATACGAGTTAGAAGCCTTTAAAAGTCCTCCGCGGGAGGAACATTCCACAAGCAGGTATCCTTCGCGTAGGTTTGCCTTAACGCAACACACAATACAGAGAAATGAACTGCAGTGGACTCGCGCTAGAACACGATCTGACTTACGCGAGCTTTTCACGAGTATGTATCTTAGATCTAAACTGAACTCCTCGCCCACAGTAAGAAGCGCTAACATTCATTTATTTCTTACTTTATGTGGGAAATGGTACTATAGAGTTAGGGAATGGTTTAAAACAGTTCGAGGGGATTTTGTAGGTGTTTAAAATAATTGTATGTTTCTAAAAGTCGTTCTTATACCCTATATAATTTTCACTTACACGAAGGGTCTTATTCCCCGATTAAGTGAAAACTCCATATTATTTAATATACTTCACTTATCCATATTCATTTAATAATATTTGAACGTCTCCAAAATGCACTTGAGGCATTCATTACTGATAGTGCGTAATTTATTGAAAGCATCTGGGAGATCCTGTAAGTGAACTTTTCATGCTATATAGTATTTTCAATAGGGAACATGGTACATTAGAGAGCAGTCACATATCAGAGTATTCATGCACATTTAGTGCTGTTACAAAATGGACAGACAAACAAACTGCAATCACAAAAACTGTCTAATCTGTTATAAGTATCAATAAATAAGAAAGTTAGTAGTAAGAGCAGGAGCAGGTGCTGGTGCGGCGGAAGTGACGTCATCAAGGGTGCGTGGCTATGACGTCATAGGGTGTGACGTCACGAGTGGAGTTGAGTTGTTTTCCTCCTTCTGGTTGAGTTGTTTTTCTCCTCCTGCTGGTTGAGTTGTTTTCCTCCTGCTGCTGGTTGAGTGGTTTCCCTTCTGGATGGTTGAGTTGTTTACTTCCTGGATGTGATGTCTGCTATTAGTTTCGTTTTTATTTTCGTGAAAGGTTACGAGGGTATTTCTTTACAGGGTGGCAACACTGAATTTCTTTTCACGGAATGGCAACGGGGTTTTTTAGTTTCGGTATGGGACTTAGAATTTTTGGGCAGAATTGTACAACTTGCTTTTAATTTATTTTAGTTAATTTTATTTAGTTATTAATTGATTAATTAATTTTAGTGCTGCCATCTTGTGTTATGTTTAGGAACTACCTTTTTAGTTTTGGAATGGGACTTAGAATCTTTTAGAGCTTGGAACTGATTTAATGATTTATTAAATTACTGAATTTTAGTTAATTTATTTAATTAATTAATGTTAGTGCTGCCATCATGGACTTGGATTTCTTTTTAAAAATTATTTTATTTCTACTTGTCGCAGTGGGTTCCGAACCCCGCACCAATGGGTTCGTAGTCCGAAGCCCTATCGACCTGGCTAGTCGGGGCCCGACTTAATATCGCTAAAGATTGAAGTGTTTTTTAGTTTCGGAATGGGGACTTGGAGAAAAATTTTCGCTGATAACATGCGGACTTGTGATATTTTTCTAGAAAGTGCACGTGGGAACGAGTGTAAAACGAGTTGTAGTTAATTAGTAAATAATTATTGTCATTTTTTCTCGAGAGTTACACATGGTAACGAGTGTGTATTGGTAAATTAAATAGCTTAATTAAGACAACAGACAACTAGTTATTCCTGAGTATGAATGAAAAACCACGTCTCAGTCTTCATGCGCAGAATTAATTAATTGACTATATTTCATTAATTAATAAGTGCGATTGAATCTGTACGTTACTCGACTTGATACATTTTCCCCCCACGTGGCTATCTTTATTGCGTGAATTAATTAAAAGTATTGAATTAATTAACCTCTTTGATTTATTATTAATGCAACATTGAAATTAATTAAACCAATTACCGTGTTAGCATATTAATAATCTGTATTAAGAGTGATAATTAATTAATGTGGTGTATTTCCTATCTAATATAATTTATGTTATTATTAATACTTATAAAATCGATAAGTCCGAAGTAACACGTGTTTTTGATATTGCATCATGCTGCTTGCTGTAACGCGTTCGGAACATGACGGTTCGAAACCCCAGGGGTGGGGGTGGATCTGCTGACGTCACTGTCTGCTTGGAGGCGTGGCTACCGACTGTGCTGGCCAATTGCGGGGGGGATTACGTTAGGCGGAAGGGTTGAGTTGGTTTTATTTCAAGATTAGGAGTGAATGGCAACAGTGAGAATGGAAAAAGTTTTACATTTTGAGATTGGCAACAGTGTTCATCATCAGTTGCTCTTGTTTATTTGACGAGTGTTGGACTGTGTTTCTTGTAACGTGCTAATTTTCTAAAGATGTCTTCACGCAAACGACTAGCAGATAATTATGAATGGGTGAGTACTTGATTATTATTGTTGTTGCTATTATTACTAAAAAGTTATGATTAAAATTACATTACAACTGTTAGAATATTTCTTAAATCAATTTTTTAAACTATTGTGTTTTGTATTAACCATGTGCGTTTTTTAACTGTTTTCAAAAGGGTTAACTGTTATTTAGTTATTAATATGAAGTGCTGTGTATTCATTTATATAATACATTTTTAGTAATTTATAAAATTTAATGTACACTAATTATAATAAGCTATTTTAAACATTATTAAGTGTTTACCACGTGAATTTTTAACTGTTTTGAAAAGGGTTTACTGTTATTTAGTTATTAATATGAAGTTAAAAGTGCTGTGTATTCATTTATATAATAAATTTTTAGTAATAATTTCTTTACAGGGTGGCAACACCGAATTTCTTTTCACGGGAATGGCAACGGGGTTTAGTTTTGGTATGGGACTTAGAATTTTTCGCAGAATCTTTGGCCAGAATTGTACAATTTGCTTTTAATTTATTTTAGTTAATTTTATTTAATTATTAATTAATTTTAGTGCTGCCATCTTGTGTTATGTTTAGGAATTACCTTTATAGTTTTGGAATGGGACTTAGAATCTTTTAGAGCTTGGAACTGATTTTGATGATTTATTTAATTACTGAATTTTTGTTAATTTATTTAATTAATTAATGTTAGTGCTGCCATCTATTATTGAATTTTAGAAATAATTTATGGACTTGGATTTCTTTTTAAAAATTAACTTGTCGGCAGTGGGACTCGAACCCCGCACCAAAGGGTCCGTAGTCCGAAGCCCTATCGACCTGGCTAGTCGGGGCCCGACTTAATACCGCTAAAGATTGAAGTGTTTTTTAGTTTCGGAATGGGGACTTGGGGAAAAATTTTCGCTGATAACATGCGGACTTGTGATTTTTTTCTAGAAAGTGCACGTGGGAACGAGTGTAAAACGAGTTGTAATTAATTAGTAAGTAATTATTGTCGTTTTTTCTCGAGAGTTACAGATGGTGACGAGTGTGTATTGGTAAATTAAAATAGCTTAATTAAGACTACTAGTTATTCCTGAGTGTGAATGAAAAACCACGTGACAGTCTTCATGCGCAGAATTAATTAACTATATTTCATTAATTAATAAGTGCGATTGAATCTGTACGTTACTCGACTTAATACATTTTCCCCCCCACGTGGCTAGCTTTATTGCGTGGAATTAATTAAAAGTATTTAATTAATTAACCTCTTTGATTTATTATTAATGCAACATTGAAATTAATTAAACCAATTACCGTGTTAGCATATTAATAATCTGTATTAAGAGTGATAATTAATTAATGTGGTGTATCTACTATCAAGCCGCATTAGGATCTGCCACAAAAGGACTTTGGACCACCCCGCTGTAGACTCCTGGTTGAAAACCTAGCAGTTCAGCAATTCTTTCGTGAAGTATTACCTTACAACCTTCCTTCGTTTTAATTGTCACTCTTTTCGTGACGGCATGGTAAGAAAATTCAATTTTATTTTTGTGAGAAGACAAAGTCATAGCTTTTAACAAGTCGGGTACAGTTTCATAACATCCAGGGGGAATTCTTCGTCCGTTTTCTTTTCCGTCTCCCAAATCAAAACCGAATAAGTTGTTAACGGATGTCACATTGTACCAACTATGAGGATAAATAATATTGACGAGACCTACTTCCCATTCTCCATTCAAATCAATAGGCAATGGTAACTGGGTCGTAAACTGAGAAGTACGATTGTTTTCAAAATATTGCATGGAGCTATCGCTGATGAGCGTCACGTAGAAAGACATCTCTGTAAGTGTTCACTAAAGTAATGCTGCGTTTCTATTTATATCCGTTTTACATCGGTTACCCAATCGTTGAACTTTTCTGGATAACCTTGAAATTTAACAAAGTATTCTGTTTTGCCATTGCGCTTTCTCGTTTTGAGTACTTTTTCGACCGGATAATACCCAGAATCTGTTATTTTCTGAAGTTCTTCTGTGTAAAATGTGCCTTTGATTATTTCTCCCTTCAAATCCTTTAACTGATACACGATAGGTTTTCGTTTTATAATTTTATGTATAGTAAAAATTTCTCTGGTCCAGTTTTGCTCGTATCCTTTCTCGAAACGCATTTTTGATTTGCTTATGCGGACCGTATCCCCTATTTGAAAATGGGGTTTCAGGGGTTGGCGAGGAGTATTTTCGTAAAGGGTTCGCCATACTTGATCCTGATTGCTTACGGTTACTGAAGCAGGTTCTGTTTTAATACTGCGATGCCACGTATGATTATAACTATGAACCAACTTATCGAGTACATCTATGTATCGTTTTGTATTCATTTCAGTAAAGTACTTGTACATTTTCGTTTTAAGAGTTCGATTAAATCTCTCAACAACTGAGGCTTTAGTAGAATTATGGGTTGTAAAAAAATCAACTTTTTCCTTTCTTAAGAAATTTTGTACAAGATTGTTTGTAAACTCACTACCTGCATCTGTTTGTAATGACAGGGGTTTGCGCTCCGAAAATATTTTTTTAAAGGCGTCCACAATCGTTTGAGACTTTTTATCTTTCAGGGCTATTGCAAATGCATATTTACTTAGAATATCGATACAGGTGAGAATGTACTTGTAATTGTCGTTGAAAGAGGCCAAGGATTGCATGTCGGCTAAATCAGCTTGAAACTGTTCGTTTAAACCTCCAACAATCACTCTGTTCCTAGGAAATTTATGTCTCACAGGCTTATGCAAAGTATAAGAATCTTTTGTTCGTAACCATTTTTTAATATCCTTCGATTTAATTTTACCTTTTAAAACACGGTGTAATGTATTTACGCCACCAAAACTTCCCGGTAAATCTGGTTTACTATACAACTTATGGAGTTCTTTTGACATTTTTAAACTTAATGTTTATCAGGCAAAATAAAATATACAAAGCTCCTTTATATACCAGCAAGCGAGGCATAGCAGTAAAGTGTTATAACCGTACCTGTAGCATAAAAGTTTTGTACCAAGTTCATCACGCGAACCTGTAAAATAAAAGTTCTGCTACATTCTCCCCCCCAAAGATATTTTAAAATATTGTAAACAAGAAATACCAAATATATGAAAAGAACACACACACACACACAAACCATAAATTAATTAACAAAACAGTTTATTACACTAAATTTTCAATAAATATATTTAGTACAACTTCACCATGCATAGTTATTGTACATTTTTTCATTTTCAGCAATAAACATATTTCTAATTTTTTGGAACAATTCTTCTACATTTAAGGTAAAGAAAAAATCAGATAAGTCCAATTGATTGCCACAGTTCTTGTAGGCATCATAAAAGTTTTTCGCAATATGTCGCCAATCTAGTTTATAAAATGACACATCAAAAAAACGTTCGTACTTTTCTTCAGAACTCATCGAAACACATTCGTGAAGATCGGATATTGTATAACTTTCTTCACACGCAAAACACTTAAACAGTTCTTTTACTTTTACCAATAACACATTGTTTATACATTGAGATAATAAGTCTGTGAGTTTCGTGAAATCATAGTAGTCATCATGCATGTGTGGGTCAGAGTCTTTGTTGTCGGCTGGCTTAATTTCGCTGCTTACATAATATGCAAGCGTATCTTTAATTAAACATTCCTTAAGCTTAGTGCTCACCTGTGGCATGATTTCTTTCAGATGTCTCATCTCAGTCGGTGAAAGCACAATACCTTCCGGTAGAAATTCAAACAGAAGATTCTTACGCTGGAACATTCTTTGGAAGACATATCCACATACTTCTTGTCTTTCTTTCACCTCGCGACACACTAGCAAGTCTTTGTCGATCACTAAAGGCTGTTGTTCACTAAATTGTTCCACTCTTTGTTTAAAGGAATGCCAAACGGAAGGAGATAAGGATACTCCTTCTTTCGTGGGATGCAGAAACCCATCTTCATCGGTCAAGTATTTCCTTAGGTGTACACGTGTATGACCAATAAAAAAAGAAACGGTTACAAAATGATCACCGCCGATATGCATCACACGCGTTGGTAAAGTTTCCATCGAAAACAGTTCAGAACCGTCGTTGTTTAACTTCACTTTTGCAGATGATTTTCTTCAACACTTGGTACAGTCGCTTTATATCCAAAATGCACTTTTTTATTCATTCCTGATTTCGAATTATCACCATAACGCTTCATTCTTTTATAAATACTGTATATTCTAACTAAAAACTTAAGAAGTGTTATATCAAAATACACGCGTCCTATCAACAGCAACACACACCAAATAAACACGAGCAACTGAGATACACAGGGTGTTGCCAATCTCGGAATGTAAAATTTTTCCCACTCGCACTGTTGCCATTCACTCCAAATATTACAAGAAAACCAACTCAACCCTTCCGTCTAACAAAATCCCCTCCGCGATTGGCCAGCGCAGTCGGTAGCCACGCCTCCAAGCAGACAGTGACGTCAACAGACCACCCCCTGAAGGGGTTTCGAACCAACATGTTGGGAACGCGTTACAACAAGTAGGATGATGCAATACCAAACAGGGACGTGTTACTTCGCACTTAACGATTTCTTTACATAAGCTTATGTACATCTTTACATAATCCAAGTCATTCATTACGTTTCTTAAAATTACAATTAACTTTAAATCCACTAATTAATACTGCAATCAATTAATACACATTCGTTAACACGTGTATATAATAAGATATATTTTAATTAAGCCATAATTAATCCGTACCGGGTGTAACTTTCAGGAAGAAAAATTATAAGTCCAATTCGAAAACTAAAAAGGTAGTTCCTAAACATAACACAAGATGGCAGCACTAAAAATAATTAATCAATTAATAACTAAATAAAATTAACTAAAATAAATTAAAAGCAAGTTGTACAATTCTGCCCAAAGATTCTGCGAAAAATTCTAAGTCCCATACCGAAACTAGTCTTAATTAAGCTACTTAATTTACCAATACACACTCGTTACCATGTGTAACTCTCGAGAAAAAATGACAATAATTATTTACTAATTAACTACAACTCGTTTTACACTCGTTCCCACGTGCACTTTCTAGAAAAAAATCACAAGTCCGCATGTTATCAGCGAAAATTTTTCTCCAAGTCCCCATTCCGAAACTAAAAAACACTTCAATCTTTAGCGATATTAAGTCGGGCCCGACTAGCCAGGTCGATAGGGCTTCGGACTACGAACCCATTGGTGCGTGGTTCGAAACCCACTGCGATAAGTAGAAATAAAATAATTTTTAAAAAGAAATCCAAGTCCATAAATTATTTCTAAAATTCAATAATAGATGGCAGCACTAACATTAATTAATTAAATAAATTAACTAAAATTCAGTAATTTAATCAGTTCATCAATCATTAAATCAGTTCCAAGCTCTAAAAGATTCTAAGTCCCATTCCAAAACTAAAAAGGTAGTTCCTAAACATAACACAAGATGGCAGCACTAAAATTAATTAATCAATTAATAATTAAATAAAATTAACTAAAATAAATTAAAACCAAATTGTACAATTCTGCCCAAAGATTCTGCGAAAAATTCTAAGTCCCATACCGAAACTAAAAAACCCCGTTGCCATTCCGTGAAAAGAAATTCAGTGTTGCCACCCTGTAAAGAAATACCCTCATAACCTTTCACGAAAATAAAAACGAAACTAATAGCAGACATCACATCCAGGAAGTAAACAACTCAACCATCCAGAAGGGAAAACACTCAACCAGCAGGAGTAAAACAACTCAACCAGCAGAAGGAAAACCACTCAACCAGCAGCAGGAGGAAAACAACTCAACCAGCAGGAGGAAAACAACTCAACTCAACAAACATGAGGAAACAACTCAACTCCACTCGTGACGTCACTTCCGGCCACGCCCCCTATGACGTCATAGCCACGCCCCCTTGATGACGTCACTTCCGCGGCACCAGCACCTGCTCTTACTGCTGTTATTTATTAAAAGCTTTGCATAATAACACATCTGTTTATTACACTCATGTCCATAAATTAAGGATAATGAAGTTCAGGCAAAGAAAGAGAAAGAAGCAAAACAAATTTGACTTATTAGTAAAGTCCATTTATTAAACAAAAAGTAAAGAGCAAAAAAGATGCTATATGTTTGACATAATTAATAAAAATTGCAAGTTTTACTCCCTTGACCAAATTTAAAAAAAGAACCTATTTACAAAAAAACAGTATAACATGGTTAGTAGGATGGTTAATACGGAGTATGTCTCCCGGACGATGCAATACAGGCCTGACAACGCCTAGGCATGCTGAGTATCAAATGATCAATCTGATCTTGGGGAATATTACACCACTCATCAAGCAATGCACTCCGAAGTTCCGGTAGACAGGTGGGAGGGGGTTGACGGGCTGCAATTCGTCGGCCAAGCATATCCCACACATGCTCTATTGGATTCAAGTCCGGTGAGTATGCTGGCCAATGCATACGGGTGATATCCTCCGATTGAAGGCATTCGTCTACAATGTTTGCACAGTGAGGACGGGCGTTGTCATCCATAAACACAAATTCAGCACCCATGGCGCCCCGAAACAAACGTACATGTTGTTCCAGAATGACATCCCGATAGATGTGGCCTGTCATCGTTACACTCTGAACATGCAGGTCAGTTCTGGAACCAAGAGTAATTCCTCCCCAAACGAGCCATCCTGCACCACCGTAACGGTGTCTTTCAATGGTGTTCTCTTGGTGGTAACTTGTACCTGGCGCTCTCCAGATGAATGTCCGGCGAGAATCAGACTCCAAACTAAACCTGGACACGTCGGAAAACATCACACAAGACCACTGTTGCGGTGTCCACAATGCATGCTCTCTACTCCAGGTTAATCGCAGGCGACAGTGAGTTGCGGTAAGTGGAACACATCTGACAGGCCTACTAGCATATAGACCAATGTGCCCTAAGCGTATGTACACGGTCTGCCTTGAAACTGTCGTACCGGTAGCTGAAGAGAGCTGACGAGACTGGTCTGATGCTGTACTCCGTCTGTTTCTTTTGGCAGTAACTGCCAAATAGCGGTCCTCATTCGGCGTTGTAACTCGGGGGCGACCTGTGCTGTAACGTCTACTCACATTACCATCATCTTGGAATCGTTGCCAAAGCCTGGAGATGACACTCTGGGCGATTCCAAGTTCCTCGGATACTTCCAGCTGGGTACGTCCACATTCCAGTCGTCCGATAATATTGCCACGTAAAACATCATCCAAATGCCTCCTTTGTGCCATAACTATGCGGTTTTTGCACTGAAAGGCTTTCACAGCGCTTGTGAACAATTTTACTTCTTTGCCACCATTCCTTATATACCCCTCTCTTACACTCTCGTCATTGTGACGTACCATCCACGCCATCTGGTGGTTTCCTGTAATTTGCATATTCTTCTTCAAGATGTGTGTGATCATTCCACAGGTGAAATTTTTATTTTAGAGATCAATTTCTGTGTGATTCTGAATTATCCTTAATTTATGGACATGAGTGTACTTTGTTATTGTACACAGTTCGTATTTTTTTTAGGCTTTACGATAGGCCTTTTCTTTTTAATTACCTTTTGTGCAAAGAGTAAAATATAAAGTCCTTCACTTAGCATGATGTATATATTAAGCATTTTGATAAGTAGTATATATTAATATATATTAATGTTAAATTACTCTAATTTTCACTGTACATAATATGATAACATAAACGGAAAATATAATTATATAGCAAGCAGAAATTTTTGTTTTATTTTTATCTCATACTTGTACTGGTAAAAATTATTTTTTTTTAAAATCAGTTCTTTAGATCACTGATCTAAAAATTCTGTCTCAGAAAAGGCATATAATACTTTATGAAGTAATTCTGCCGAAACGAACCTGAAAATATCCAGCTACATATGCATGCTAATGAAAGTGAAAAGATAACTACCTGTAACTAGACAAATATGTTCTAATTTATTTAATTTTACAGGTTCACATAAGTTTGAGGAAGTTTTGTTGAATATGCCGTTTGGAATTCCATTAGCTTGTAAATTAATTATTTTAGAGGGAATTTTAGACCATTTACTTCATGATTAATAAAAGTTGACTGCGGTATGTTTACTAACATGACAGGAGAAATATTCCAGGATAAAACTCTCTGAGATTGAATAAAGATAATAATTAACACTTATCATCAGTGCTTTTGTTGACTTATGAAAAGACAGAAATTCCAAGTGGCGGAGGAGTTTCATTCATAAATTAAAAAAGAGTATTACATTTTTAACAATGAGAGAAAATGATGAAGAACGTGTATCTTTTATGTTCATTTTGCATTCTTCACAAGCATCATGAACAAGAATCTTTCGGAGTTTACACAATAAGAATTTTGACAAACGTTTCCTAAGGGATATGTCACTCTCAAATTCAAAGTCTGCGTTAAAATTTGAGATAACGAAATATAATTATCTCGCTTTCCCAGTACCTCGCTTTTCCAAAGAAAAATTTTCTGCATTCATCAATTTTTATTTCATTTTGTTTAGTAAGACATACAAAAGAAGTCCAGTGGAGTAATGGTTATCACATTGTGTTAACGTGGCATGAGTCCAGGGTTTGATTCCTCAACTGGGCAAAGTAGTCTCAGCCTTTCATAATTTCAGTAGGTCTATAAAACGAGGATCAAGCTTGCTTGGAGAATAAACACTGGGGACTTGGCGTCAGGATGACGATATTTTCTGGCCATATGATTCCGCACCCCAGAATCCGTGGTCTCGAAAGCGTGGATAGGCATCAGGAGGCCTTGTCCCCCACGTGGGCAGTTGGGCTATTGAGTTTAGTTTAATGCAAACAAAAACAAAATCTTCTAAATTTAAAACCTTTATTATTATTATTTTTGTCTTAAATATAAAATATTACAATAAAATAAAAAGGAAAATTTATTTTATTGTAAAAGTAAATTGATGCAATTTACCACAAAGAATTAACAGTTTTCTACCGAAATAAGGTCATCATGCAGTTTGAAAGCTTTTAGCAAAAGAAATATGTAACACAGAAATAACTTACTTTTTTTTCAAACTAATACGAAAATATTTAAAAAATCTATTATATAAAGATTATGACATTATTAAATGCATAAAACAGTAGAATGAGATGGTCATGTCACCTTCTGAGAATGAGTGCTGAGAGAACAGCACTTAAGGTCTTCAATGCCTCTTCTTGCTGTGGAAGACCTAAAGGAAAACCTAAGAAAAGATGGAGTGACAGACTAGACGAGGATTTTTCCAAGCTGAAAATAAGAAACTGGAGGTCCATTACTGGGAATAGGGTGGAATGGGAAAGACTTTTGAAGATGTCTTGGGCCCACAAAGAACTGCCATGCCAATGTTGATGAATACGAAAATATACAGTTTTTGCTTTTAGTTATGTACTTTACATTCTCACTGGAGGATATATCAAAACTTTAGAGTACATTTATTCTTTTTCCTTTTAACATAAAAGAAAAGCAAAGTTCTTCTCTCATTGTTTAGCTGTGTTTTCAATTTAATAAAAAATTGAAAAATAAAAGGAATGTATGGACTTTTAGGGGGCTGGATTGGATTACATTAACCAATATCGAATTCATTTGAATTATTTTGATAAAAAGGAGATTTTATAGTTTTATGAAAAGGAAAGGTTTTATTTTAATAGCTGAAATTCAGAATTTGTTACAGATAACTCATGTAGAAATTAAAAAAAACTGAAAATAATGAGAGAACTTAAAATGAATTGGATTAAAAATAACACAAAAACATTCCAAATTTCCAGGAATGTGTTAGTTCCTTGAAAGATTTTAAATAGAGAAAAAAAATACAAATTCAATAAGTAGATAAACGCTAATAGTATTATGTTTATGAATGCAATTACTAAAGTTCTCAATGAGTATGAATACTGCAAACTAATGTTTGAAAATATAGGCTAAAGAACAATTATTTTAAGAAATATTTAAATATTTTATTAAAAAAAATATCTACCCTTTTAACCCACCATATTCTATGGATGTTAATAAGGATTAAATATCGAACTGAAAATATCCTCGATATTTCATCATAAGGTAAAACTTTAGAAAACTACACAGACGTTTTTGGAAAACTGAAAACTGATTCATTATATGAGAAAATCAGTACTCCTTATATTTCTCCTTATCCTTATCAAAAACTCCAAAATACACTACGGAAAGGAAAAAAATAAAATTACTAAAAAATAACCGAAAATATTAATGCATTTTCACATGTTTTGGTGACAGAAATTTTACAAAAAATACTTTTGTGTCACAGGTTAGTTAAGCTCATCATATAATAATAAGTTTTAAAAATGTAAAATGTAATAGTTCGAAATAAAGGGCCAATTTATGTTTCAATAAACTTGAAAAGAAGTGGGAAAACTGTCGTAAAATTTAAATAATGATGTAACAGTTAAATTATTTCTGACAAAATTACATTAACGAACCGTGCTTTTACGGATTAATTTTGACTCATTTTCTTTCTGTACACTTGGTAGAGAATGTAATTCCGCTCCTACAGTGTTTCAAGGAGAAATAATTAAGTTGTCTCCCTTAATTCAAAAGAGTGATTTAAAGAACAAAAGGAATTAAGTAACTGACTCTTATTTAACTGCTTTATTGAGCAAGCAATTTGGTGAAATTAGATCTTTTCCAATGCAATTAGTGTTTCATTGTTACAACCGATTTGCTGATTTAAAAACAAATATTAACAAATAACATAAAGTTTTTTATTTTTTGTGATAGCGTAATTACGGATCCCGTTTTTCTGCGTTCCTAGAAAGCCACATATTCACATATATTTTACTTTTTACAATGTGCACATGCAGTGTTTAATGCGCTTTGCAAAATTCCTAACGTAGAAAGGCATATCTTTACTATTAAATAAATAAACGTTATTATGCTTGCACTCCACAACCATGCAATGTTTTAGTCTATGCTCTATGCTAAACAGACAAAATATTTATGTAAATATTTTGTACGTCTAGATTATTTAGTACATTTTTCTGTAATTATTTAGAATTTTACAACCTATTTCAAACACTTTAACAGAATCTCCCGAATATTATGAGAAACATATTTTAAATTAGGAACTATAGTGTAATGTAACATCTTAAAAAAGAATGCCTAAAATACATTGCTGAAATATTGCCTTAAATATATAAAAGGTTCATACAGTGACAAACTATGTTATTTATTGAGAACTATTTTAAGGCAAGAAAAAACCTAGACTTTCTTTCTGACCCAGTAAATAAATTTTCCTAGTATTTATTATAATGCTAAATAAATTATCATTCCGGAAAAAGAAAATAAGAAAGAAACAGCTTAATGTACTAAGAAATTGTTGTTTCATAAATAGCACTATCTAAACCCGACATCAATTGCACTAGTTTCTGGTGTACCGTTTTTTCGCAGAATGTTCAAAAAGCCCCAAAATTACAGCAGCTTCCTCCCAAAAATTAATTAAATGTATTTTGAAAAGCAAAGTTATTTATTAAATCAATCAATTAAATTTACGAAATTATTAATAACAAATAGTTTTAATATTAATAAAGTCAACCTACAATATTTTTAACTTAAAATATGTACCTATATTTTTTATATGTTCATAAATTAAAATTGCAACATAGTAACGGACTATTTTAGTTGGCTTAAACATGTTCACGGCAGGTGATATTCATTTGTTTCGAGCACATAATTTTTTATACATATAATAAAAAAATCTGATGTGTCCAACACATGACTTCCTTGCACGTCTATTAGATCAAAAATATTTTCGACGCACTTCCTCTAAACTTATTTGTTTGAAAGAGATAAAATATCAATAATAGTAAGGTTTAGCGATTTCTAGCCAAATATTTCGATATCGCCAAGCTGAGTTCAATTTGAAAGATTTCCTTATGACACTTTATTTGGCGACATTTCACCAAAAGCCGACAAACTTGAGATTGTCTGCGAGATTTTGGGGATAGCCAAAGTAGTCATTGACCACAGACTTTCAATGAATTGAATGCATCCATACACCTCAATGTATTTAAAGTCATTTGGCTCACCCTGTAAATAAATTCTCAGTCGATTGCTGTCCAAAATGATATTGAAAACAGTTAGATATTACAATAGTTCTAAATACAAAAGTTCAAAATTCTACGGGTTAAAGTTTTAGAGTTATACAAAATACGAAATAATTTTTGGCGCCAAATTTGGCGATATTTCGGCGAAACTCGTCAATGTCGACGAAATTTGGCGAGATTTTAAGCAAATTTCATAATAGTTTTTGAGACTTAAATATGCACACACGTACACCAAAAGTCGCCAAGCTTGGCGACTTTTGGTATAGTTCTTGAGGGAGGCATGTGACTATGGTCGGACCATTACCTAACTTATGTGGTAGGACGGTATTGTGCTTGAAATGGATGAATGCCCCTAAAATTGCCATTGACCGTAATGTATTGGAAATCTTTGGAGTGTTCCTGTAGCAGAACTATAAATGATAAAGACACTTTTTTTAATGGAGAAATTCATTTTCTAACTCTTTACAGCATATATCACTTCGCATATATCAGTCGTTTGAAATAGCCCAATACCTCTAAAAAACGCTTTGATGAATTTCGGCCCATAGAGCGTAATGTATTTCGAATCTTTTGGGCAGTTCTGTAGATAAACTATCCAGTCGAATGGAACCGAAAGGGGAGGTGCACAACTAGATATTACAAAAATCCTAAATATAAAGTTTCAACATTCTACGCCAAATAGCTTTTGAGATATGCGAGTCTAATGAATTTCGGCCCATTGAGTGAAATGTATTTCAAATGTTTTGGGCAGTCCTGTAGATAAACTATCCAGTCGAATGGAACCAAAAGGGGAGGTGCGGTCACAGCCAGCTGCGTAAAAAAAAAGGTCTCTAGATCTGTGGCACGCGATGAAAGTTTCGATCGTCCGCCATCTTGCTGCTAGTTAAGTCGAGCGATGGCAACGGCTGCCCTTTTTTCAGCATTGGGAAAGAGTTGCGCCTCAAAGGTTTAATGGAAGATGTCGGTCCTGCACCGGCAAATGAAGCTAGCATTAGCAAAAGATAACGTGCTCACATTAGAGCTTTAACTAATACACATTGATTAGTAACTGTACTCTAAAAGTTTTGATTTATCCTCCAGTAAGAGTATTGTTACGAAAATCGCCAAGTGAGTGTTTTTAAAGCAGTCCAATGAGCACAGTAAACAAAAATAACACTTTATTCCACGGCTCGCAGCTCAATAGCCCAAAATAATACAAGAAACATTAACATGCACTAACTAAAATCATAAATAATCACAACAATAACGCTATTCATATCACAGAATCAACCGTGCGCTTCAAAGTCTATCACTCAACTGAACTCCGCGGAGAGAAATCCTAGCGCTTTTATAGAGATGGTGACGTCACCAGAATTGCCGACAAATTTCTGAACAATCTTCAAATTGAAATACGGTCTCGAGACATGAATTTTCTAGAAGCCGCCATTTGTCGCCAAGGTCGCCAAGACGATCGCCAAGTTTGTAGCCAAGACTACAGGGTTACTTCCACAGGTTTACCATTATCGGAGGACTCTGCTATTATGCCTGTAAAACTAGATTCACGGCAGCTCATGCAATACGGGAGCAAATTAAGTTATTATTTCGCAACACTATAAAGCACATAACTAAAGGCAAAAACCAAAATGTGTATTTCCGTATTCATCAACATTGGCACGACAGCCCATTGTGGGCCCTAGACCTTCCACAGAAGTCTTTCCCATTCCACCCAATTCCCAGTAATGGACCTCCAGTTTCTTATTTTCAGCTTGCCAAAATCTTCATCTAGACTAGCATAATATTTGTGTGCTAAGTATTTCTTTTGCTTTTAGAGCTTTCAAACTGCGTGATGACCTTATTTCAATGGAAATAAAACAGTTACTTCTTTCACTTTGTGCTTAGTTGCATCAATTTACTTTTACAATAAAATGCATTTTTATTTTCATTTCGATTTCAAACCGTTACATTATACTGGGAGCACATCAATGATTTTTAACGATTTCATACTACTAATGAAAGCATACATGAGCTTTAAAAAGAAAAAGCATTCAAGAAGTATAACACTGAAAACGTTAATTGTACACTAAATGTGAGAACCCATTGTAGTGCAAAAGGGGAGCCCACACACGATTGGGGTAGCTGATTTGAGAGATTCAGACATAGTGGTGCCAGATGTGTCACGAGAGGTCAGTCGAAATTGGCCCATAATAAATTAGAGAAATTTATAGTAGACTGTCTCAGATGGCCAATATTACGCAGAAAGACGTAGGTCAGGAGGCGTACAAAATAAGGAAAGAGAACCAATAACAGAAATGGAGAAACAGAAAATTATGCACGCAAAGTTGGCGTGAACAAAATGAATCCCGGATTGGTTGGCGAAAAAAGCGAAAGAAGAAACGAAAAGGGGCGCAAGAAGAGTCTGAGGAGAGGAGAGGAGAGTGAGATGAAATCCACAGTAGAAGGACTTAAAGTGATGGTTGTTGAGTGAGTGTGCAAAAAAAAAGTGATTGCAAAAAAATCCTAAGTGAACCACAAATTTTATTTGAAAGTTCAATTATTGTGGCCGCGGTCCTAGGAAGGATAGCCGTGGAATCCAGCTGACGACTGCCGATAGAGATAAATCGGTGCGGAAGGCTTCAACTGCTGAAAAATTAATGTGTGTCGCCCAACCTAGATGTCACGAGCCATAAAGCATAAAAAAAATGCCCAACCAGTACATCAGCAAAAAAGGTAAAAGAATCTTGTACTGATTTGTATTTAAATTTGGGACGCACTATCTCGCCCCGCTCTCCCCTATGTATCTAATCACCGTTCTCACCGCGATATAGGCATTTAATGTTAATCTTATTGAATATTCACAAACAAACAAATAATGTCACAGTTAGAATTTGTAAATGTGTAAAAAAAAGGAAGATAACAGATAGTACAAATGAATTGTATAAGATATTGTATGTTTGGAAGTTAAGTAATAATAATTAAAGAAAATGTTTAAAAAAAATAACCACATTAATTCTTCAGCAGTTGAAACCTTCCGCACCAATTCATCTCTATCGGCAGTCGTCAGCTGGATTCCACGGCGATCCTTCCTAGGATCGTGGCCACAATAATTGAACTTTCAAATAAAATTTGTGGTTCACTTAGGATTTTTTTGAAATCATTTTTTTTTGCACACTCACTCAACAACCATCACTTTAAGTCCTTCTACTGTGGATTTCATCTCACTCTCCTCTCCTCTCCTCAGACTCTTCTTGCGCCCCTTTTCGTTTCTTCTTTCGCTTTTTTCGCCAACCAATCCGGGATTCATTTTGTTCACGCCAACTTTGCGTGCATAATTTTCTGTTTCTCCATTTCTGTTATTGGTTCTCTTTCCTTATTTTGTACGCCTCCTGACCTACGTCTTTCTGCGTAATATTGGCCATCTGAGACAGTCTACTATAAATTTCTCTAATTTATTATGGGCCAATTTCGACTGACCTCTCGTGACACATCTGGCACCACTATGTCTGAATCTCTCAAATCAGCTACCCACTATAAATTTCTTTAATTTATTATGGGGCAATTTTGACTTTCCCCTAGTGACACACCTGGCACCACTATGTCTGCATATTGCCAATTTTCTTCGTGTGTGGGCTCCCCTTTTGCACTAAAATTTGCGTATATGCATGTTAATTAATGTCGAATTTCTCTGTTACTACTGCTTTATTTTGTATATTACACCACAAAACTCACATAACGTTTAGATTTTAATTTGTTGTAATGTATGCATGACTGTTATGATAATAATTTTTTTGCTTAAGCCCTCTATTATTTATACTCTTGAATTTAAATATTTTTTCGATTAATTATGCTTCGCAGTTTGTACCTATAACTACAATTTAACAGAACTCATTGTTCTTCTATAACTGATAAACTTTGCAGTGTTATGAAAGCTAGAAAGGTATTTTTATACCAGCCGGCGACCATTAAGTTTTCAAGATAAGAATCAGCCCAATCTTCGAAAATTACTGTTGCAAAAAATGCACTATATGTCTTTATTAAAAAACTGTGTGTTATTGTTTCCATACTAATCTATACTAATTATAAAACTGATAAAGCTATACGATAGAGCAAATAAATAAAATGACAGAGTAAAAATTTCTGTAAATTCTGATTTCACCGAAGAATGTAGAAAATGTCACCGAATCCGGCAATTTAAGGGACGATGACTCTTTTCGACTAGGGATACATTACTTTAATCAATGAATGAAAGGAATTCAAAATATCACAAATAAATTATTTCACTGATTTGAAAAAACTTATTTTCCATCTTTAATATTACGTAAACTATTTCAATGATTTGAAAAGTCTTATTTTCCATCTTTAATATCACGTAAATTATTTCAGTGATTTGAAAAGTCTTATTTTTCATCTTTAATATTACGTAAATTATGATATAAGGAATACTTTTCAAACAGATAAATAAATAAATAAAGTCCATTTACATCTTTATTGAATCTATATTAATTTCTTAAATTAAAAAGTTTGATTGTAAAAGAGTGCTTTAGCATCTGCAGAAAAACCGCGAAATTTTACAATATGTTTTCTATTAGGTCAAAATCGGTACAAAGAATCAAACAACGAATTCTTAGGACAAACGAATACAAATTTCTACTTTGTATTGAATATTATCTATGCAAACAAGTAGGTCCATTTTACTTTAAGCGTATTTAACTAATACGCTTATAGTTCGTATAACTTACTCGTTTAAAGTTCAAATCATAAAGAAAATCCGATATTAAAAAATGCATTTAATCAAATTTTATAGCGTGACTCGAGGTAGGTTAGTTTCTATTATTATTACATCTCTGTGACAGATTGTGTGAAGACAGATTGTATTGCTGAGTTGTGCTGCCTTTTTTTTTCACTGAGGACTAACTCTCTTACAAACAAAAAAAGCACCAGGCTATGGTTTCGTTTGGTTTTGGTTAAGATACAGCTACACGAGTTACCCTCATAAAGAGGAATTAGTCTTGGGTTGATAACTTTTTAAGGGGCTCTATCGTACATTCCGTTACACCCGAAGAAAACCGATTAAGAACGTTAGATCCGAGAGATGAGCTCCGACAGAACGACTGAACCTTCACACTTCACCCATCTCCAAATGTTCAGTGTCTTATCCACTCGGCCACTGGTCGATGCATTGGACATCGAAAAGAAACAAAACGTTTGTGGAATTCAAAGCTAAATAGTGAAAGCCTGAAGCATGATAGTGCTTTTAAGTTGACTCTTGCGGTATCAGGTAGGTGGAAGACTAACATATAAATGCAAATGTCGCCTCTTCGAAAAGGGGCTGTTCTATCCCTGACGTACAGTGCTGTGAAGGATTCACTACTACAATATGCGTGCTAAAAATAATGTTCTATGCTTAACTTAAGTCATTATATGCATTTTATTGGATGCAACTTGCTTTACATTAGAGCACATTTATTTAACAAAAAATTTCCTTCGAATGACCAGTAAAAAAGTCATTCTTCATGCTTATATGACATTCTCTTCATGCTAAATTCTATTAGCATCACAAAATGTCAGTAATATCGACACAATGTAAATAACTCTCAAATGGTGATTTTGGAGGAACTCCGTTCCTTTAAATAGACTTCATTAATTAGAAATATTAACACCTTGGATACATTTGACGACTACAGTGCGTCATGTACTTTCTTTGCCTAAGTAACGGAGGACTTATACGATTTTTACGGAAAATTCCCACCAGAATGTTTTAAAAGTCTTTTTTCGTATTAAAAATTTGGATGTACTTTAAAATCAAATTGTCTAAAGAAAATAGTGGCGGATAATCTTTTTGGGAAAAACGTACAAAAATGGCATCTATGTATCCGTTCCAAACGTAAGAATTTCTTCAAATAAAGAACTTCCAGAAGAGTTAAAATGTATTCAATTTCAGTTGTAAGCACTAGAAATATCTGAAGTATCGATTTTTTTGAAAGAGTTGGCTAAAATGCATACCCATCACAGTCATATCTATTATCTCGTGACAAAAACAGAGTCACGCAATGAACGAGGATTTTTCGCATAGATTTTATTTTACAGAGAGCACGACACATTCATGGCATGAATAGTTCCTGTAACAGTAATTTAGCTTCGAAAGTCATTAAACAGTAAAAGAGGTTAAATTACAAGTGGTTTTCTTATTATAATTACTGGTAATATTTTATATTAGCATTATTAGCGAAATGTAAATAGATTTGAATAGTGCGAAACTTGTATCAATTGGGAATATTTACAGATCCGTCGAATTGCATGTTTACTAAGCAAAAACCTCACTGGGTTCATTTCTATTACGTTAGAAACATTTTGATAGCAAGATATCCTTATACAAATATCACACTTCCCCCCAAAATAAAAGTAACTACACTTACCTAATGAACCGAAAAATTGTAGCATGATAATGGTTTTAAGTTCACATTGAAATACCTAATAGTAAATGACAAGCAAATATTACTGATTATTTATTTATTTGTGATTATCACATACAGAAAACGAGAAAATCTACAGCACAATGAACTGTAGTAAAATTTGTGGTACATCTATCGTTTAAATAAGAATCAAGAAACAACGCATAGAACAGCAGTACAAAAATTAAAATAGCAGACCGGTTTCGGAATGTATGACATGCCGTCGTCACTGCTAGAATGAGAATGGCAAAAGTTTGCTGTGTTTTTGTAGAAAAAGGGGGAGATTCAGGATCGTGTTTACGAGGGCCAATAGGAAAGCAGGGATTCAGAAAAACGTTTTATGAGGGACAGTAGGAAAGCAGGAAATTAAGACAACTGAGAACAAAGGGATTTCCATCTTTCAGAAAAAGGGCTGGAGAGCAAAATACTATTTATATTTTTGTGTACATTGAAAACTTCAAGATTTCATTGGGGTTTCACTGGGGAAACGGGATTTGCAAATGAGTTTAGCTGAACTAAAGTACAAAGTACGGTTAGCATGCCAATACTATGTTTGCGATGGCAAATTTGTTGGTTTCATGTTTTTTAAAAAGACTTGTATGCTCCTTATTTCTAAATTTAAGGCCACCTTTAGTTTGTTCGATGTAAGGTAAACCACGCTGACAATTGATACTGTAAAGGCCTCGTAAATTCTATCGATCATTTATCATCTATCATTTTTAGACATAGTCTTCATTTAATATAAAGATGCGGAGGTAATTTTAAAGTTCCAACACTCACAAATAAATGCCGAAACTGCAATACACTACCCCTTTATACTGTGATGAAGAAAGTTCAATTAAATGTTACTTGTCTGAATTTAATTATAGCATTATTTAAACTATACGCACATATTCTGTGCAAAAAAAGTACATAAATGAACAAAGAGCATTTAATAGTAAAATGTACTATAAACCTTTTAAATATATAATTAGCATTTACATTTTCATCGTTAAATACAAACACACACACACACACACACACACACACACGCACACACACACACACACACACACACACACACACACTATATATATATATTATATTTTATATATATATATATATATATATATATATATATATATATATATATATATATATGTAAACTTAGGGCAATCTACATTTTAAAACCAAATTCCTCGTAACTTGAAGGAGAAATATTTCCCGCATTATTGTTACTTAAAGGTAACAGATAAAAGACGCCACCATCCACATCACGAAGATTAATTAATAACACTTTTTAAAATCTTTTAACAGCTGGCATTGTCACTGTACCCTTGTATCATTTTTTGAGCTTCAAATGTTTTAATTTTTAGCCGTCATGTTACAATACCATGAAGTGTGTGTGTTGCTGCAATTTTTGATTTTCATTTTTTATCTTCAGTGGGGTAAGTTTTCTCAGTTATTTTCCCATTATGGCACATTCAATAGGATCTTTTTTTAAATTTCAATGATATCAGGGACGAAAATATTTTAACATAAGTATTATGTCACGTCGAAGGCAAAGGCATCTCAATACTGATGGCTTAATTAATGTCCTAAAATGTAACGAAAATTCATTTTGAAAAGAAATATATATTTTTATGTAACAAAGTTTGAAAAATTTTAAATTACTTAATAGAAGAAGATGAGTTTATGGGTGTAAATTTACCAGTTGAATTACTGTCAAACTTTTAAAGAAATAGAATCAATATTTTTAATGATCCTGGAACTAAAGGCTTTTGATAAAAAACAATGATAAAGTAGAAAATGTATATCATTCCATTCGCATAGCACTTTGAATTGCTAAATAATTTTCTTTAATGCCGTCATTTCTACAGTATTTCTTTTTATTTATTACACTATTTATTACACCCATCTTATTATTTATTACACTAACGTATGAGGCACCAAAATCGATGATATTTCTACGCTGCTAATGGCAACATCTAGGTGTAAACGTTACCAGGTACTTTCCCGTTCTGATAAAAATAATCATCGCCAACTCCGCCAAATTAATTTATTTGGACGTATTTCCATTAAAATAAACGAATTAATAAAGTAAATATAAAAATTAGGTACGAGGTTGATACATTTTAGCATATTTATTAACTACGAGCTGTGTGTCCATTCTTCGCACGGTAGGAAACGAACATGTGTAAATCGAATTAATTCCAGTGATGCGAAATCTAAAAAATGCAAAATCATTTGACTCTTGAGGCATAGTTTGCGTCAGGTGTACTAACTTGAGATAAAATAAAAAACAAAGAGTGAAACAAAAAATCACCCCTATTTCACCCGGCCGACCTCTTCGCGCGACCTCCGTTGTAGGTTTAGGATGTCCGATTGGGAAACGATCCCTGGACTATCCACTCCGGAGCGATTCTGTGCGTCTCCGGATGATTTCCCGAGGATTCCCCGAGCGATTCTGCTCGTATTCTGGGAAACACAGTAATCCAAAATACATAAATGCAGGCAGGAGCAGCAGCACAAGAACATAACGCAACTTTCGATAACTTTTATCGATCCGATTAAAGTTAAATACTTAATACACTATTTAAAGATTAAGTTTAATCCTTGACCTATAATATGAAAACTAATACAACAAGGAAAATAAATTTAAAAATATTTACTTACCAGGATTAACTTTGACAAGCTTGACCGGACAACAAAAGAAGAAAGACGAACGGGAGTGGGGACTCAACTACGTCACAGGATGATGAAGCAGTTCAAAGGGTAAATCGAAACAATAGAACTGGTGGGGAAACTGTCAGCGCCATCTGCAAATAGTCCTGCAACAGTTTTCTATCGACCTTGGTAGAACCTATGGTAGAACGTGCGGAATGGACGACAGACCGAGAACTTCTTATGGGAGGTCATATAGGTCATCTCCCAACATTTGAATGCAATGGATGAATCACACGTTAGGAGGTGAGTTTCAACGGACGTTCTACCAAAGTTAGACCAAAAACAGCCTACTACAAGCCGATAAAATAGATAGTCGTACGACATTTTACCGAGCTCTCTTGCTGCATGGGCTTTCACCAAGTAGACAAATATCTTTGTCTGAAATTAAAAGCACTCAAGAGCTAAAAAATACGTGAAAAAAAAACCTTTATTTGTAAACTGCCCCTTAATGTGGTCGATTTTTAAAAAAGCCTTAAAAAATTTTATGAATTTGTCTTCGAGACTTTTTAATGCAAGATTATTATGGCTATCTTCATTTTTCTCCGATGTATGATGACAAGTATGGAAATAACGCTTTGGCCTCTCATACCAGTTTGGACACGAATTCTAAAAAACCCTGAAAATTATTTTAGGTATTTCTCTTAGTTATATTTTAATGCAAGAATTTTGTGGCATTTATATCTTTTTTCTCTGAGATATGAAGGAAAACATGAAAAAGCGTTTTAGTCCCTTACCACCGTTTGGGTGGGAATTCCAAAAAACCCTGAAAAGGATTTTTAGGCATTTGTGTTAGTTACATTTTAAAGCAAGAATTTTATAGCTGTCAATTTTTTTTCTTTCAGATGTGAAGTAAAGCGTGTACAGAACGTAAAACAACGTTTTAGACCCTTACCCCCGTTTGGAAGCGAATTCAAAAATGCCCTAATTTTTTTTCAAGTACTTCTGTTAGAATCGTTTTAAAGCAAGAATTTAAGGCTATATCTTTTTTTACCTTTCAATCATTAAGGGAAATGTGATAAGAACGCCAAAAAAGGATCTCTAGATCTGTGGCACGCGATGAACGTTTCGATCGTCCACCATCTTGCTGGTAGTTAAGTCGAGCGATGGCAACGGCTGCCCTTTTTTCAGCATTGGGCAATCTATCCAGCTGTTCTCGCATTCTTCCATTTTTCAGCAGATGTCAGTGCTGTTAAAAATAATCGTGACCATTTTTTTACGGAAAATGACGTTCTAAAAAGTAAAGGTTTCTCGTGGAGCTATGTCACCCGCAACTACTTTTATAGAAATCAAATCTATTCTTCGTGACTGGCAACAGTCAAAACACCAGAGTTTGGTGTTCCCAGAGTGGGAACACTGCGCGTTAAAGGGTTAAGTGTGAGGTTGGCTGTGGAAAAATACAATCAAGTCCTCTGTTGGGAAAGAAAGGAAATTACTCTCCGAACAACCTAATAGAAATTTATACAACACGTTATCACCCTAATAATTATTTTATGAATAAAAATAACACCACTTATGTCCTTTCATACATTGTGCAATATCAATACTTAACATGGCCACCATCGGCTTTTAGGATGACATCCAAAATTTTCAGCAACCTTCATCTAAATAAAAGCACTGACAAATAATGTTAAAGACGAAGAAGCATAATTTTCGTTAAAATGAGTCCAATAATTTGGCCTGCACTGCACTTAGTATAAAGAACAGCAAGGTGCGGGGCAGCGTAACTCAAGTATTAAAATAAATCTCTGTGCTTACTTCTTGGATCTATTAGATAGATGCTTTGGTTACTGTTTGATTAGAAAAAAAAATGAACTGTGATTTTTTTCACTTTTTCTAATGTGTGTTTTGTTATTTTATACAATTATTTACATATTGTTGAGTTAATAGCGAAATACTTCTTTTAGTATGCATAACTGTTGGTAATGTGTTTCTAAACTGCCTTATGGAAAGTTCTAATGTTTTTTTTTTTTTTTTTTTTTTTTTTTTTTAATCGAAACCTATGAACCAACCATACAGAATTTAAATGCTGAAATTTTAAATATTAGGGATTAGGTTACAGCAATTTTTATTAAGTTTATCTAGATGACATGTTCATGAATTTTTTAAACGATTGTTGAAAATTTATTTTATTTAAAATTATAAAAGCAAATCAACACAATTTAGCATAAAAGAAAATAATATATGGAAAAGTTTCAACACAGAGTTCATTTCAAAATTGAAATACTAAGCTATATAAAAAACAGTACTTGCAAAAAAAACGAAGCAGACTGCGTATTAGAAGTTTTTCAATTTTGATTTTTTCTTGCATTTTTGTGGAATGAACGCAAAAATTTTAAATGAAATTTGCATACTTGAAATTGCAGAAATCTTTATCTTAAGAAAGTCATTAAAACGATATGCTAAACTTGCACATTAACTAAAGAAACATTAAAGTTTTTATCATAGTCTTTAATTTTTACTGCCGGTATTGATATTTCCAATAAAATTCGGTGATTTATCTTTAATGTGTTTGCTGTAAAACTTTTTTATTCAAATTTTTCATTATTTTATCTTCCTGCTTTTCACTAGTACGATAATAATGATAACGCATTGAATGAATGAAAACTTTTCTTTTTTGAAATTTTTTGAGATATTTTCAATTGTAAAATTTGTTTTCTTGAAGAATTTCTTTAGTAATGCAATACCTTTTCTTTCTAGATTTAAAAACTGTCGTAATCTTGAGCCAATTTTCATTTAAAGAAAGGACTTATATTGCGATTCATGTTTAATTATGCAATTCAAAGAAGCATTTCGATAACATAATGCTTGCCTTATTTCCTGAATTTTAATGACATTGTAATTTAAGATTGAAGCATATTTCTTTTTATTGAAAATATTTTAGAAGATTTTCAGTATATGGTCAGATAAAAAAAAAACATGTACTTATAACTATTATATTTTATGTGAGAAGGAGCATTACAACTGCTAACGCTGAATGGTTTGTATTGTTGTCTTTTACAATTGTAGCCTGTTTAATTGCCCTAGTTACTTTACTGGAAATTTCCGCTAAATGTTCTAAAAAAGTTTAGTAGTCCCCAAAAAAATTTGGAGCCCAAATGAAGTTTTTGGTTTTAGTTTGTGTTCGGATAAAAGAAGATATTTTATTTCGTTAAATGATCTCTGTAGGGGGAATGAAATATACATGTTCTGTAGGTTTCAACATGTAGGGAGTCATCTAAATTTTAAAATGTAAGTTTTGAAACTTCGGTTCCGACCTTATTTTTCTACTGATAATATTCACTTTAAAAAAATTAGCGTCTCCTGATAATCAAAATAATCAAAATGTTCATTAATTATATATTACCTACAAATTACTAAAAGATGAGCTCGGCAATATTAAAAAGAAATTATAAACTTTAAGCTGTAACTCTTGAAATATTGAATGTATTACATGATAATTAAATAAATAAATATATAAATATACAGTCAACTCCAGATATAGTGAACCGTCGGCTATAGTGAACTCAAAATATTAGTCTCGATTCACATACAGCATCTCTGTTCCCTATGGGGACACTTCGGTTTTAATGAACTTCGGATATAGTGGACGAAATAATTTGATGATCCCCAGAGGTTCACCATAAACGGAGTTGACGACTGTACACACACACACACACACACACACACACATATATATATATATGATGTGAAATTGAATGTACAGTTTTTAAATGGTTTATCTATGCTGCATTTCAATCTATCTTGGTTTGATGTGAAAATTTTCATAAAAACCACTTCCAAGCGCGCAACTTCTAAAAATACCATTTTAATTTACATATAATTCAGTCGATCATTTCCAAAAACCACTGAAGTCACGTCTTTTGAAGAATCCATAAAAACTGTGAAAAGCACAAATACAGTAGACTCCCTCTTAACCAGATTTATTGGGGCTGGGGATGAGCAGGTGAGCAGGTTAAGCGAAAATCCCGTTAAAGTGGAGAATGAAATATGCATGTGTGTGTGTGTGTATAATTAGTGAAACTGCATTATAATAAATGTTTATTTTTTATGAAAGTTTTATATACCACTAGAAGGAAAGTTTTAAAAACATGAACGTTTCTTTCTCTGCTGAATTCTGAAAGTTTGACAACTTACTTACAACACAGTTTCGTAATTTTTTTTAAAGCGATGGAGGAAGCTGATGCTTGTCGCTCTACATAGCATAAACTATTTTTCCAGTGCTTTTGCTACATCTGCAGGTCAGTATCAGTTGATATCGGAAATTTTCAATTTTTTGTATTTTTTAAAAGTTCTTTTTTAATTTAAGTCAAATACGGCCGGTTAAGAGAGAGGCTATTGTGTGTGGACTTTCAAGTACTTAATTAAGTTTATTGCAGTAATTAGGCTTCAAAGTATGTTGTACTTTTATTTTATCAAGACAAGTACAGTTAAAAAAATAACTGAATTTGACTGCACTACGGAGAATCAGGAGATGTGGTAATTTAAAGGAATAATTCCATTAAATGTTTCAATCCTATGTGATACGTTTGCGGTGTTAAGTTGAACAAATTATAATATAAACAGTGCATTCTGCAACTGAACAGTGAAAAAATTATTCTGTGAATTCTTGTTTAATAATGTGTCTATTAACGTTATTCAAAAAATCACAAGAATTCATTTGTCAACAAATGAAATAAGATTAAGTTTCGTTTTCTACGTTCAAGTTTATGCGATACTTAACATAAAGTTTTTGTTTAATTGTACTTTCTGTGAATTTTTAACAGCTTTTGCTTTTACGAAACATTTAAATTGAAGTTGTATGTTTCCTTCGATTACTTAATGTTTGCTTTCAATTACTTTCAATTAACTTTCAGAACGATTAATAGGCAAGGTGTTGTATGAACGAAAACTTCACGATAAAACACTGCTAATTTGCAGATCACTCGCGAAGTGTTTAGTAATCATGAAGATAGTAGATAACATATGTGAGATCTTGCTAAAGATTATTGGAGGAATACAACAAAGTAAAAATTTTCAAACGTCTGAAAAGATCTGTAACGCAAAAATTTAAGCAAAATTTATCGTAGAAGGGAATCGAATGATTAATTTTCATAATCCATTTCACAATCAAATCGATTAGAATTTCGAAACAGTTGTTGGAGGTTGGATTTTATGTGAAAATTTAAACTTTTAAGCGTAATTTTAAGACCAATGTATTGTTGCAGTAATCCAGTGGTTCTCAACCTTTTAACTTCGCACCCCCCCAACAAAGACTAACTTACAGTGGCGCACCTAAAACCATTCATCTGTGAAATGCAGTCTACATAAAAATGCTATCTATTTTTATGCTTTAAATCATTTCCGACCTTCAAAAGTTAGCAGGGGAAAGTGGCCCAAAATGGTCCTAGAGGGTTAAACTATCCACAGATGTTTTCTGCCAGACAGTCAGCTCTATATATCAGGTAACACATAAACTAGCTGTGCCTAGACAAGAAGAAGCAATGGCAGTATTTAAGCAATCGGTATATTACTTCTCTGAGCAGAATTCTTTAAAAAACTGGCTTTTATCATATCTTATAAAGTAAGCATTAATTTTTCTATTTATTTAGAAATACAGTATTTGATGTGCAGAAATATGACTTTGTTTACTGAATAGAGTATGTTTTCAGATGTGAATTACAATTGCTAAGTTTGTTATGTTTCTCGGCGTGTTCCAGTAATATCACCTAATGTAGGCAGCCATACTGCCGGGTAAAATGATCCATCTACTGAAGGAACTCCAGTACCGTGTCCTAGTAATCATGGCAGCCCTTCAAACCTTCTCAAAATATGTGACTCCCCATTACATTATTTAACTTATTTCTGAGTTTATTTTAGGCCATAGTTTTTTAATTATAATTTTAAAATATTCCATTTTATTGTATGTAAATACTTTTTTATTTTAAATTTTTATAAAATAAATCATGCATACTATGTTATTGTAAAATTTAATTTATTTCATTATGCATAGTCATAATTATTTTTATGTCTTGCATTTTGCCGATAAAAAACAATTTAAAATTATTTTTTAATGAAGGCTCATTTTGTCCTTGGGTTGAGGGTAAAATGATCCATTAGACTTTAAAAATTCATTTTTTTATTACTCATTGTGCTTTTAAAATATTATTAAAATATGCTTATAATGCAAAATATAGAGTAAAATATGATAGCATATTGCTAAAGTTTTATTACATTTATATTATTTTATACAAGTTTTAACCTAATGGGGATCGTTTTGGGCCACCTTCCCCTACTTTGTATAAATATGAATGATTCTGTTGTCTTGAAATGTAAATCATTGAAGATAAAACACCATCTTAAAAAATTCTTTCATGCCGGCACTTTAAAAACGTCGTATTTGATACGCGTTAAAATGTTAGGAGCAGGGCAAACCTATGTATTTATTTCAAAATGGATTTTATTCTCTACCCGCATGTTGAAATCAAAAATGTGTTTACCAAGCTTCTTGGTACACGATATGGCTTTCAAGCAGGTATGAAAGAAGTATGAACAAAATTTTTAAAAACTGAAAACAAGTTTTCTTTATTCGCAAAATAGCTTTGATGTAAGCCCAAGCATATGTATACATTTCCTCATTCAAAGAAGACTTATTTTGTTAAAAATATTTCCAAAAGCAAGTTCAAATTGAAATCGAAATTTCAGTGGAAATACTACTACTAATACCTTTATTTCTCTTTTTACTAATTTTACACTTCTGCTTTGAATAATAAATATAAGAGTTTCCCAAATTAAAAGTGCACAAGTTGAATAAAAATACCTTTTTTGCAAAGCAAAAGAAATCTACAATGGATATGTAACACAGGTCCCATCGTTTTGCTAACAGGTATATATATGCCTTTGCTGTAGAAAGATCATGGTTGATTCTTGAAGAAATTCTGTACAATTGCCGTTACTTTATCGCCCGAATGAAAACCTTTTTTTTTCTTTTTTTTTTTCCTATAATGCTCTCTAAGTGTTCCAAAGACGTATGAGTCACCGGAGCAGCAAATCCGGACTACACGGCGGGTGTTTAAACATTTCCCAATGGAAATTCCTCAAAAGCACGAAAGCTATGAGATATGTTTTATATAGTGCCTTTGTTTATTCAGAGAAAAATTTACTATTCAAAAAAGCTTTTTTTTGGCATTAAAATTGGTTTGACTAAATCTACTTCAGTTTTTACTCCCTAAAACGGAATTAAAAAAGAAAGTACTCCTGAAAACTGCAAAAAGCAATTTTCAGTCGTAGCAAATTAAGATAATCCACATATGCTCGAATCTATTGTAGACCCTTTTGAAAAATAGCAATATCAGAGCTTTATCTCTTTCTTTCATTTGACTTTTACAGGCGATATCGGAAATCTCTTCAGAGAATAATCGACAAAAGATAGATATTTCCCTTTTTCTTCCTTTAGTCGTTTTCGAGATAGAATTATAATTATAAGATTGCGACTTCTCTAATTCTAAGAAAACATTTCTTTTTCAAAATGTTCTTAATATTTTGCTGTTAAAATGGATGTTACTTATAGATTATTTTACAAGAAAAGATTATTTCTATCTAAGAGCATAAGACTATTGATTAAAATAAAGTTTTTCTTCTTTTTATCACGAAGGTTTTTTTTTTTTTTTTTGTTAAGATGATTAAAAAAAAATGAGTGACATTATGACAAGGTAGGTCAAGGAAACTAATGCATGTTATTTTCAATACCATCACGGTAATGTTTTAATTATAATAAAGTGTGAACGTATACTAATACAAATACCTTTTGAAAAAAAACATTCCGTATTTAAATTATATGCGTATTAAGTTTTTTTAAAATCAAATAGAGAAGAATATTTCACACTATAGATATAATGATCAAGATTTGGCATACTGTATGAATAACAGAAGTCTTTTAAGATAGAGGAAAATGTGTAAATATAGACTACCTCTATTGTTTTTGAATTAAAGTTACCTTCATTTCGAAAAAATCTAGATTTTTCACCTTCATTAGCAAATATAACAAGTTTACTAAGTAAGAAATGTTAAAAAAATGATTAATATCACTTATCAATCCGAAAAAGAAGATTTACAAAAAAGATTTATAAAAAGTACCAGAAAGAATAGGGTGCAAGTATGAGCTCTCCCCCCAAAAGTCTCAAAATATAGTTTTAAGTGTTTTAAAGCAGGATGAAACCATACAAGTGGTCGATAAAACCGGCCAAAAAAAAAGGGGGGGGTCTGTTCTCATGCTAAAATTCTGATTCTAGACATTGAAAAACACTTACATTTTAATTTTTAGTTCTTAAAGTTTGCTTTTGTCTGATTTACGTCGATTTATTTCATAAACGAAAGATGGCAGCACTTTGATTAACCCGAAAGTAAACTGTATTATTATTTGTAACTCTGTAGTATTGCTTGTAGTATTATTTGTAGTATGATTTGTAATATTACTATTTATTTGTATTATTATTTGCTCATACGAACATAAAAGAAATACGAAAAATATTCACTTTTAGACGTTAATTTCTTATTATTTTACATTTATATGTTATTGTTTATCGCAAATCTTGAATAAAAAGACTTTTATATCCAGCAAAAAACTGAATAATTTAGAGTGGAATTATAAAAAAAAAATATATATAAAAATCAGTGATTTTTGCCAAAAAATTGAAAAATTGCTTTAATTTCTACAAAAGCAAACTTTCATTAAAAAATATTTTTTCCCTTAGTTTTGGCGTAGGAGAAACTAAAATTTAACATGTCAGACCCAAAAATCGTGTTGACCGGTGTAATTCATCTATTACAGGAAAATAAAAGTATTTACATACATCGCAAACATAACTGACTCCTTCATCCCCTGTGCAATCTAAGTTAGCCAATGTCTAGCACATAACAAATATAATCCACACTTCTTCGTGAGTGTCCTGAGAGAACCTCCCACCACAAAATATGTAAGTCGCATTGCTCGAGTCTGGTTTACCACTTCTAAGGTGGATTTTCTTTCTTTCTTTTTTTTTTTTGTATCCCTTTGGTCTTTCGTCCCCGTGCCCCTTGGCTTACCTCTTACCATAGGAAAACTCAAGTATGTTTTTTGAGAGAACTTTTGTTAAGACTCTCTTGGTTAACTGATCTTTGTATCATGATCCAGTGATTATCGAGTCTGGTTTACCATTTCTAAGGTGGATTTTCTTTCTTTCTTTTTTTTTGTATCCCTTTGGTCTTTTGACCCCCTGCCCCTTGGATTACCTCTTACCATAGGAAAACTCAAGGACGTTTTTTGAGAGAACTTTTGTTAAGAGACTCTCTTGGTTAACTGATCTTTGTATCATGATCCAGTGATGAGACTAGAACTTGATGCTTTGCGTTAACGAGTAGTGGTCCTCTTCTTAATGTTCTGGACAGGAGTAAGTCAAACTGAGAAACTGCATTTGAAGTTCCCATAGAACCTTTCGGTGTTTCAGCAGCCACATCAGTCCACATAGCTAAAGTGCTTGTACATCATGATAATTTTTAATCATGATATTCCCCTTTAAATGGAGGATCATATTTACGCCAAGAAAGGGTGACCATATTTACACCAACCTCACCTAAAAAGATGTCTACTATCACATGTAACTTAAAGGCATGCTTCAGTAAAGGCGTGCTTCCAAAAGTAGATTAGAATCTCCACTTTTAGGATATTACTGCGAAACTATTTTAAACTACCCATAAGAACATGAATAAAAAATGATTTCACATTCCTGTCGAAAATTCGAAGTCCAGAACGAACACCTAACCAAACAACAACTCGTGCAGCATCCATACTACTTGAAAAAATGGTTTCAACTAATCTCTACTATCTTATATCAATAAGTATGTCATCTACAGTCCTGGTTGCCAGTCTTCAGCATCTCCTATAGCCACATGGGGAGGGGTGCCCATATTTATACCTGTGCCAGTTTTTACACGTTTTCTCTAGTAGTATTCAAACATCTATGATTTCATAAATCAATTTCCACCACTATATTTTTTAAAAAGGACCATTTCCCCCTTTGGTTGAGGATTAAATGATCCTTTGTATACTTTTATTAATTTCTATATTTTTAATTGATCAATGTTAGTTGAAAATATTATTGAAAAATATGTTTATACTGCAAAATATAATATGAAACATGATAGCAAAATGTCAAAGTTTTATTTGAACATTTATGTTATTTTATACAAGTTTTCCCCTTAAAGGGATCATTTTAGGCCACTTTCCCCTACATTAAAAATCGTATAAAAATCATGGATTATTAGTTTGCATACAACTGGATTTTATTCTTAAAGCATTACTGTCATCGGCAATTTTTTCACTGTGATTATTGCTGATTGAAAGATTGAAATTAGATTTGTTTATACAGTCGACCGTTTTTTTTACGAACAGGTGCGATTTTAAGAACAAACGGGTGGACGGTGGTCCCGAATACACTCCCTAAACGATTTTTTTCGACTCCATTCTACGAGATCTGCTTTACGAACTATTTGGGTGCTCCCTATAGGTTTGTAGAAATGACCGTTGACTGTATTAAAAATGTTTAATAAGTTCCTTAATTAACATATTTTGATAATAGGCACAGTTTCTGTGAAAGCGTCTTTTTTATGGGAAATAGTTCATATTTACGATATTCAATACACTCATTCAAAAACGTTACAAAACTCAAACACTAGATAATGTTCGAGGGAATCGTTTCGAATGTGCATTAATATTAAAATACACGATCGAAATCGTTTTGATAGTGATTGTTGTTAAGCAAAACATCTGTAAAATTAAACTTTTTTTTTTCAGCTACGTTCACAAATTCTTGAGTCATTATTAGATACATCGATGGAATTAAGTAATCGAAGAAAAACCATGATCATTTAATGATCATTGAAAAATTAAATGCAGTGTACAAGGCCTATTGTGAAGTATGTGGAGAGCAAAAGAAATGCTTTGGCTTCCCGAAAAAATCAGACTGAATTTTTAAAAGCAAATGAAAATAGGATTAGTTCCAGTATTTTCAATGAAATAAAACAATTTTAATAGGTGTCCGTGTATTATGAAAAGACATGCATTTATTGTTTATATACTTTCAAAATTTTTTTGTGTAGCTTCATTGTAAATCTTTTGCTTTCTTAACAGTGAATCTACGAAATATAAAGTAAAATATTTTGTAAAAGTGGAAGGTGTTTAAGACTTATTGAAAGTATTTAGTCTTATTATACCTAACTAACGTCGAAAGAACTAATTTCGAAAGATATCTATGTTTTAATGATTTCCTATCCTATGTCACATCACAAAGGTTGTGTGATTAGCACAAGTGTTTAGTTCTAAAAATCAACAACTCACTTCAAATGATACTGATTCTGTTGCCAAATCAAATTAGTTTTGAAATTCTTTTAATGCACAGTAAAAAGGGGCTTAACTACTTAAAAAGATATTCTGTTAAAATGTTTTTTCGATTTACAGAAACCATGGTACCAACTTAGTTACAACCAATATTTTGAGAACTTTTTACTGGGTTTCTCCATTTTTTTTGTGATTTAACAAAAGCTATATATATAATTAAAAAAAAAGCTAAATTTAAGTTTTTACGCATAATATTTATGTAGTTTTATGTTAATCTCGTTTTATATGATCCAAGTTTAGCTCCTAAAATATTTTTCTTGCTGATTACAAGCAAAATGGTGAAGATTCAGTCAAAGCATCACGCACTATTTTTTGTTTTTACAAAGTATTTTATCAAAAAACGAGATAAACGAGACGAATAATACATACTAAAATTATGCCTCAGACAGAGGAAACATTTAAAAATAATTTTAAATTTATTCATAGATACCTAGTTCTATCATGTTCTCATCCGTATTTCAAACTGCAAGGGATAAAGCAAATGCAGTGAGGCAAATCATCTAATGTGATGTAAAAGTATTCAAATCAGAATAACGAATATGTTTTGAAAGCAAATGAAATTAGATACTTTTAAAAGCACGAGGAATGAAATATTATAAAAATAATTTTTAAATCAGTTTTTTAAGTGAATGAAACAATGCATTTTGTTACATAGAGGCACACACAAAATTTCTAGTTCTATGTTCTTTATATATTAATCTGATAGCATCCAGTTGCGTGGGTTGTATAGTTTTTTTCGGTACAACTAGATCTAGAAAAAAAAGAATAACACATAAATAAAGAAATTTTCTAATGTAAGGAAAATTTTGATCTCTCCTTTTTTCAGTCTGTGGATTTTCCTTGAATTTTCTAAAAGTGCAAACAAGAGTACGTAAGGAAATGTACATTGAAATTGAATACTTTTTCAAGTATGTTGCGAGTTTGAGTGCATACATATCCATATAAAAAAATTAAAAGCAAATTGTAATTTTGTTTACTCTTTTGAAAATATAAGACGAATTGAATGAAAACTTAAGTGACATTACCTAAGGATCGTCTTGCACATATACTTATATATTATATTAATACTGTTAATACCATTAAAATGATGCTTGATTTCAATTTCACTGTAAAATGCAAAAATTTTTGTAGTATACTGCTATCCTTATATCTAAATATATTAAATGTATTCTGCAAGTTTAAAAAACTAAATCTCATTTTGTAAGTATTTTAGAAGACATACATGCGTTAGTGTAGCATTACCCTTTCACAGTGAATAAAACTATTTTTGTTTACTCAAAAATAGTTTTATTCACAGTTTACTTATGCAGTCCTTATGCAGTCGTTTTACTCATACAACTGCGTTTACTTATGCAGACGAATCCCAATAATCCGAGTAGATCTAGACTAACTCCAACTCGGATTACTGAAAACTCGGATTGTGCGGCCTACATATCAAAATCGAAAAAAAAAATCATTTTTTATAAATGTGCGTACGAACACCCAAGTTTGTAAATTTAGAGAGTAAAAGAAGGTAGCACGCTTTAATTCTTTATCTACTTGAGTTAAGTCGGGAATGTAAATTGAAAAAAAAAATTCAAAATGAGATAGGAACAAAGATTAAAGTAAGAAAATATTTATCTCGTTCAATTTTAATAAAGTTAAATCTTTAAAATTTGTGTACGGCCACCGTACAAATATTTTCAGTTAGTAAAATGTTTCCCATATACTATTGAGGTGATTCACAAAATTCCACCCTTTTTTCATAAAATATCTCTAAAGAAGATAGTCAGGGACTATACATAATTTTGAATGTAAAAGTTTAATGCTAAAGTCCAAACAATTATTTTCATTCATAATAGCTGTACAACCCCTGAAACGCGATCATCCGATGTGATTTTTTTCCCTTCGATTGCCATTGGAAAGTGGTTTAAGTCCGTATATGCTTATTTTCATACCTCTAATACTTTTTAGGATATAATTATCAAATTTTGTTCATCATCTCATTAGCGTATAGGGCAAATTTTAGTAAATGGGAATTATTTGGTACGGGTCGCAAACAACTTTAAAAAGTTTCGCTTTTTGAGAATTAGCGAGAGGAATTTTTTTCTTAGAATAGTCTTTTTTACTACCTTATTTTAAACATTTTTACAATTTCCAACCCCAACAGATAAGAAATTAAAGCATGCCACTATCTCTTTGGGTCATCGTGTACAAAAATGTATTTTATATAGCGTCATACATAATTTCAATTTTTAAACAACTTTAGTTTAAAGATTGAATCTAAAGTTGTTTTTAAGCAAAACATTTTGTTCTACCGAGAATTAAGTGGAGCTTGGATAAACCGAACTTGGATTAGTAGAACTCCACAGTATTGCATGAATATCGTCCACTGATGGCTGATAATTCTTATGTTTTGGACATCATAATGGTCACGAAAATTGGTCAACACTCTCATATCCCTTGATGTAATTTTGTTGCTACGACAGGGATCTTTCAAAACGCCATTAATGTGTAAATGATTTCAAGTACGTCGTGTTTCTATCCAAATCAAAACCATTTTGCGGCACATTCTTGTTCAAACTTAAGGAAACGGTAGTGAAACCCGGCGTATGTGTGTGAAAACCCTTTATGTGCAGATGAAACAAAATCCTTTCTTTGCATTTGTTGCAGCCGGTTGATTTAGATAATTTAAGAGTATTTCGACCCACAAAACATCTGATCGAATCGGAAAGAAGCCATGTATCATGATTTTGTGAAATCAAATACTACAGTAATTAATGATCGCTATAGTTAATTAATCGTCAATTTGGACCATAACTCTAAATGAGACCGGAATGGACTTACAAGGCAGATTCTATAACACAACGCCATTCTCCCAGTCACATTAAAGGCGATCAAAGACATCCTATCTCCGCCTGGCCGGGAACATTTAGCCATATTTACTAGACTTCGGTCATTCCAGTTACCATTTATTTTCATCGATGCGTTCCGTATTTTCTATAAATACCTCTGCAATTACGTAAATGTCGAAAAATGACACTTTGACTAGACTACCTGTAAAAGTTGCCCGGTATTTCTGGGAGGACAACAACAAAGTTCCCCGAGAAAAGAGAATTATCATTAGGTGATGGCGTGTACTTTGAATTCTGAAGTTGATATTTTAAACTTGGCTTTTAACGTATTATTGATGTTTTTGCAATAACATAGCAGTATTAGGATCAGATATGGCTCAACTGCTAGGACTAATCACACAATCCGTTTAACGTTAATAAGGTGGTAACATGTAATACATTAGATGCATTTGCTCGACAACATGCTACATTGGCTATCTAAAGGTTATTCATTGAATGACTATGACGCAATATCTGAAAGGGAGCTTTATTAACACACATAATGTCATATTAGAAAAATAACTAATAATGAATTAAATATAGATAAATGTTTGATCAACATTGCATGAATGAACCATTTTAGCTTTGTATACGTGCTTTTAATGACAATTTTAATCTAATAGCAATCCTCTAGGTTTTATGTGCCAACATACAAGTAGTCTTTTTAATGTAACGCAATAGAAATGTTACCTTTAAGCTATGTCAGAAGGTTGAAGATCGTATGCAACTTTAAAATTAACTGATGAGGCCTTTAATAATAATTCTTAATAAATAAAAAAACACAATTTAATTTGATATAAAGGTAAAGATAGTTTATTCAAAGTATATGCAATCGTCAGTCACACATTTTTTCTCTTCTTCAGCATAAAAAAAAAAATGTTTCGGAGAAGGGTAGGCGAAGTGAGGTGTTTAAGGTTACTCTAGCCAAAAGGCGTAGTCAGAAATTTTTGATGGGGGGTTACGACTACTGCAACTCACATATATGTATACGCGTGAGTGATTAGGAAGAGAAGAATATACATTATGCATGGCAAAAATTTCCCCATGGGGGGGGGGGGTTGACCACCCTATCCCCCCTCCCTTGGCTATGCCACTGTTTTGGCCAATATCTCTGTCACATATATATTAAATTAAATAAATAATATTAATTTCAGTTTTACAATCTTAGTTGTTATTCTGCAATGTTGAAACTTGAAATACTTGACATATTTTGGGATCTGTATCTCAAAATATCCAAAGCTGCAAACTATCCCATTTTGCCCTACTCCATACTCCAAAATCGGGTACGATAACAGTTCTCATAGTACACAGTCTTTATGTAAATTTAAGATCATCTACCAACACGCAAGCGCACAAGTCATGAACCCATTTATTACATGCACTGCACTTGATCCACCCTTCTCGTTGTGCTGATCTCGCATATACAGGGCGTCCCGAAAAGGTGGTAACGGGCTTTAATTATTTATCCATTAGATAAAAGTGAGCAGTGTAAATTGAAAAAATGTTCAAAATAAGGTCAAAAATGAGACTGCGTTAAGAAAAAATCCTCTCGTTCATTTACAAAAAGTTACACTTTTTAAATTTGTATATGACCCCCGTACAAATACGTGCCAATTAGTAAAATGTGCCCCGTACACAAATGGGATGATGTACCAGATTTGAGCCTTTTATTGCACAATGTCGCAGAGATATCTTTAAAGAAAGAGGATTAGGGGACAATACATGATTTTGAATGTAAACGTTTATTGCTGGAGTGAAAAAAAGGATTTTCATTCCCTGAAATGTTATCATTCGACGTGATTTTTTCCTTCAGAGAGCCTTGAAACAGTTGTTTAAGTCAGCGTTATATTTATCTTCATATCGCTGACACTTTTTAAGGTATAATTCTCTAATTTTGCATGTCACCTCATGAGTTCATGGGTAACATTTTACTAATTGGCAATTTTTTTGTACGAGGATCTTATACAAATTTCAAAAGTGCAACGTTCTGAAAATTAAAGAGAGGAATGCTTTTTCTTAACTGAGTCTTATTTTCGACCTTATTTTGAACATTTTTCCAATTTACACTGCCCACTTATCTCTAATAGATGAAGAACTAAAGCCCTTTACCACCTTTCTGGGACGCCGCCCAGGTGGTGTAGTGGCTAGAGAATCATTCTATCAGGCCTTGGGTTCGGGTTCGAATCCCGGATTGGACATGGATGTTAACTTGTCCGTCCCTCCATAGGGGGTAATGCTGTCCACCCAGTGGGTGGTCCCATAATAAAATGGACAGTAACTCAGGCCTTTGTAGTGGCGAATGCTTGATGAGCAAGTGTCCGCCCATTGGAGAAAAAAACCTTTTTGGGACACCCTGTACATGGCTTCAGTGCAAGCATGTAACATCTACATCATGGGATCATAATTGGATGACGTGTCGTCTTTTGTTAGAGAAGCAACTCGACGTCTGTCAGCTGAACTGTCCGACAACCGAAGTTTTTGCCCCTTTCTCTTCGTCACAGGTGCAGGCAAGCTCTCACCTTGCCTGCGCCTGTGACGTTTTGCCTTACAAGCAGCCATTTTAAACAACTAGGCCGAATTAAGAAATCGCGATGGTGTATTTCTAATTTTTAATGCAATTTACTACAAAAACATCACTTTTAGCAAGTGTTAATTGTCACGTTATAGTATCTGCATGCGAATCTAACAAACAATATCTAACAATACACTTACCTTAGATCAGGGTAATGAAAAAGTAATAAATTTTAGAAGCGTATCTGTCTGTGACTCTACAAGCAGTATCCCACGTAGAAATAAAAAACAGACATATTATGCACAATCTCTAGCAATGGCATAGAGATGACAGAACTTGAGAAGCGGGAAAATGAAAACCCCGTTTTGCCCATCTTCCCCTACATTTTTATTCTTATGAATCTTTTTTCCTTCAGCAATAGGTCCTATAGATTTACTTTATTACTTTAATAAATACTTTAATTGAGGTTAAATTTATGTGATTTCATAGAACAAAATTAATCTGGATTTTCAGGACATCCACATTATATAACAGTAATGGGCCAATTGAAAATATATGTCACGTTGTGTTGTTCGTGGAAGGTATTCTATTTTAACAACTATACCACTTTAAATAAAAATAGTTTTTGGAATAAATACATAAATAAATCGCTATATTTGAAATTAGTAGTTCTTCAAGTTTCAGCATAAATTACCCATTTTTCTTTTCTTTGACTTGACGAACTGTTTCAACTTTGAAATTAAAATCTTAGCAATAAGTTCTTAAATGCTTAAATAAAGTTAAATCATTTGGTAAAAACGTTTGAAAACATTGATTCGTGAATATAATAAGTTTTTATATTGCTTATTTTACTAGTCATGTGCATTTTACGGCATACAACACGCATTAATTATTTAAAGCTTGATTTTAATCCGTTGGATTTTTTTTTAATTTATCAACGGTAAGTATAACTTAAGATAAAAGCAACATTTTATATACCTAACTGAAAAAAGTATACTTCTTTATGCTAAACTGAGGCTTATAATCATTTGTTATAGGATTATAAATGATAAGGTGGCATTACATGGTATTTTGAGGAATATCTCATACATTAATCTTATAATTAATTTGACAGCTAAAAATACTTCTCTTCTTGAACACTGAAGATTAATTAGTGCTCTTCCTTGTGAAAAATTATATTTTTAAAATGGTTGAATTTATAAAATTAATTGTAAATTCAGTCATATTTGATGAAAGATGACGAAAGGTGACTATAAAAGTATTGATTTTTTAAAATGAAAAAAAAAAAGGTTTTTCGTTTCTATGTTTTAATAAAAGAAAACATTGCATGAGTGCTAGAACGCTATTACATTCAATCAAAAGATTACTGTTTAAATATAAAGTACCAGTTACCGAGCCATGCTCAGAATTTAAAGGCTCCTTAAGTGTAAAATAATGAATACGTAAATGCCTTGGCACGTACAATAATCTTCATGGTTGCCAAAGATTTTCATCGCTGTCGGATCACTCATACATTATCAGGTAAGCTTTGGTCGGCATTCAATGTTATAATGGCATATACTTTGTTTTGAAGAGGGATGCTAAATATTCGAGGGTCGGTACCATCAGAGTTGAGCAAAAAGTAGTTTAACGTAAGGTGCCTCCTTTCCTTCTGTAGCAGATCAGCGAGGGTATCAGCAAAGATCTTGGGCAGTGCATTCACTAACAGCGTCTTCATTACTTCAGAAATATATCTATCCATATTGAGGACCTTCAAATTCAGCATCAAGAATTTGAGTTGGTTGAACTGTCAAATGAATGAGTTTATAAAAAAAAATTCATCAAGTCTGTAATACACTGTTCGCAACGTAGCAGTACACACCAAAATCGTTAATAGTTTCACTCGTCATATACTGTGAACAAAGCCATTGCAAAGTATGCTTTCAAATTTCGAATTCTTTGAAATGTGGGTGACATCGAAGAAACAACCACACCAATTCATTAGGAAATTCGGAATGTCCTACATCAATCTTACAGTCCCCAAAATGGTTTCCGTTAACTTTTGTTTTTACTCTTCAGAAAAATGCAAAGTTCCAGGGTGAATGCAATCCATGTTAAAAAGTTTTAAACTATGATAATAAGTACCCACATTTGTGGCAGCTTTGTAGTTACTTAGACTGTTTACCCGAAGTATTTGTCGATGTCTAGCTGTTCTATGTCGCTCTCCTTCCAAATACTAATCATCTGTTTCATCTGCTTGTGTTTGGACTGCATGTTCACACATTTGGGCCAAGTGCTGCTGCCGGTAATCAAATGTTTCCACAGCTCGTTTCTGAGTTACACTTTCATGCATTTACGTCTTTATAATACATCTATGATGATAATTCTTTACGATTGAAATTGTAAATTTCTCTATAGTGCTTCAATTCAAACATAAAATACTTATTATTTTCTAATTCAAAGAAAATACATCTTGCATAAACAAATTCTACAAACGTAAATTCAATCTTATAGATACATAAATATAGATGCCATAAAAGTATAATCTTACATAAATATGCTTTAAACATAATTTTATTTTATAAACTCACGCTTAAGAAAATAAAAAGTGCAACGCAATTTAAATTATTAGCACAAAAGGACACTTCGAAATCATGAAATGAAAAACAGAATAGATCAAAAATATTCTTTTATAATAACCCTAAGGAGTACTTAAACGTTGACAATAATAGAACAAAAGGATGGACTGAAGAAAATGGACTTCTAACCTCGAATAAATCAAAAATACATCGCTCTTATATAGTTACGCTGATCCCTGACTCTGTCACAATTCCAGTACAACCACTCAAAATAAAACTTTTACCATCAATAATCCAAACAGATTAAAAATGTATTGTCTAATAACTTAAAATTTACACGGTTCGTTGGTGCGATCAGACTGAAAATTATCATAATTATGTAAAAAAAAAGAAAAAGAAAAAGAAAATATAAGAAAGAAAAAATCTGATAATCCACCCGTTCCCTTGTTTTTAAGCGTTTTTTTTGTATTTTTAGCTCTATTTAATTTAAGAGAATAAAAAAAAGCTAATCATTTGAGTGTCAGAACTATATATTGCAAGTGACATTGACGTTACACTGAAGTCACGGTTATCAGGCTTTGGAGGAAAAATTACGATTCCAATTCGCTTAAAATAGCTTTTCTAAATTACTACTCAGTTTAACTTTTTTTCAAAAATAAAAAGGTTTTATATGCATTAAGCATGGATATAGGAGAGGATGTTGATACCAAACGAAATGTTTCGAATATGAAATGTTTCTGCAGATTATACAATTCGAATTTCGATGTATAATGAAAATTGAATATGAAGTTATTTGATTTTAAGTGGGTAAATATTAAATATTCTGAGTGTAGACATTCTATCGCCCGCTGTAATTATCTCCACAAAGGGCTTTATCCTTTAGTTTAATGATAGTACACAACACAAAACAACACAGTCTAATCCACGTCTTAATAAGAATTGAAAATTTATTAGAAAAAATCTTAGTAACCAGATTTCAGCCTCCCAATTTACTGCTTCCACATATGGGCAACTCCCAGCCTGCAGCCGGATGGCTTTTGGACCAGCCTTCAGAACAAGTCAAAACCCTGTATAAAACCTATATAAAACATTCAAACTTGCATATAAATCCGAATTATACGGCCCGCGATTTCGCTAACATCCTAAAGTCAGGCCCAGGAGTTCGCTACTATCGTAAAGTTCTGCCCGCAACTTTTCAAAGGTTGTCCATACGATGATAAAATAAATGAGTTGAAATCATCAACTGCAGTGAATGAAAACTAAACTGATGGCTTATCACCTGCAAAATTAATTTGAATATCGGCTGCGAGAACAATTTAGGAATCGATTGTATTATTATAAATTTTTTCATCGGAGTTTCAAAGATCGTTTCATTATAAACGGTTGTCCCTTTAAAAAAAAAAAAATCGTCAGGGTAACTAAATTAAAATATTTATAGTCAACTTGGCGGAATAAGGCAGTTAAAACAGAACTCAACCTAGTGCCGTTATTAAAAAAAAAAAAATGGAATTTTCATGTTACGTCCCAGGATCTTTTTTCTTACTGTGAATGACTGAAAAGGGTGTCATTTTCATTCAAATTATTCGGCTAAGCTGAAACTTTTATGCACTTTTGAAATTCGCATGATTATGATCAATAAAATACATGAAAAATCTTTATTGTTTTAGCATATACGCGAAAATACGTTTAGCTTTACGTTAGTTACAAAAGGATAATTGTAATAAATTCAGGCAATTTTTCACATTAGATTTACGAATAGTTTTGTATTAATAACTATGAATTAAAAATAATTAAATTATTTACGTATATTCCATCAAGGTGCTTGCGGGGATGGCAACGAAGATTCTTTTCTCTTTTTCTTTCGCCGGTTGCCAGTACGATATTTTGAAATAAAAATAACTTTTTAATTCTAAACAAACTTATGTAGCTGAATGGTGTAATGTATCTAGTTACTAAAATATTTATTGTCTGTGTACTGGATATCAAGTTCCATTTATTTTGTTTCATTGCGAAATTAATTTTTACTATTATATATCGATGGTTTGTATTTTTTAATCCGCCCCAAACTTATTTGAGCGTCCCTTTTAGGAAGATTGCATCAAGTGTGTTTTTCAAACGCTCAATAGATGGCGCTACCGTCCAAAAATTTTAAATTTTGTGTGTTTTGAGAGTTTTTTCAATCACGTGACCTAGCTCAATCGTTTCAGGGGCCCAAAAAACCCCCAGGTACGAAATTTAAAAAGAATCCTTAGAGCAGTTTTCGAGATCGCTCGGACATACACACAAACATTCCTCGTTTAATATAAGAGCGGATGTAATACAATAAAGATAATTTATCTGTTGAACCTTTGCTTTATAATCCATGAAACTGATTTGCGAAAAAAAAAGATAAAATCACTTTACCAGACAATTTACTCATTACGTTCGAAAATTCTACTAAATATGTTCACTTTTTTTTAAATGTGTAGCATAAAAATTTTTGGTTTATTTTGAAATTTATAAATTCCATGGTGGAGGTACACGTTATAATATTTTTATGTACGACTCTTTTTGTGACTTTATATTATTGAAAAATGAATGTTACTACTTTCAAAGATATATTTTTATTCTGATCCTGTTTCCATAAAACAGTGCTCAATTCAGCTGCAATCAGCTTTGCCTTAGAATGTAAATAATGCTTTCAATGTTAAGCAGAACGAAATAAGAAAAATATTTACATGTTTTATAGAAACTAAGGCAAAAAGAAAAATGAAATTAAAAGAAATAATTTGTTAACTTCTGAATAACAATTATTAGTAATATTTCAGAGTTTATTATATTGTAATAATGTAAAGATGATATAAATGTAAGGACACAGAAAAAGTAGATCTGAAATGGTTCAATATGCATTAAATTGTTTACTGTTTTTAAAATATACTTATCTCTGAATGAAATTATTAAATATAGAAAGGTATCATAAAAGCAAATTGATATTTATTTATTAAGTTTAAAATTAGAAAACAAATAGAAGATATAGTTTAAAAGCATTTATTTTCTGGTCGAACTTATTAAATATAGAAAAGCATCATAAAAGTAAATTAATGGTTTTTTAATTGATGTTAAAATTTAGAATACGAAATAGAAGATATGGTTTTAAATAAATCCAATTGGTGATGAGCCTGTTCCCCATACACTTATGATGTAATCTGCAATTATCACACAAAGCAGCTTATTTTAAATCTAATAAACTGAAAGTTCAATTAACCATTTTGGATTAGTATACGTATCTTGCTGGTGTTCGATGCATAGCAATACAAAGGAAGTGGCGGAGTAAAATGGTTAGGTATTCCTTTTTTTGAACAAAAATATAAGTAAATTGTTTGAAAGTATTTCTTTTTATCCTCATTTTCAGACATTATTTGGCAATACTTACTCTCATAAAAAGATTTATTAACTGCATTTAGAAGTACGAGGCATATTCGGAAAGTAATTTGCTTTTTGAAAAAAAAAAAAAATAGTAAAAAATTTCTTTTCAAGCCAATTTTATTTTTACATGAAAGAGCATGCTTTAAACTATTTTTCTACATAGTTTCCGCCAATGTTCAAACATTTGTTTTTGCGGGTTACGAGCTTTTCTAAATCTTCTTCATAGAAACTTCCCGCCAATGACGATAACCACGACCACGGCGAAGAATACTACGGCGTGAAATTCAAAACAAACGTACAGGAATGTCAGTAAAGGAATTGGGTTGCTCCATAACAATGCACGGCCTCATACTGCTGGCGACGCTCAAAAGATCATTCGGCAGTTTCGTTGGAGCAGTTTGATCACCGTTAGACAGCCTACACTTGGTTCTGTCTGACTACAACCAGCTCCTGGACATGAATCGCAAGCTAGACGGCAAGCTCTTTGAAATGAAAAATGCTGTGAAGTCGTGGTTATCGTCATTGGCGGGAAGTTTCTATGAAGAAGATAGTATATAAAAGCTGGTAACCCGCCACGACAAGTGTTTGAACATTGGCGGAAACTATATAGAAAAATAGTTTAAGGTATGCTCTTTCACGTAAAAATAAAATTGGCTTGAAAAAACATGTTACTAATTTTTTTTAATTTTTTAATACTACATTTACTAATTTTTTTCACTTACTTTGCGAATACGCCTTGTATAATATTAGCTTCTATCTTCTTAACCCATTTATGCCTAGCGTCCCTTTTTTGGGACGGCATTTTCGCTATCAGTCGAAAACGTTATTTATTTTTCCTAGCCTTTATTCGCGAGTATTGAACCTCAATTCCACAAAATATTTTAATATGGCCAAGTAGGATGTTGACATTTCAATTTTTATACATAATGATTTTAATGAAATCATCCCTTGTTCAAAAAATTGACATCAGAAATTTATCAATTACTGCTGGTGTTAGCAAAAATCGAAGAAAGTCGCAAAAATATCCAGGCGCGAATGGGTTAATGAAATGAAGCTCTGCTCTTTTGTCTCCAAAAAAACATGCAATAAGTTAATACATCCCTGAAACACTTGTGAGGTTCTACTACAATTTTCAATTTAGAAAAGGTATAAACAGGTTCTCATGAGAAAAAGTAACAATTGTTAAAAGATTTTCCTTTCTCTTTATGTTTTATTGTAGTGGGGGTGAAATAGGTATACACGTAAACTTAGTTAATATCATATTTCTCCTAATAAAGTTTTTTATGAGTATGAATGTTGCCTACTAATGTCTGAAAAACATAATCTAAGAAAGAAAACTCATGGAAAACCAAACTCTTAAAATATTTCTTTTTTTTAATTTAAACTAAATAGCTACTCATTTTACTCTACATTACCCATCCACAATGTGATGTCGGAATACAATGTATATCTGGAACTCAAAACTAACATCACGGATTAATTTGATTAATTTGTAATTCGTGATAAGAAATAAGTAAAATTTGATAATGTATACATTTTTCTTCTTTTTAAATGTATTATTCATGTTAACGAACGTTTATGCTAAAAACAGCTGTTAATCCAGTTTAATATTTTTGAATTTAAAACAAATTTAGCTTCATAAAATCTTTTCAAGTGTAAAGGGCACATAATGCAATAAATGCAGAGAATTAAGCAATTTCAAAAAAAAAGTTGTATTGATAATATTATTACTAACAGGAAAAAAGAGTCAATGAATAAAGAAGTGCCTATTTTCATACCCATTTTACCCCATCTCGCCCTATGACTTAAATTTTAAAAAAGTTAATTTAGAGTAGCAATTTCTCTAAAAATATGAAGAATATTTTCTTATATTTACAAAGGCCAAAGTCACTATCGATATCTCAGTACCCCTTCTTTAGAAATAAAATAATACATTTGAAATTAAATATTTAAAATAACCTATATATTATTTCGGTTCCTATTTTACTCATTTTTAAAAATGATACTGTTGAGAAATGTTCTTAAAACATGGTATACCGATACTGATACAAAATATTTTAATAAATATTTTCATTAAAATTCTTCCCTGAAAGTGATAAATTTACAAAATATGAAAAGATGATTTTTTTTCGCATTGAAAACAGTAACAATGTGTAACAGAATTATAAATTGCAAAGCTGTTATTGTTTTAAGAGATAGAGACTGTGAATATTTTTAAGGCATTTATAGACACTTAAAAAAAAAGAACTAAACTGACTCCGGAAGATTAAAAATCGGGAAAACTTGTTCCGATTTTAAATCCTTCGGAGATAATTTAGTTCCTATGGAGCAAATTTAGTTCTCTTTTTTTAAGCGTGTATGCATTTAATACTGTTTAGCAGTTCTAAATGTAAGCTTTATTTTGCAAGAATTTAATCTTGTTACCATTCTTCTCTGAATCTGTTACAATTTTGTTTTGAGTACAAAGCTTGAAAAATTTATACTTATATATGTCATATTAAAGCGCTTTTCTGTACTTAACATACTAAACATCTAAAAAAAGTTTTAACATTTAAAAAATCTTAAGTTGTTCAACTTGTGGAATAAACCCATGTAGTTTTAATAAAGTAAACGCACGTAACTTCTTAAATGTAACTAAATTAAGAGAGAATATGCCCTAGTAAACTGATTTCGCAATTTATGCATGAAAGACTGAAGAAACAGTGAGAAATTATTATAAGATTTCAATTTAAAATTTTCCCTGTGAATAGTTAATTTGCTTTACATGCATCGGTAATCTAACAAAACGGTACAAAATTAGTCTTTGCTAGTTTTCTAGATGTTTACTTTCAAATTATTTTTCAAGTTTTACAAGATTTTAATAAAGCTGAAGAATGTAGTTTTATAAAAAAAAAACCATAATTTATTGCGTATTCATGATTGTACTTTACATTTTTAGCGCCGTAAAAAAGGTTTTGGTCATTTCAGGCATTGTCCCAGTCATTTTTGTCACCATGTGCAATTATTCTGTCACACCAGAGCCTACAGAAAACGCGAAATAAAGGATTTCAAAGATAATTTATTTTCTATTAGACATCAAAATAGAGCATTTTCGATCAAAAGAAGTAAAAATAAAAAGTTTTAAATCGCTGTAGTAAAAATGAAATTTAATTTATCTGAGTTAGAATTCATGAAATTCTAAAAGAATTCAAACTAACTTTGCTTTATTTATTCATTTAGTTATTTTATTAAACATTAATAGATTTCTGCATGTTATAAATTTTTTATCATTGAGATATGTGCTTGTTGTAAAAATGATTTTCATATTGTACAATTATAAACAATACTTGAATTTTCCATTAAAGATGTAAAACAGAAATTTTGCAAAACATCAAATTTATTTTGTTCCCACTTTGTGAGAATACTCCATATATACATAAACCAGAATATTATTTATAGTGAATTTCGAAGACTTAACAGATTAAATTTTAATTCAACATACGTTAATGACTCTTGACGCAGCAAAATAAGCAGGAAAGAATTTTATTTGACTACCAAGTTGAGTTCTTTTAAAATTCTGAAGCTGAAAAAGCTAACCTGAGAAAAGAACCATTAATGTTAATTTGTAATGGGATTAATTAACATCAGTGAAAAGAATGTATATAAGATAGGTCTTGAGAAAGCAGATTATTCATTTTTTTTGGTATTAACTTTTCAGCAAAAGTTTTGTTAGACTTGTATGTATTGTTGTACATATGCATTAAGTCGATAATTAACTTAATGCGAAAACGACAAATATGTTAACCCTGTGGGTAATATTATTCTGACATTCACTGAAAAAAAAAAAACTTAAATAATATCACGAAAATGTACGAAAGAATTAATGTAAGCTTATACATTTTTTATACAAGTCTAAATTAATGTGTACTGGTTATGTGCACACCTATACATATATAAAATACCCTTAGAAAGTAGCGAAATGTATGTCATTTTAAGAGACAACTTTCCTATCTTTATTCATTTTTATATACGTACATTGTCTGGCTAAAATAATCACATAACACATAGTGAGTGTGGTAATAGCACATGCATTATAAATTGTTAAATGTGCAGCTCAAAAATTGACAAAATGACTCAATACGTCAAGTTCCTCCCTCATTTTATCTAACCATTGCCAAATAATGTTTTCCATAAAAGTTTTTTTTAAATATTTTTGATTATTTTGTGTTACTAGATGTAATAATTTTGTCTCATTAGGTATGATACTTTTGAAGAGAAGTGTATATGAATCAAATTATGCATTGTTTTTAAGTCACAGACTTCCTTTGCTACCTCTGTCGCAAGTTTAACCCATTAAAGACGGAGATCCCCTCCCTCCCCCCCCCCAAATCTCTTTCCCGAACTAAATTACCTTCATTGGGGTTAGTTGAGTGAGAATGTTTTTTTTTTTTTTTTTTTTTTTTTTTAAATGTCAGATGTGAGATTTCATAAATATGGCCATGTGACTATATGGTTATGCTAGTCCTTTATATGACCATACTATAAACCATTGTTTTCTGCGACCATATTGTAACCCCAGTACTTAATGGGTTAAGAGTATGCTCTATTAGTTGTGTGTGTGAAAGAAAATTGCGCAAATTCCAAAATGGATGCATGGTGCAGCTTCTAATTCAGTGAGTAAATTGGTGGATTCTGTGCGGATATTACAGAATAGGAGGCTATTTTCAAGTAGTCTTCTTCCTTTATTTAGAGTAAAATGTGGCAGAAAAAATTTGAGTAAGAAGCTGGAAGCCCGCTGGACAAGACACTGAACATGGTAGATAGCTGAAGTGTGAAAGTCTTTAATTTTTAACATTCCACCTGTCGTTAAATGTGACTTGTATAATGTTCCAAAAAAGATACTTTGCTCTAGTAGAATCTATTTTGTTTTTGTTTGTTCAATTTTATATATGTTACTTTTCAGATCATTAAAATGGAATATCTATGTGAGAACAAGAAGCCTTTTTGACACCTCCTTCTTTGTGCTTTTAATCAAAGTTTAAAGGATTCAAAAGCTGCTGCTGACATTTATGTTGTGTATGGAATGGATTCTATAGCTGAAAGAATTGCTTGTGATTCGTATAAATTGTATTTTTGAATTTTTTTTTCTTTTTTAAACAGATATTATTTTTGAGGAGCCTGCGTGCTTTTATTTGTTGCATATTAGCCGAAGTACCCGTGCTTCGCGAAGGGAATGCAGGTTATTAAAACATCTAACACGAATTATGCAAAGTAAATTGCTACCAACTATAAGCTGATATTATACGAAAGCAATATTCAACCTGTGACATCAAAATGACGTCGAACTCATTTTCAATATCTCACTGCGTTTTTCTACACAATCAGATATCGACAAGCTGTTACTTAGAAGAATATGCAAATCAAATTAAGATTTTCCCTCATGTGTGTTTTTATACACAAATGTTTAAATTTTCTAGTTCATTATTATAACAAGGATGGGGATCTCGCGATTTGGTCCAATAAAACCTCTCAAAATACTTATCAAAGTAGCCTTTCTACCCAGTGTTGCCCGGGTGCATTAGGTGTTAGGGCATAATTTGCCGAAAAACAATGTCAGCTGATTATCAGCAGAGCATTGGAAATGTTTCCTGTATGGCTAGCTTTCCAGCAAAGCATTGGCGTTATCTAACTGAATTATAGGAAATCTGGGGATCTTTCTGCTGAAGCAAATTTGGTAAGCTTTTAAGAAAACTGACTTAAAGTAGAAAAGAAAAAGTATATCTCCACAGCTGGGAGAATTGTTGTTCAGTTGTCAGCCGAGCGAGAACAAATCCCTTCATTTCACAGCATACATTGCATCTTTAAAACTCACCTGTCCATGTAACGTAATGTATTATAATTCTTTTAAGTGTCCCTGCAAATGAACTATTTATACTATATGCATGAAAAGTAGCCTGTAATACCCTGGAATAGTGTAGCTTTCAATTAGTGAAAAAAGTGTAAGAGTCGGTTGAGTAGTTACAGAGATGCCCATAGACCATATTGCATGAGAATTATTTTAAGTGTTCTTGTAAAAGAACTATTTATGCTATATGCATTAATTTTAGCTTCTGTTACTCAAGAATAGTGTAGCTTTCTATTAATGAAAGAAATCTCGTTTAATAGAATAGTTTCAGTGGTTATAGAGATACACATAGAGCATAATGTAACTTTTATCAGTGTCCCTGTAAAAGAACTATTAGTGATATATGCATGGAAGGCAGCCTATAATATTTGGGAATGGTGTAACTTCCTATCGATTCTGTAGTTACAGGGTTACCCATAAAGTTTAATATATTAGAGTTATTTCGAGTGTCTCTGTATAAGAACTATTTATGCCATATGCATGAAATATAACATATTTGCCAATCCAGGGTATATCTTCATTCCAAATTTTATCCAGATCTGTTCAGATGTTTTTGCGTGACTGAGTCACAAACATCCAAACGCACAAACATACACACTTTCACATTTATAATATTAAGAAGGATAACAACAAATAATTTCTTGAAAATTTGGCAGGTTCGATGCATTACTCTTTGAGGTACAATTTCAAATTCATAAATTCCAGTAATTGAATAAGTAATCTCTCTCTTCTAAAAAAAAGTAAAGGCCGCTGGCGCTGTCAATAGCTTGTGGACTTATCTCTTCCTAAACCGTGGGGATTTGAGTTTCGACTAAGGTACCCACAGATTCGAAAAATTCCGAGGAACCTGCTAAGCTGACTTAAATTTCGAAAATCGAAATATTTTAGAAGATATTAATAAAAAACTGAAAAAATAAACAGAATGGTTGCCAGATTTGGCATAAAATCATTCATTCCTTTGCAACAAAGCGTTTCCAAGTATCTAGAATCGCGTGAAATTTACAAAGTTAACACAAAAAGCCTAATAACTTCTTCACCGTTTGCACGATCCGCTTGAAAATTTTCATGATCATGTATAAAAATATAGAAAACAATCTGCGCTTCTTTAAAAATCTGAAAATCCACCCGCTCCCTCCTTTTTAAGCGATTTTTCGCTACTTTCAGCACCACTTTATTGCCGAGGGTCAAAAAAGTAAATCATTTGCGTGACAAAATTACCCTTTTCAAGTGAATATGACGTCATACAATTGGGATTCAAAATCGTTTAAAAAAGATTTTCCAGATTACACAGTTTATTATCATTTTCTTTTTTTCACAAATAAATCGTTTGCATGGACATGAGAAGAGCTGTGTACACAAAAAGAAATCTTTCGATTGCGAAAAGATTCCGTGAGTTTCCAGAACAGCATGAAATTTAATTTGGGTATCTCTCTATTCTAAAAAAAGTAAATGCCGCTGGCGCTGTCAAAGCTTGTTGGCCTATCTCCTCCTAAACCGTGTGGATTTAAGTTTCGACTAAGGTGCCCACAGATTCGAAAAATTCCGAGGAACCTGCTAAGCTTAAATTTCGAAAATCGAATTATTTTAGAAGATATTAATAAAAAACTGAAAAAATAAACATAATGGTTGCCAGATTTGGCATAAAATCATTCATTCCTTTGCAACAAAGCGTTTCCAAGTATGCAGTATCACGTGAAATTGTCAAACATGAAGTAGAAATACACCCATTTTACGCCAAAATAAAAACTACATGAAATAAGTAACTCAAAATGTGTTACACAAAGTTGACAATTTTCAAATAGCAAGTTCGCTTAGACAACAGGAGTTTAGAATTAGCGATTATCCGTTTTCCCAAAACAGAATAACTAATATCTTGAAAATGAAAAATAATTAAAATGCAGATTATTTTAAAGCCGGTTCTCGTCCAGCTGGATTATTTGCTACCAGTAGAAATATTTGGCGGCGTTAACTATGCCATTATAGCAGTTACAGTACACTTTGGATATTTGCTAGCGCGACGAGATGGTACAGCTCGTGGTGCTAAGTGCGCCAATCTGCAAACGATTATGTAAATGAAAATATGGATAACGGTTTTCCGGTAACCTTAAATGAGCAGTAATTATAGGTTGTGAGCATGTGTAAATCGCCAAATAATGAAAAGTCGCCAGTGGTGACAAGCTATCCTATCTGTTCCGTAGCTTTTATTAACTTTACATGTACAGAAGTCGCCGAATAATGAAAAATCGCCATGGGTGGCAAATTCGCAATGTGTCCAATAGGTTTTACATTATTAAAAATACAGCTGAAACAGATGTTCTGATTTTATTATGCTTTAGCTCCTAATTAATATAGCTTTTGAATGGCAACATTAAATATCATTGTGTTTCTGAGGAGTGCAAATAATTTTTACAGCGATTATAAGCGGAGTCCACACTCCAGGTGGAGTATAGCTCAAGGCACGTACAACACGGATTCCCATAACAAAATATGTTCCGTGTTATGAGGGGAAGGGGATCTACTGTAGTGTGAAGTTTAAATTTTTATGTACCAATGAACCTGCAAGAACCAAGCAATGTGTAGTTCAGTAACATTATATCTGATCCAATCTTTGGGTTTTGTCTGTTGAAATTATGTCTTTTTTAAGAATAAGCCTTATTAGGGGCCGAATGCCTCATACGAAAAGCGAGCGTAGCGAGTCTGGGGGCCTTGGCCCCTAGTCATATAAATAAAATCTTTGGAAATCCTCCCCCCACCCCTAACCATTCAATCTTCTTTCGCTCAAAAATTATTTTCTAGAACTGTTTTTTTTTTTGTTGTTGTGTGTGTGTCCAGTTTATTCGTAAAAACTTGCTAATAAATTCTTGAGCCCTCTTTCGCTGTTAAAAATTATCTTAACTACACATGCAAGTGCATTTTCAAATTCATAAAAGTTCAATAATTTATTTTTTTAAAACAAGATTTCAAAGCACTTTCTTGTTATTATTACCAAATGTGCTAGTTAAGTGGTTTAGCAATCGAGTCAGATTTAAAGTCATTAAAACGGTCATCGTGACGTCGCTTTAGAGTATTCTGAACCAGAGCGCGATTTGTCCAATATAAAACGTCAGGCCACATTGAGAAAATGAGTGTGTGCTACGTGGGTTTGAGCTTGGATGCGGCAGTTGCTGGATGCCGGAAGCATTACTAGTACAATTTGACGACGTCAAGACGTCATGACGTGATGTTTATCTTTGTAGAGTTCAATCACACTTTTTAAGATTAGGATGTTAGCAAAAGCGTAACGCTTCTTAAAAAAAACATTTCCTAGTTGTTTAATCTGACAGTGCAGTCAATAATATTAATTGTCTAAAATTTACTCTTTTATTAAAACAGTACAAAAATGTACATGATGAATCCTAAAATGTTAATGTACAGTTTTTACATTGTAATTTTTAATAAAACGTTTGTGGTAGAAAAAGAAATATTGTAATACATGTATTAAATGTATACAACTTTGCCATTTCTCTGCCAAAAAGAATAAAATCGCGCAAGCAATGTGGGAAAAACATTAAAAAGCACCGTATTACACTCTCTTTCATCTGAGATCAGAGGCACGTATATAAAAACATATGAAATTCCGGTACTAATGCAAGAGAAGTAATGAAGTACACAGGTTCTGAATTCGTGGAATTTCTTTTGACTCAAAGAAACTGGATGTGGCGGCATAAATATTGAACGAGTCGAATGAAAATTCTGTGCCTCGTGTGCCAAAACAGAAATGCACCTTACATGTTCTTTTTTATTTATGCATATCGACTTGAATTTCTCACACCGAAATTCATCGTAATAAAAAAATGTATGGCGAAAGTTCATTCGGATTGATTCCTGTATTCTATGTTATGTATTTGATTAAGGAAAATGTATGCATAAATAATGAATCATCTTTCTCTCTTATTGCTTATCGCGTCACTGTTTTCAAATTATTAAATAAAATTTGGTTAATACTATATATCAATAAGTAAATATTAAAAAAAAGATTATTTGTCTGAAACTTTGATTTCCCAGTGCAGTTTTTGTTTGCTTCATTGGAAAGTAATCCGTGTAAACTTGGTTCTCGTGTGTGCTAAAGTTTGAGGAATTCTTGATTTCTCATTAAGGGAATTCAATAGGAACATCAGTTTGTTTAATACACTGTATAAAAATGCTTGATTACTAAGAAATTTTTAGAATCAGAGCTTACACGTATTTTCTTAGTATGATGATTGAAGAAAGTAAAGCATAGTTAATAACACTTCTACTGATGGATTATCTGCATTTGGAATAAAGGTCTTAAGGAAGGTATGTCTTAAAGCAGTCTTAAAATATATATGCGCATTCATTTAACCAATAAAGCGTAGAAAAATAAACCTTATGTTTCTAGAAAAAGTTAAAAAAATTACTACTTTTCGACTTCTAAATATATATATCGTACTAGTACCTACTTATAAAATGTTTCATATTTGGTTATTAAGCTGTCCGACTACATTCGGGACAGATTTTTTAAGCTACAATTTACATTAAAAAATATATTCTAAGGCAAACTTTAGAATTGAAAAAGAAAATTACTCAGAAAAATAGTATTTATAATTGCCGTACATTTTTAGAAATTGCGGGTTTTATAGTAAATTTTCACTAAAATTTATTAAAACCGTCAACACTGTACACACATGGTTGTAATGAATGTCTTAATCCTTTTTAACAGTGCGGTGTTTGAAATGACGAAAAAACTGAGAGAAATTTTAACAGGGAAATAAAATATGGGCAATTGCGTAACTAAATACGCATTTTTTTTTTCACATTCTCGACCTGTTTTCAACAAAAACCTTAAAATAGAAGTAACTAGTTACGTTAAAACAAATATTTTAGGTCATTGCATAGTCAATAGTATTTTAAACATATAAGGAAGATCTCTATAAAAAAAATCTCTTTTTAATACAAAAGTTATTTTGTTAATAGTTTAGTATTGAAAAGAAAATGCGAAAGACAAAATAATCAGAAAAATTCGTTCAGAGTTCTTAGATGATGTTAGTTCACAGCTGATGATGTGTTTTTTAATGGCTATAACTTACCCTTCCAAACATCTTAGGATAAAAAGAAAACGGTTCTAGAAACAGAAATGTATAGCGCACAAGTTTTTTGAATAACTTTATTATCGATTTTTCGGCTAAAGTTCGATGTTTTCAGGGTAGAGGGATACCTTAATCCCAGCGGACCCTTTTAACGCTCGGTGTCTTCACCGTGAGGACACAAAACTCTGACGTTTTGACTGTTGTCAGTCACGAAGAATAAATTTGATTTCTATAAAAATACCCGAGGGTGACATAGTTACACGAAAATCCATTACTTTTTATTTGTAAAATTGTCAAGATTATTTTTAACAGCACTGGCATTTGCTGAAAAGTACAGAATACGAGGTACATACATTGATATAGAAGAGCATATGGATAGACTGCCCAATGCTGAAGAAACTTTCCAGGTTTTTGACAATGCTGTCTTGTACGGCCCCGCAGCCAGCTGTATCAAAAATATGTCTCTAGATCTATGGCACCCGATGAACGATTTAATCGACCGCAATGTTGCTGGCGATGCCGGCGACTGCCCTTTTTTCAGCTTTGGGAAAAGGATTAAAACTTTTACACATCAAGGAACGTAAACCTAACAGGATTTTAAGTCCCTCCACTATGGTTGTATGAAAAAAGAATCGGCGCCGTTGTTGAGTTTTAATACTGCTCTGTTTGAAAACAACCATTGAATTGAAATAATCACTTAGACTGTCCCAACTTCTCGGAGGTTCCTTTTACAGCAGTCAAAAGCGTTATGCTATAAATTTAAAAAAAATGCCTGCTATTGATAAGCACTGAATAACGTTCTACATCACATTCGCAACTTGCGCGATTCCAAATAGCTCCTCCAGATGACATAGTTTGATATCTTTCAAGAGAAGTAAGGATTTAAATTTAGCATTTAAGGGGAAGAAACGAAGAAAAACAGTATTAGTAAAAGTAAAAGTTAGTATTACTACGTAGTTCATTACGATACTATGGATTAAAGAATAGTATATCGTGTTAATAAATATTTCGTGAAATCAAAAGTGTTTGGTATATTTTTCATTTTTCAACGCCCTTAAATAAATGAGCGATAAGTAATCCTAATTTCAAAACAAGAAAGTTGTTAGTAGTAGGCTATAGTAAGTAGTAGTTGAAGATATTTTCAAAAGAAGTAACTACCTTTACTTTCTTTTTTATTGTTTTTATTTTTTAAATAGACGATATGTGAGGAAAACTCAATAAAGTCTGAAAATTTCCAGGTTTTGTTGGCGTCGCTTCCAAATTTTTCTAGAAAAGAAATGAACAAACTTCAAACCTATATTCATTTGGAGATAAAAAAAAAAGCAATTAAAACAATTTCTAGTGTTTTAGCACACATTTTTTGGAATAATGAAGGACGGATGAAACGGCAGCGAGTAAGATAACCAGCATAAAATGTCTTTTTCAATCTTTTATAAATTCAATGTCCATTTCTTCAATATCTGAACGAAATATCTTTATGCTACCACTCTTAGAGGTTCCCGCATTACACTACTCTCTTTTCAATTGTGAAAGTAGTACATGTTCAAGACTAAACGCTCTTCTATCGCCAGAATTGAAGCATAGTAAAAGTAAAGTGAAATTTGAATGGCTTTGCAAAACTGAAAAGTTGGTATAAAATGGGGCATAATGTAGGGATCGCGAAATAAAATTTTAATAATAGCTTACAGATATACAGAGAATAAAATACTACTATATTTCATTTCATTTGTTTGTTTGTTTGAAAGACACAGTTTTTCGAGATCTATAGCACTTTTATGGCTGTCATCTCAGTTGTTCATAAGTACACAATCATATTTAATCATATCAAAGTTCAAGTGACAATTTTACATCCACGTCCAAAGTAGGGAGTCGAACCCAAAGGATGGTAGTAGGGCGCGCTAGCCACTACACCACCTGGGCGGCCATTTCATTTCTTAAACCTTACAGAATGTAAAGTTCTAAAAATTAAATTCGGCTCCGACTGGTTGTGACACCTTTGTTGTCGAAGCATCACGTGAAAGCAACTTAAAAGAATAACGAAATTTCTATTACGATAGGGAGTCAGTCAACTTAAAATATAGACGTTAGTGAAAAAGAGTTTAACAGCTTCTGAAATTTCTCAAATATTGTGTCTGTTTCTTAAGTAAGCATTACAGTAAAAATACATAAAGTAAAAGCATTTGGAGCAAACAAATTGAAAATCGATAGTGTGATGTGTGCTTAACGAGCAAACTTTTGGCTTTAAACATATTTCGAATACATATCCCTAGTTTTAAACATTTGGGCGAATTCCGTTCGGACAGCGCAAAATAATCGAAAACGTTAGTGATTTCTTGCAATTTGTAGTAAAATTTGCTTCGAAATAATAACTTTATAAAATTAAATTTGGTTTGGCAATATCATACGACATTGGCAAAATGAAATCAGTGTTTTTTTTTTTTTTTTTTTTTTTCTTTCATGTGATTCCGTTGGTATTTAAAAATATAAAAAATGCCATTTCTTGTTGACAACTAACGCAACCTTGAAGTATTTGATATGTAGAGCAATCATTTCATCCTAAATTAATGAGTATAAGAAGCATATTTCCTGGCAAATTCGTAACCATTCCTTTATAAATGTGGACGCTCAGGAACAGCATGTAAAAGGGGACATTTCTATAAGAATTGTGTATTTTTTCTAATAAATGTCGTATGTGGGAACCTGAAAACATTACCACCCTCTTAGTGTGTAATTCCGAGATCCTTTCTCAATATTTAATTTAACGTGTATATTTTTCAGCTCTTTATGTGTTAAAATGTGTTGGTGAGTACCACTCTTCTATCTGCGAGGGGATTGGGCATTTTTCTAGTTCTTTCAATAAATATAGTTGTTTTCCTAAAATGTTATTATTTTTATACAGTTATACCTGAATAAATTTAGTAGAATTTAGCAAATTTTCACACACATATGCTGCAAGTTTCTTAATGTAACCATATGTTGAATTAAACTTATTAATTCAATCACAATATTCCGTTTGAATTGTTTTCTTCAATTTCTACAAAACGAAAAACCCTGAAGATAGTACATAGGTTCAGCATTGTTCCCCCGAATGCTTCTCAGAACGCCTGATTTTGCTAACAAAGAAATTCTTTAAGGAACGCAAGGAAAGATAGAATATAGTAATCTTTCTATTGCTTATAGTATCGTGCCTGAACTCATTGAGAAGACCGTCGAGGAAAAGAGACACTTAATTTAGAAGAGAAATCTTCGCAACGGCGTCTTTGTAAAGATATCAGTGAACAAGTTAAATCTAAATAAAAAGAAACAGGTAAACTCCACATATTTCTTTGTACATGTCATTTCTGGAGATCTTTGAACAGAAAAAAATAATAACTGTATACATTTTCTCTTTACCAATGCACCCAGGCTCAAAAGAGGTGTAACTTATTAAATGACTCATTTATTGATATGACTATTTATTAATATGATGTGTCACCATAAACGTAATGCATATAGTTCAGTTCTGAGTAAACTCATTCATTCATCTCTCGGCAACGTCTTTGGTTGAAATGATCACGCTTCCACAAGCCTGCGAGCATCGCCGTCTAGCGGTCACCATTTGCATTTCTGAACACAAGACGACCTTACGAGACACTGTGTATAAACAAAAGTAAATGCATATATTGCTGAGTGGTTTAACCTTTGCCACAAGCAATGCACTTCTGCTAAAATTAGTATGTTTATCGAAATAAAATATTAAATAAGAAGAAAATGCTAGGAGAAAGTTTATGATGCTTGAACAATTGTGAATTGAAAAAAATAATTTGCATACAATCTCTGTAACGGTAGATACATTTTCTTGTTTCTTTAAGCATATTTTTATAAATACCTCTATGAAAAGTTTTCGTTTGAAGTAAAAACAAACCCAAAAAAAGGGGGACGCAAATTTGCTTATCTTAAAACGTTCTTGATTTAAAGAAAAAGTACTTCTTTGAAGAAGCTTTCGTGCATACTTTGATCAAATATGGATCATTTTCATTTCATGAACTGCAAATAAATGTTTCAAAATAACATATTCAAAATTTCTACTTATACCGACCTCAAAAATACCCTTTTCAGAGCACCGCAATATCATGTTTGATGCCGAGCATTGTTATCTGTTTCATCGTTTAAAATGGATTCTATTTCTTTACCCGCATACAGGAATCAAAGACGTGTTTACCAAGAGTATTTGTATAGTATATGGCTTTAAAGTAGCTCGGTGCCTCTGAGTCAATATATAGCGGACATACTTAAGTGTAAAATATAGATTTGGTTTCAAGAACTTATAGAATGTTATATCGTATCTTCCAATTTTACTAGAAAGAGAATTTTTCAGTTTCCTACGTTCATATTATTATTGAAAATTAATATTTCATTATCAGTATTTTTAAAGGCAATTTTTAGAAAAACAAATCTAAATGCCATTTGTGAAATAAGGAAAGACACAAAAGAAGGGCAGGCAATTTAAATAATTGAAATATCAATCTTAAATATGATGTGTACCAACCATAAACATCAAACAAAATGTACACGCTTAAATCTACTGAGTAAAATAATAATCAAACGGAGTATATTTTTACTCAATTTTTGACTTCAAACAGCCATTCTCCCGATTGAGTAAAATTTGCTTCATTAATCGACAAAAATCAATGGAGCGAAAAATTCTCAATTTTTTAGCATTATACAACAGCTCCATTTAGCCTAAATAATAATAATAAAAAAGGAGTGTTTTTACAAAATCTCTCCGTTTTTGATTAATATAACTGTACTCAATTATGATTATTATTTAAGCTATAGAATGAGCGCTTTTACAAAATCAGTCCTTTTTTAATTAATATATCTGTACTCAATTAAGATTATTATTTTAAGCTAGAAAAAGGGTGTTTTATGAAAATTTGCTGTTTTTGATTAATATATTGAATTATTCGTTTTCTTCATTTTTTATTATCAGAGCTGTAATCTATGATTATAAGCCCGAGAAAACAAATTTTAAATCAAGGCAAATACATTACATATATCTTAATACACCATAAAAAAGTACTTTTTTAATAAATAGTATATAATTTCACTATAGTCTGTAGTTATAAAACGAATTCACAGTACAGTCAGAATACAGAAATACAATCATGGTTAAATCAGCTGTGAGATTTAATTAAAGCAGCAACCAAATTTATTTACATGAAAAAGATAAAATGTACAATAGGTGAAAAAGGCAAAATAGTACTCACTCACTTGACTGAAGATATCATAACTTAATTTTTTTACAACAGCGACGAGATTTTTATAATCCAATCATAAGAAACTAAGTCCATTAAAAGAAAATTTTTACCCAAAGCATCCTCTCCACATTTAGGTTGAATTTATTTCACAACTCTGAATATGAAAAAGATGCATTTGGTATTCGGATATAAAATAAAATTATCACCAGCGAATACATCTAGAAGTAATCACCCACAGCAAAAAGACTTAGCATTAAGTAAAGTACATTTACTATCCTCTTTAGAAACTCGTTTAATTCATATTTTGACAACGACATGTTTGTTCTTCGATGCCCGCCGCAAGCCACGATTCCCGCGTTATGACTATGTACCGTTTTCCGTTGAAGAGCGTTGGTCACGTGATAGTAATAGGATATCTTACCCGGCATCTTTTCGTGGGGGAGAGACAGAATTCTCAAATACACAAGATTTAAGTGAAAAATGAGCTAAATAGAATCTAGCGAATTGGGAGCATTGAGGTGAATGGAGGAGTTATAAATTATTGTCTTTAAGGAGTATTTTTCCGAAATTTTTAGCATAAAAGGATTTAAATCAGCCGATAAGAAATTTAATCAATAAAGGAGTGTTCGTTTTAATCAATAGATTTAAGCGTGTAAGTGCATTTTTAAAAATAAATTATTACTTCATATAATCAGAATTTATTGTACCTTATGATTGGCTTTAGTACTCATTTTACTTGCCTAATAAAATATTTTCAATTTTATATATTACTTATAAAATGGTTAGAGGTCGACCTGTATGGTATCATGTGAACTGTTTCAGAACTTGCGCAACATCAAATATGCATGAATACACACATAAACACATGTCTATATTCATAAAACACACAGAGATTATGCTCATTGTTATACTTGATCCTTCAAGCATCCTTCAAGCAAATTTAAAAACAATACTTGTATGAACTTTTAGTGCTACTTTTAGTGAGATTCTTTTTCTTAAGCAGGAAATAATGAAAAAATGTAGAAAATGTAAAACATTTGAAGTATGTGCATCATAATTTAAAACCAATTTTAATTATTAAAATCCTTTTAGTGCAATATAGTACATTTTCTGGTTCTTTTTCTACAAATTTATCAAAAATCACAACTTTTTGCTAACCAGCTTTAAAAGTGACATATTTTATTTGTAAAATATATACAGGGTGACTAATAATTCATGGTACAAACTTTGAGAGCTGGTACAGGACACTTAACAATCACATTTTGTATAGGAATGTATGGTCAAAAGTAAAGCGTCGAAGCACAAACACAGGAAAGAATAAATACAAGAGACGGACGGAAAACGGAGTTAGCGGTTGCTTCCGTTGCCGGTAGATGACCAGTCGGGGTTGATTTGGGGAAGTGAGGCCATTCTCGTTTGAGTTTTCGTCCAGTCACCATAAGAAACGTCATGTGGTTTCAGCATGTTAGGGCGTCAGCCCACTTCACCCTAGATGTTCGTCAGTATTTGAATGCGACATTTGGCATGCGATTGATTGGACGTGGCGGATCTATCGTTTGGCCACCCCGGTCTCCCGATGTGACGCCCCTCGATTTCTTTCTGTGGGGACATTTGAAGAATGACGTTCATGCCACTCTAGTAGAAACCGATGAAGATCTCGCTGCTCGAGTATCCGTAGCTGCTGCGCGTGTGCGTGAAATTCCTGATATCTTTGAAAGTGTTCGTCAATCGCTGCACTGACGTTGTCAAGAATGTATCAATGCTAATTGATACATGCTAATGGCAATTTTGAACACTTATTGTAAATTAACTTCCACTTGTAAACGAGGTTATAAAAATAAAACACTTTCCCTATCATTTGTTCTTTCCTTTGTTTGTGCTTTGACGCTTCACTTTTGACCATACATTCCTATATAAAATGTGATTGTTACAATGTCCTGTACCAGCCCTCAAATCTGCACCATGAATTAGCAGTCACCCTGTACAGCTCGATTTTGATTTGTAGTAATTTCACAATGGAAGTTTTTCTTTTCATTTCAGAAATTTATATTTTTATTAGTTTCATATTTTAGTGCACTTATCGCATAGATATATTGTTATATACTTACATTTGAATGAATTATTGAATATATTATTTATTCTTACGTGAATTTTTACAAATCAGCTCATAATGTTTTAAAATACTGAAATTCTTTCAACTACTCGGTATCAGCCGAGTACTCGTTCATGGTATGGTCGATTACTATGAGTGCTTCTCTAATGAAAAGTAGGACTATTTAGTTGATGATGTGTTCAACAGTAACTGAACAGTTAGCGTTGCTGTTATTGTAAAGTATGTGGGTCATTCTCAAAAAATTCTACAAATCATGTCTCTCGCATTCAATGACATTCGATTTGCTTTTGTTTGTTGTTAAATCTTTCACATGAAGCTTTGGAAAAAGAAGATGGTCTTGAATATTATTTGAATTGTTCTAATACTGAAAATCATTAAAATTTAGCCCAAAATGTGTACATAGTATTTAGTTCTCAAAATTCCTTGTACTAATTTAAAAAATAAACAGTAATAAAGTTATTAAAAATAAAACAATTTTTAATTAAGGAGACATGTAATGAATGATTACTCTTTCGACTGTTTTATACACTATTAATAATTAAATTTATTCAGCAACTTTAATTTTTTGCCGCTTATTATACTTTGTTCTGCAGAATATGAGGTTTTTATGTCCACAATGTTCCAAATTGTTCATAGGTGAGTTTCCCAACATATGGTGTAAGGGAGTTGTCGGAGGTGGATTAAGAGAACATCCTCTCGGACGTTTACGTGACGTATAGTGAAATTAATATATCCATGAAGTACGCTGAGGACTTTGAAAACAGCAAGACGACTCGAATTCAGAAAAGCTACGTTTATTGAAGGTAACAGCAAAAACAGTCTTGACGTAAGCAACTTCAATAACGCACAGTACATTGTTTCATAAAATAACACCAGGAATATATCTAATTGTTCCGGCCACACGGCATGCCAGAGTTCCATAAAAAAAAACAAACACAACCTCCTCTGACGGAGAGCAATCGAGAAGTTTACTAAAATCCCCCTACAAAACTGCCAGCTCTCTACAGGTTGGCGAGTAAAATATGAACACTCATAAGCCACTGCTCCACGTGACAACCACCGTCCGGTAGGCGTAAACAATATAAACATTTGAAACAAACGGATTAAATGATTAACGCCAAGACAGAAGTGCCAGAATTTGGCGAATGCCAATACTTAAGGCTACAGCCCCGTGAGAAAAGCGAAGGGGGCGACCGGGAGGCACCAAGAACTTACACAGCATATGCTAAAGCGAAATTAATTTAGAAGGGAAACCCCGAAAAATCCCAGACATAGCGTCGCGCAAAAGGAAAGAGCATTTTATCGAGCCGAAAAACAAAGTGGAGAGAGATTAATACGGAATACGAAATTTTGATTTAGAAAGACGAAACATAGGAACATTATTTTAAGACGCGAAAAATATGTGAACTTCGTCACATATATCTCTCCACAGCCCAACAAAAATTTTGACGCCAGAATTTTTTTTTTAAACAAAGAACTTTAACCCTTGAATTAAACAGAAAGCCTAACATGCAGCGCTTATGAGGGCTCATCACAAAAATACAATACCAAATAACATAACAAATTATAAAATACATCACAAAATACCATTTTCAAAAATATCAACATTATTCTGCTACAAATAAAAACAATATAAAACGATTCAATTATCCATTACATATCAAAATTACACATGTGCAAAAACTAAAGAAAAATAACCTTGAATATTCAAAATAATATATGTACATATGACGTCATAAATGTGAGATCTCTTTATAAAAACAACTTTGCAGATAACATTGCACGTGCAAAAACATTTACTTTAAAAGTCCTTTGCATTATCAACGTTCATGCAAAATAAGAAATGAAAGTTTCTCAATATTATTAACAAATCTCAAATATACTTAGTGCACTTAATCAGGTTTAAATTTTAAAATAAAGTTCAAAGATGAAGCTTCTGAATAAATGAATGTCAAAGAAGTTTCTAATAAAAGTTATGACATAATTTAAATAATTCAAGTCAAAATGATTGCAATCAAATACCTAAAATGTGTCCAATGCAATTTAGTTGCAGTACAGGTATTGCCATCAACTTTCAAAACAAACTCTCTCTTTTTTTTAGAGTTTATTTATTTATTTATTAATATTTTTTTTTCAATATCAAACACAATTTACTTCATGAAAAACATAATAAAAACTTTCAATGAATAAAATATCAAAACATATATAAATATTTTTTTTTTTTTTTAACATGAGCTTCAAAACAAATTAAGATTTTTGTGACCAAAAAACAGGAAATTTTCAAACAGACGAAACATGAATATAAACAATATTTGCAAAAAAGTGGTAAACACAAAAGAAAAATGTATGTTTGTGTGTGTAAAGAAGGTGCAGGTTAGAAAAACCCATTAAATTGTGTAGAAAAGAAAAAGAAAAGTCAATTGTGCTGACACAGCGACAAAAGACGGATGCATGACAAGGTTGCCAATGCATCAAAAGTTAATCTTGTTACCAAAAAAAACGCGAGCGTAACAAGTATCCTATGGGGACATGGGCGAGGCATGCTCAAGGCATTCAAGTTCCGACAGGGGGAAAAAAGAATGTCAAGTAGCACCTATATGTGTAGCAAAACATGGACACCAAAGTGACAGTGTGAGAAAGTGTAAGTTAAAACTTACAAAAGTGCAAAAAGCACGTGTGAACAGAAGCTAAATCTCTTCTCAACAACGGGGCGCATGGGACTTGTAAATTTGGAACGACTTAGCTTCAGGGAAAATTACATAAAGGGACCGCCAATAAGAAAAAACAAAGCATGACACCAACAAAAGAAATGATTCCCAACAACCATAAGCTCACCTACAGAAAACTATTGTTCCTTTTTTTTTTTTTAAGTATTAACAACAACTTGATTAAATAAGTTTCATGAAAAAGAGATACATATCATACAGTATACTGAAGTGTACATCTTTAAAAATACTGGACCAGCCAGATACAAACAAGATATTATACAACAGTGCACAAAGCAAGGAAGTGTCTGTGGGTACCTTCACAAACACGCCATTACTAAAATGAAAATATGCATCTACTTTCTAGGTCTTAAATTATAATGATTATGTGAAGTTGTAGGTAGATTAAAATTATCTGTAAAACCATTATGGTAGTGATTATTACTATGTAAAGAAAGATATTCAGAACGTGGAGGAGCTAAAATTAATCTATCAATATGTACTCTCTGAGGTTCGAAATGGGGAGCTTGCAAACGTCTAATAGAGAAAGAAACAGGTGAGTGTTTTTCAGTGATCACATAAGGACCTGTGAATTTAGGTTTAAATTTATCCAAAGACTTTTTATAAACAATGTCATTTGCATTTAAATCTCTGAGCCTAGCATGTTGTGAGTGTCTCTGAAAGCGAATCGTTTGTGAAGAAATTATGTTTTGATAAGCTTTCTTATAAATAGAGTCTAATTCTTGCATTAATTTATAAGTGTGTATGTCATTAAGATTTGGCGGAGTTGTCTCAAAGTTAAATGTGTCAAAAATAAGTGATAATTCTCTGCCAAAATGTAATAAATTAGGTGTAAAACCAGTAGTTGAATGTGTTGAACCATTATACAAATATTTGTGAATTAAAATTGCATGTTCGAAGTTGTGGCCATCAAGTAATAAAGAATTTACAGAGTATTTAATGGAAGTATTTATGCGTTCAGCAATCGAATTACATTGTGGATGACCAGCCGAAGAATGATTAATTTTTATACCAAGTTTGTCATGAAAATGATTATAAATTGAGGCAACAAACTGTGGCCCTAAATCTGACAAAATCACTGCAGGACGACCAAAAGTTGTAAAATATTTAAAAAGAGCCTCGACTATTACATTAGCAGACGTGGAAGTAAGAGGCGCAAGCTCCATATGGCGAGAGAAATGATCAATGATTGTTAGAACAGTGCGACCATTTCTGAAGGGACCAACAAGGTCATTAGCAATAGTATGTCCTGGATAAGTTGGTGTGTATGTTTGTTGTAAAGGAGCAGGTCGAGTAGGATGATGTTTAACTTGTAAACATACAGTACAAGAGGCAACAAAATTGACAGTATCAGTGTAAATACCTTTCCAAAAATACTTTCTTGTTAGAAATTCGTTAGTCTTTTTTAAACCATAATGTGACAGATGAGAAATTGTTAAAGCTTTTGCTTTTAACGAATGTGGAACTACAATTACATGATGATAAGTTTGATTATGAACATTATACTTTTCACACATCAATAACATAGTTTCTGGATGAATAAAAAAGGGAGGATGAGTTGCAGAGGAACCCTTACTTAAAATTTCATTATAAATGACAGACAACTCAGGATCAGCATTTTGCTCTCTGAAAAAAGTTTCATTTGAAATTTCCAACAGTGGATTAGTACTATTTGAGTTTTTTGTAACTAAAAAGTTCACATATTCATTATTTTTAGGAACATTATCAACGATTGGTATAACACCTTTATCATAAATTAACTGAGGATTACTGTCAAGCGTTTCAGTATTATTTTCAAAGTTGTCCCTAGATAAATAGTCAGAAAGTACATTTTTAGATCCAGCAATGTGCTGAAAACTAAATGAATATTCTGACAACTCAAGTAACCACCTTGTGATTATGTCAGCTGGGTTGGTAGTCTTTTTATATTTTTTCAAAGGAGCACTATCAGAAAGAATTATAAAATGTCTATTATACAAACAATATTTAAAGGCATTAACAGATTTATATATAGCCATTAGTTCCAACTTAAGAGCAGGATACTTTTGCTCAGCTTTATTTAACGATTTGGAAAAATAAGCAACTGGAAGTAGTTTATTATCATACATTTGTAAAAGACAAGCACTTATAGAAATGTTGGAAGCATCAGTATTTAAATAAAAAAAGTCTTATTCCAGTCAGGAAGTCTTACCATAGGTTCAGAGAAAAATATTTGTTGCATCTTTTGAAAATTTTGTTCATGTGTAGAAGTCCAAACAAATTTAGCTTTAGGAGTAGTTAATTGAATCAAAGGTTGAGATAACTCAGAAAATGCAGGAATTAAGTGTTTGTAAAAAGTTGCCAAACCAATAAAGCGTTTTAATTGTTTTTTCGTTGTAGGAGTTTGAAAAGAAACAACTTTTGCAATGTTACATTTAATTTACTTTTAAAACTTTTTCAAGTTTATGTACAGTATCTTCAAAAGAATGTGATCCTATAATAAGATCATCCTGATATGCGAAAATTCCATCTGAGTTAACCTCCTCCAGTGAAAGATCCATAAGAGCCTGAAAAGTTGAGGCAGCGGATTTCAAACCAAAAACCATTCTTTTAAATTTAAATGAGCCAAACTGAGAAGTGAAAGTTAATTTATCTTGTAAATCTTTTGGTAAATCTATTTGATGATAAGCCTGTTGTAAATCTAAACTGGTGAAAAATTTATATGTTGATAGATTAGCAATAATTGTCTGAATTTTAGGTAAAGGATATGATGAACCTTGTATGACAGAATTTAACATACGCAAATCAAGGGCTAACCTATACTTTTGTTTGCCAGAAGAGTCAGGCTTTTTCTTTACTAAAATTACAGGACATGCCCATTCAGAACAGTTACGTTCAATTATACCTGCATTCAGTAATTGGTCTATTTGCTCTTTAGCTTCACTTTGAAGAGCCTGAGGAATTGGAAAGGGCAATGTTTTTATTGGAAAATCATTAGTAAAGTTCAACACAGGAATCACTCTGTCAGTGTGTCCTAAAGTAGACATATCTTTTGAAAAAGCAGCAAAATTGCTTAGTAATAAACTACTTAATTCACTTTGTTCATTATATTCTAAATGTGCTAAGTCAAAATCAGATGAAGTTAATTGCTGTTTTCTTTTATTAAGCACTTCTGATGAAGGCTGTATTAAATTATACATTTGAAAATTCTCAAAATCATCGGTTAGGTCTCTTTCTTCATCAATATCATATACAATATGAATAAATATAGAATATTTTTGAGAGCGCTTGTTACCATTTTTGTTTTGATTAAAGTGTTCATTTAAATAACAAGCCTCATAAGAAATGTAATTTTCAGCATCATTTGGTGAAAAAAGAAAATATTCAGTGCTAGACTTATTATCACAACAAACCTGAGCATAAATATGCTCATCCGATTCTAAAATGACCTTTTGACATAGATAAACAGAATTGTCATTTACTTTAATTGAATTAGGACCTTTTTCATTATTATCAGTTGCACACACATGCATATTGCTAGAGTCTTTATTATTTAGAAAATATACCTTGAAATCATTAACCATAAGACAAGAATTTTTCATATCAATTGAAATATTGTTTTCTCTTAAAAAAGGAAAACCCAAAATACCATCAAAATGTTCATTAACTGGAATGTCAACAATATAGAAGCAGTGGTGAAAAAACATTGATTTAATTTTAAAGGTTAATTTAATACAAGCAGAGAATTTTATTTTTGAATTAATTGTAGATATAGTGACTGAAGAAGCCAGGTGTTTGTAATTGATTTTAGATTTAATTTCATTAAAAACATCTCTTGTAAGCAAAGAAATAGAACTACCAGTTTCAATCAAGAATTTAAGTTTTTGTTTATTCACCATCACTTAAATTATTGGTAATAAATTACAATCATTGTTCACATTTGCAATAAAATATTCATTTCGTTTTTCATCTTCAAAAAAATTATCAGTCTGTACATATTTAGATTCAGCAATGGTAACAGGTACAATAGTCTGAGTCGAACAAGAACGAACTCTACGCTCATTAGACACTTCTGGTAAATTTTTAGACAAAATTGGGAAATTATCTGGTGTATGTATGAAAGAACGAGATGTGTTCCCACCAGTCAAATCACACCTCGAAATTAGTTTAAATTACAGTCATTAGAAAAGTTTCTTCTTGAATTTCGGAAGTTGGGTCGACGACCAAAATTATTATTTTGTGGAGTATTGTGCAAAACTTTAAATTTTCTACACTGGCGTGCAAAATGATGTCTGCCGGAGCACAATTGGCAGATAATACTACTTTGACCTCTATTTCTGTCATAATTTTGAAAAACTGTATTTCTGTTTTTAAACTGTGTATTATGAGGTCTACGTTGTCTGAAAAAATTCCGTTGCTCAGAACGATTGGTGTCAGCAGAATCAGAAGTAGAATTTTATAAGTTAAATCATTAATTTTTGAAGCTAATTCCTCAATTTTTTCAGAAATAGCAAACACTGGGGCTTTTTGTTGATTAGCCAAAACAAGTGATTCAGATTGTGTAATATTTTGTAATTGCTGGGCACGCACAACAGCTTTAGAATAGTCAGTTATGTTATCCTCCAAAATTTTAACTCTAATGTTAGATGGCAAAGCCGACATCAATTTAACAAATTTAATATCATCAAGAGCTTGAGAATCTTTAATTTTATATACCTTAGAAACCAAAACATTTAATCGATGAACAAAGGCAGTTACAGAGTTAAAATCTTCAAATTTCAAATTATTAAGCTCGGTTACTGGAGCTAGAATTTCATTATTACAAAAATATTTTTCAAATTCTAATTTAATTACATCAAAATCTTTCGCTTTATTTACAACCTCATTTTCAATAAAAAACTGTAATGCTGGACCAATTACACTCATGTCCATAAATTAAGGATAATGAAGTTCAGGCAAAGAAAGAGAAAGAAGCAAAACAAATTTGACTTATTTGTAAATTCTATTTATTAAACAAAAAGTAAAGAGCAAAAAAGATGCTATATGTTTGACATAATTAATAAAAATTGCAAGTTTTACTCCCTTGACCAAATTTCAAAAAAGAACCTATTTACAAAAAACAGTATAACATGGTTAGTAGGATGGTTAATACGGAGTATGTCTCCCGGACGATGCAATACAGGCCTGACAACGCCTAGGCATGCTGAGTATCAAATGATCAATCTGATCTTGGGGAATATTACACCACTCATCAAGCAATGCACTCCGAAGTTCCGGTAGACAGGTGGGAGGGGGTTGACGGGCTGCAATTCGTCGGCCAAGAATATCCCACACATGCTCTATTGGATTCAAGTCCGGTGAGTATGCTGGCCAATGCATACGGGTGATATCCTCCGTTTGAAGGCATTCGTCTACAATGTTTGCACGGTGAGAACGGGTGTTGTCATCCATAAACACAAATTCAGCACCCATGGCGCCCCGAAACAAACGTACATGTTGTTCCAGAATGACATCCCGATAGATGTGGCCTGTCATCGTTACACTCTGAACATGCAGGTCAGTTCTGGAACCAAGAATAATTCCTCCCCAAACGAGCCATCCTGCACCACCGTAACGGTGTCTTTCAATGGTGTTCTCTTGGTGGTAACTTGTACCTGGCGCTCTCCAGATGAATGTCCGGCGAGAATCAGACTCCAAACTAAACCTGGACACGTCGGAAAACATCACACAAGACCACTGTTGCGGTGTCCACAATGCATGCTCTCTACTCCAGGTTAATCGCAGGCGACAGTGAGTTGCGGTAAGTGGAACACATCTGACAGGCCTACGAGCATATAGACGAATGTGCCCTAAGCGTCTGTACACGGTCTGCCTTGAAACTGTCGTACCGGTAGCTGAAGAGAGCTGACGAGACAGGTCTGATGCTGTACTCCGTCTGTTTCTTTTGGCAGTAACTGCCAAATAGCGGTCCTCATTCGGCGTTGTAACTCGGGGGCGACCTGTGCTGTAACGTCTACTCACATTACCATCATCTTGGAATCGTTGCCAAAGCCTGGAGATGACACTCTGGGCGATTCCAAGTTCCTCGGATACTTCCAGCTGGGTACGTCCACATTCCAGTCGTCCGATAATATTGCCACGTAAAACATCATCCAAATGCCTCCTTTGTGCCATAACTATGCGGTTTTTGCACTGAAAGGCTTTCACAGCGCTTGTGAACAATTTTACTTCTTTGCCACCATTCCTTATATACCCCTCTCTTACACTCTCGTCATTGTGACGTACCATCCACGCCATCTGGTGGTTTCCTGTAATTTGCATATTCTTCTTCAAGATGTGTGTGATCATTCCACAGGTGAAATTTTTATTTTAGAGATCAATTTCTGTGTGATTCTGAATTATCCTTAATTTATGGACATGAGTGTAGTTTAGTCTTGAAATACAAAATAGTTTTTTCCTCTGACTATTTATTCAAAGATGCTAAGTCTTCCAATATACCAAAGAAATGTTTTAATTCTACGGCATTACCATCAAATGATGGAATATTAACAGAAAAATCAGAAATTTTAGACATTCTACAATAGTAAAAATAAATGACTTACCTACAAAAATGACATAAAAACATCACAAAACGCGAAAATTATCCTCTTATGAATGAAAATCAAAATATTTATCCCTGTGACACACATAAAAAATCCGAATCCATTATAAAAACACACATAATTCTGAACACCACACACGTCTTTCGGTTTCCGCTAGAGTTGACTCAAGTATCGGCGAAATACAGGAAACATAGGACTTCGGGAACAACAAACACTGGTAGCTGAAAAACACGGGGCGGCGAAACCAGAAGCGCGAGTCGAAACCAGAAGAGCATCGTAACACCGGAACGGTCACTACGGAAAATGTAGATACGAAGAACCATACAAGTCTATGACTTTCGATTTCGGGAGCGTCATCCACACCACTGGCTAGAAGGCACAGGTATCAGCAAATTCTTTTCGGTCGCACAACGCTGGGTAATCAAAAATCCTCTCATCCCTCAGAAAAATCCGAGAAAGTTCACAGCACACGGAGCAGTTACTGAATCACCGCAGGGGGACATTAAAATTCCGATGACATGGAGACGGGAGAGTCCGCAGAACATTTCTTAAAAACAGTTTTTTTTTTTTTTGAACATTCTTACCCTGGCAAAAGGAAACTCCGACAGCCGGTGATGTGCCGGGAACAATTACTCGTGAAAACGAGCTGGTCATGACGCACCAAGTTTATGTAAGGGAGTTGTCGGAGGTGGATTAAGAGAACATCCTCTCGGCCGTTTACCTGACGTATAGTGAAATTAATATATCCATGAAGTACGCTGAGGACTTTGAAAACAGGAAGACGACTCAAATTCAGAAAAGCTACATTTATTGAAGGTAACAGCAAAAACAGTCTTGACGTAAGCAACTTCAAGTACGTACAGTACATTGTTTCATAAAATAACACCAGGGATATATCTAATTGTTCTAGCCACACGGCATGCCGGAGTTCCATAAAAAAAACCGAACACAACTTCCTCTGACGGAGAGCAATCGAGAAATGTTACTAAAATCTTCCTACAAAACTGCCAGCTCTCTACAGGTTGGCGAGTAAAATATGAGCACTCATAAGCCACTGCCCCACGTGACAACCACCGTCCGGTAGGCGTAAACTATATAAAAATTTGAAACAAACGGATTAAATGATTAACGCCAAGACAGGCGTGCCAGAATTTGGCGAATTCCAATACTTAAGGCTACAACCCCGTGAGAAAAGCGAAGGGGGGCGACCGAGAGGCACCAAGAACTTACACAGCATATGCTAAAGCGAAATTAATTTAGAAGGGAAACGCCGAAAAATCCCAGACATAGCGTCGCGCAAAAGGAAAGAGCATTTTATCGAGCCGAAAAACAAAGTGGAGAGAGATTAATACGGAATACGAAATTTTGATTTAGAAAGACAAAACAAAGGAACATTATTTTAAGACGCGAAAAATATGTGAACTTCGTCACATATGGCTCTGCCTTATATTGGGTAACTAGTTAATAAATAAAATAATAATAATAAATAAAACTTGATTAACGACCTTATGTCGTTAATCAAGTTTTCCATTTCTGCCAACTGGAATTGAATGTTTTTTTAAGAAAATTAATTGGTTCAAATATAAAGGCTCGTATTTTTATGGAAATGTCCATTTGGTTACTTCCCTTATTTAAAGTTTTGCGTCTTAAGGAAATTAAATGCCTTTTTAAATGATAATAAGATAAAAGTCAAGCCAAAATAGAAGAAACAAAGTGCGTAAACCCCAAATGGAGAGTTATTTGTCAAGTCTGTTCAAAGAATTTAACTTAAACCACAGTTTAACTTTTATATTGATATATTTAATACACTGCAAAAAAAGTCTGTCAAATTTACCGAAAAAAACTGTCAGCCAGGACGCAGGCTTATTTCCGTATTTTTAACAGAAGTTTTCCGTAAATTTTACAGATTCTCAGCTGATTTTACAGAAATTTTCCGTTTACGGAAAAAAATACGGAAGACTTTTGTAAAATATAAGGAAATAAACTGGCTTCCTAGCTGACAGTTTTTTTTTTTCCCCTACAGTTTAACAGACTTCATTTTTTGCAGTGTACGTACAGTATTAAATTCTACTAACTAGGAACAGAATAAATTTACGTTTGTAAAATAACGATATTTTATTTTTTATGAAGGAAAAGTGAACTGTCATCATTAAACGTAACAGAGTTGCCATATATTAATAAATAATTCGAGAAATGTATTTCTTTAGATATTACGGGAAATTTATGATATTTGTTATATTAGGTGACAAATTATGTGTATAAGTACTAGAATGATTATTTTAATCTTTTGTTCTTTTTTTAAATTAATGCCTGGTAACAGCGAGTGAATATTTTTCTTTTTTCTATTCGGAAAAAAATAAATTTTTCAACTTACAATGAGAAATGCGTGTGGATATTGATCAAGTTTTTAAGAAAATCTTTTTTGACATACGCTAAACGGGGAAATTGTTTTTTTTTTTTTTTTAATGACCCATGCAGAGTAAGTATGAAAGTTTAGGTGTTAGATGTTTTGGTGATACATTTAAAAGAAAAACTGCTTTATCTTTATGAAATATATCCAGAAATCTTTCACATGTGTGAACATGACCACACCAGAACGAAATTCCTCCCTTCCACTGCAAACTGCGAGAAGTGTATAAGAGCCACTTGGAAACTGAATGCGTACTCTCAGAATTTCAGCTATCATTCCCTTAAAGTATCTACTGATGAAATGTCTTTCGATAATGTGATTTACTATTTAAGTAAGTGCGGAAACTCTTATTTGTATCTGCAAAGTGTCCTAAAAATGTGGTAACAGGCTTTAATTATCCATACATAAGAGATTGGGCAATGTAAATTAGAGAAATATTTAAAATAAGGTAGTAAGAAAGCCTACGAAAAGGAAGGATTTTTGAAATTAATTTTCCAAATACCCAGACAGCACATAAGCTTAAATCAAGCTTGACATTTCTTTGAATTTGACGTATTAATACAAGCTTGACAGTTCAATTTATTTTAAGCTTGCAGCAAGCTTAGAGAAGTCATTTGAACTGTCAAGCTTGAATACAACTTGATTACTGCTTGATTTGGAAAGCCACATGCACATAACAAATAATATATCATCAGTTATACATGTACTTCACCATAGAATTAAAAAAAGATTCTATATTTCCAAATATTGAAATTCTTCGAAATAAAATACAATTCTACGAAATTGATTTCAAAATCAGTCGTTTGTCTCGATTTTGGCCAATATTGCAAAGCATGAGTGTCGCGATATTGAAAAGTTTTAAAACGTGTGCTCCTTTTAAGTTTATATTATGCTTATTTCCCTATTAGTAGAGTCTATAAATCACACATAACATTATTTTAATTTTGATTCATCCCATGGAAAAATAAAAGAAACAGATCGGTATCGGCCACTGATCAATCTCGCCAGAAAACGGCGTGACAACCATAACAGTCACTTCAAACTTTAGTCATATCAGCGCGAGTCATATTGGCTGAGTGGTCAGGACGCTGTCTTCCCAAACCTTAAGTCCCGAGATCGATCGCGGACGCTTGATGAAACGAGATTAAAATAGCTTGAAATTTCAGCTTAGAGGGGAAAATGCGTGGAAAGAGAAAATATGTGGGGCGAGTTCGCCGACGGGCGCCCCGTGTATTTAGGAAATTTTTTAAAGCTTGAAATTAAGCTTGCTATGTCAAGCTTAATGTAAGTTGGGCAAGTGTAAACTTGAACACTTGATTCAAGCTTGCATTAAGCTTACACGCTTGAAATTTTCAAGCTTAATTCAAGTTTATAGACTTGATACATCACGCTTACTGCAAGTTTGATGCAAATTTGCTGTGCTGTCTGGGTATGTCACTTTTTAAATTTGCATACGACCTCCGTGTAAAAAAAAATCCCAGTTAGTAAGACGTTCCAATACACTTGATGTGTAAAACTGCAGCCTTTCATCACAAAAAATCTCATAATTTTGAGATAACTTAGAGTATAGAAAGATGGTCATAACTTTCTATGAATCTGAATGTAAAAGTATATTTTAAATGGGTAAAAAATATGTTCTTTTTAATTTTTTCACGGTCCCTGAAACGTGATCATCCTATGTGAAATTTTTTTCGAGCAATTAGAAAGTAATTTAAGCCGTCATGTACTTATCTTAATATTTCTTCCACTTTTTAGGATATAATTCTCAAATTTTGTGAATCATCTCATTAGTGTATGGTGCACGCTTTATAATTTTTTTTCTTTACAGAGGTCGCAAACAACTTTGAAATGTATCACTTTTTGAAATTTAACGAAATGTTTTTTTTTTCTTACCTTATTCTGAACATTTTTTCGATTTCTGTTGCTTTCTTATCTTTAATAGATTAATAATAAATATTTATAAATAGTAGTTAAATATTTAAAAATAAATTTATAGAGCCTGTTGCTATCTTTTTGGGACACCCTGTGTACGATCTAAACCGTTGAGTTTTATCATTTAAGTTTCGTCTCCGATACTAATACTCCAAAAGAGAAATTTACAGTGCAGTATCCTACATCACTTCATTGAATGTGTTAAAATGTAACGAACTATTTTCCTTCTGAATAGCTGATAGCTGCACATTGATCGACTGTATTTTAATTAGCAAAGAAAGTCAATTGTCAGTAGGATATAAATGAATTTTTACTTTTGAAGGCATTATTAAATCAGCAGGAGTTTGAAAATACACAATGACATTATTTCGGCTTAAAACAAATTTTTATTTTATGTAACATATTTTAATTTTTAAAATGTATGCAATATAGATACAATAAAAAACTTTTTTATTTTTTATTCTTCTGTTAGTGTTTTACATTTAAAAGTATAAATCATTATTTTGATTTTTACTCTTAAAACATTCAGCTCATGATGTTAATATAACTTTTTTTTTGTTTATTTTACATTGGTCATAAATTTGTATACTTCTCCTAAATTATGAAACCATTCTTAAGTAAACACTAATTTGCCAATAGAAAGTAATTCTTTTATATGCTAATGACAAAAACTCACGCACAATCTACCGACTACAACAGACTGACGAAAAGGATACCTAAAAAATATAAATTGATCATACTTATTGCATTTGCCTGTTATTTAAACCCCTTAGAATCGGCAAAAGAAGAGCACCTGGTACGGAGTTAAAGCAAATATTGATATTTGAAATCACTGGTTGTCACGTTAACAGCCCAACAAACAGTGGAATGCATCTTTCAATTTAATGCCTACAGACATATACACCCCGAGTTCACTGTAAATACGCGTACGTTCAAAAAACAAGAAGGGTTTCTTTAGAAGTATGTTAGTTGAAGAAATTATTCTTAAAGTTGTTTTTTAAAACAATACAAAATTTTACTTATTTTTACGTATATTGTTTTATGAAGTTTTAACAAGAACTTTTCCTTTTCTAAATAATTAGAGAGGCGCTTAAATTAAAACTGCTGAAAAACTTAAGTTACTAAAATCTCTACCTTATGCCAGCATAATATTACTATATATTTAATGACATTATAATTAGTAGTAAATTATGTGCATTAAAATCTAATATATTGTCCGTTTAGTCATTTTCAGGTACATCTCGTTTTATTTCTCATAATCATTTTAAAATGCATTCTTTTGACAACTTAATTCTAAATTCCATTTCGTTTTATTAGAAGAGTTGCGGTGTCCCCAATTTGACAAAAATAAACATTGAGCAAACCAGATTATCATGCGATATCTCATATGAAATCATAGCATTGTCAAATTTACGCCATTTTAAATACTATCCAATAGTAGAGCTTGGATGTTAATTTTATTGATTATAACTGTTGTTTCAGGAATATTTGACTAAAAGAGAAATAAAAATGTCAGTATCTAACACAATTTTATTAAGTCAAACTACACCCCCGTTTTACCCCAGCTCAGAAGTAAACAGTTTAAAGATAGAAATTACGATTTTATTCTTAATATTTTATAAAATCCAGTTCTTTTTAATTCTCTCTACTAATACGTACCAAAACTTAAAGGCTTTATCTAATTATAAGGACGATAGAAGAAAGTTTTCAGTATCACTTGTCAACAGGCAGTATGTTTATAGCAAAAAAATCTGATGTGGACAACACATGACTTCCTTGCACGTCTGTTGAATCAAAAATATTTTCGGTGCATTTCATCTAAACTTATTTTGTTTGAAAGAGATAAAATATCAGTGATAGTAAGGTTTAGCGATTTCTAGCCGAATATTTCGATATCGCAATATTTGTCTAGAAAGCTGAGTTCAATTTGAAAGATTTCCTTCTGACACTTTATTTGGCGATATTTCACCAAAAGCCGACAAGCTTGAGATAGTTTGCGAGATTTTGGTAATAGCCAAAGTAGTAATTGACCACAGACTTTCAATGAATGGAATGCATCCATACACTTTAATGTATTTAAAGTCCTTTGGCTGACCATGTAAATAAATTACCCAGTCGATTGCAGTCAAAAAAGATATTGAAAACAGTTCGATATTATAATAGTTCTAAATGCAAAAGTTAAAAATTCTACGGGTTAAAATTTTAGAGTTATACAAAATACGAAATAATTTTTGGCGCCAAATTTGGCGATATTTCAGCGAAACTCGCCAAGGTGGACGACAAATGGCGATGTTTTAAGTAGGATCAAACAATGACTGTCTACAGTTGCATTATATTGAAGATGTCCATAGACATTAAAGTATTTCAGTGGTCCTGTAAATAAACTCTCCAGTAGATTGGAAACAAAAAATCGAGCTGCACAACTAGATGCTACAACAATCTTACATATGAAATTTCAACATTCTACGACTAATAGTTTTTTGAGATTTGAGAGTTAAATACATGCACACATACACCAAAAGTCGCCAAGCTTGGAAACTTTTGGCGTAGTTCTTGAGGGAGGCACGTGACCGTGGTCGGACCATTACCTAACTTATACGGTAGGACGGTATTGTGCTTGAAATGGATGAATGCCCCTAAAATTGCCATTGACCGTAATGTGTTGGAAATCTTTTGAGTGTTCCTGTAGCAGAACTATAAATGATAAAGATACTTTTTTAATAAAGAAATTCATTTTATAACTCTACAGCATATATCACTTCTGAGTCGTTTGAAATAGCCCAATACCTCTAAAATACGCTTTAATGAATTTCGACCCATAGAGCGTAATGTATTTAGAACATTTTGCGCGGACCTGTAGATAAATTATGCAGTCAAATGGAACCGAAAGGAGAGCTGCAGAAGTAGATGTTACAACAATCCTAAACATAAAATTTCAACATTCTATGCCTAATAGTTTTTGAGAGATGCGAGTTTAATGAATTTCGGCCAATTGAGCGTAATGTGTTTCGAATCTTTTGGACGGTTCTGTAGATAAACTATCCAGTCGATTGAGACCAAAAGGGAAGGTGCACAAGTAGATTATAGAAAAATCCTAAATATAAAATTTCAACATTCTACGGCCAATAGTTTTTGAGATATGCGAGTTACATACGTACATAAGTACTTACGTACGTACAGACGGCATGGAAAAACTGGCCAAAATAGACTCGCAGCTGGTCAAAATGAGTTGCAGACGCGTTTATATGATCGTTCATGATAGCTTATGAAGAGATGCATCGAAAAAAATCTTAAAAATAAATTTAGAGGTAGTCAAATCGCCTTTTTCGTCGAAATTTCGCCTCCGAATTTTTTCGAAATCACATTACTTCCTTCTACTCCGTACAAGGAAGTAAAAAAGAAGTTTTGCACACATTAATATAGTTGTAATGTCCTAAAACATCATTAGAAATACTTGTTATGTTGTTAAAATATATCTCCATAGACAAAAATATTGAAACGTCTAGATTAATTTTTATGGTGAAAAAGGGTATTTTTCAATATATCCTCATTTTCCACCACCTGACCCTTCTTGTTACAAATATAACGACGTATAAAACAAATACTACAAAGACGCTCAAAAAAAATTTCATTCATTTAACTCTTTCTCAACGGAGATCTAAACAAAAACTCACAAAAGAGATTTTTTAAATAAAATTGTTCGTTCCCGTCTGGAAAACGAGACCAAAAAATGCATTTTTTACGTCCTTGTACGGAGCATAAGGGAGTAATGTGATCCCGAAAAATTTCGGCGGCCAAATTTCGACGAAAAAAAACGATTTTTGACTACCTCTAAATTTACTTTTAAGAATTTTTTTTGATGCATCTCATCGTACGCGTCTGCAACTCATTTTGACCACCGGCGAGTCTATTTTGACAAGTTTTTTGATGTCATCTGCACGTACGTATGTATGTATGTATGTAACTCGCATATCTCAAAAGCGTAGAGTGTTGAAATTTTCGTAGAGTGTTGGTGTAGAGCTTCGGTCGTAGAGTGTTGAAATTTTATATTTAGGATTGTTGTAACATCTAGTTGTGCACCTCCTCTTTCGGTCCCATTCGACAGGATAGTTTATCTACAGGGCCTCCCAAATATTTTAAATACATTACGCTCTATGGGCAGAAATTCAAAGGCAATTTTAGGGGCATTCATCCATTTCAAGCACAATACCGTCCTACCCTATAAGTTAGGTAATGGTCCGACCACGGTCACGTGCCTCCCTCAAGAATTACGCCGAAAGTCGCCAAGATTGACGGCTTGTGGTATACAGCGAATGTATTTAACTCTCAAATCTCAAAAACTATTAGTCGTGGAATGTTGAAATTTCATATATAAGATTGCTGTGACATCTCGTTGTGCGTGTGGATTTTTTGGTTCCAATCTACTGGAGAGTTTATTTACAAGACCACCCAAAAGAATTTCAAAACATTTAACGCCTATGGACATCTTCAATATACTACATCTGCTGTCAGCCATTGTTTGGTCCATGCCTAAAATCTCGCCGAGTATCGTTGACCTTGGCGAGTTTTGCCGAAATATTACCACATTTGGCGAAAGTCAGTCATTTGGTCCATGCCTAAAATATCGCCATTTGTCATCCTCCTTGGCGAATTTTGGCGAAATATCGCAAATTTGGCGAGAGTCAGTCATTGTTTGGTCCATGCCCGAAATATTGCCATTTGTCATCGGCCCTGCCGAGTTTCACGAAATATCACCAAAATTTGGCGTGAAAAATTATTTCGTATTTTGTATAACTCTAAAACTTCAACCCGTAGAATTTTTAACTTTTGTATTTAGAACAATTGTAATATCGAATTGTTTTCAATATCTTTTTTGACTGCAATCGACTGGGTAATTTATTTACAGGGTCAGCCAAATGACTTTAAATACATTAAAGTGTATGGACACATTCAATTCATTGAAAGTCTGTGCCAATTACTACTTTGGCTATCCCCACAATCTCGCAAACTATCTCAAGCTTGTCGGCTTTTGGTGAAATGTAGCCAAATAAAGTGTCAGAATAAAAATCTTTCAAATTGAACTCAGCTTGGCGATATCAAAATATTTTACTAGAAATCGCTAAACCTTAGTATTACTGCAGTATTTTATCTCTTTCAAACAAAAGAAGTTTAGATGAAGTGCACCGAAAATGATTTAATAGACGTGCAAGGAAGTCATGTGTTGTCCACATCAGATTTTTTTAGCTAAAATTGCCTACTTAATGAAATACAATAAAAATGATAATAGTTTTTAACATTCTCTCCTATATGCTTGTAACGACTGTTTTTCGCTCGACGTATAAGATAGTCTCAATAAACAGCTGATTTTTCTTCTTGGCATCGTTAATGCCACCACTTAACCCACACACATACGCACGCACATATCTATCTATCAATCTCTCTCTCTCTCTCTATATATATATATATGTAATGTATAAAAAGGTAATTTGGGTTTTACTAGTTTGGGTATTGGTCAAGCGGGTACTTTCACTGTAAGTTTTACTTTCCTGTCATACTTGCCACGCGCGCTCTGGAGCTATGTTTTATTTATTTTGTTATTTGTCAAACACCAGGCCGTCGATTCTGAGTTCTTTAGATGTACACGTGTCCCCACGCCCTTGTGTCCCTTGGGTCATGTTGGTAAATGTGTGTGGTTCGATCAGAGATAAGAGAGAGGAGGAGTTGTGTCTTCGCAGACCATGTGGTGTGGTAAGCGTAAATACTCCCGCACATCGAAAATCGGGGGACTTCTGCCACTGGAACTGCTTCATGAGTCCACGCTGATTCTTGTACCCGTCTCCCCTCCCCTCTTCTCATTCTAAATTGTAACTTAAATGTAATGTTCAATAAACCATATTACCTGCCTTAACTCTGAAGCTTTACTTGAAATATCTGACGTCTCATATATATATACTAGCTGAAGTACTCGTCCTCGACGGGTTAGTGAATGAAAATTTCCAAAAAGCAAGAACTTTCGTTAGCATTGTAGGAGTACACAGAATGGATGTAGTATGTTGCCAAAGTAAAGAAAGCGAAGTTATAATTTTCATGTATTGTTAAAATATTACAGGTTAGAGTGTAACTAAGCAATATCATTTCATTCGCTTTAGTCGTAATTATGTGATGCGCGAACGAATATTTACGCATATTGAAATAATTTTCGCAAAATATTAAAATTTAATCAACATTTTTGAAAAATTGGAAGCCTAAAATTTAAGTTGAGTAACAACCTATCATATCACCCAAATTCGTTTCATTCCCTGCAGTCTTTATTTCGTGATGCTGGAACAAATTTTCAGCATTTTAAAACGATTTTCGAAAAATCTCAAAATGTAAGCAAAATATTTTTAAAATTCAACGCCTATAAATTAAGATTCTCAACTACCTATCATTACACTCAATTTCGTATCATTCATATTAGTCGTTATTACGTGATGTTTGAAGAAATATAAACGTATTTTGAGAGAATTTTCACAAAATCTCAAAATCTAATAAAAATGTTTAAAAATTGGACTCCTATAGTTTATGTTCAGCAACCATCTATCGTGTGACCAAATTTCATATCATTCGCTTTAGTCGTTATTACGTAATACGGGAACAAAGATTCACTCAGTTTTAAACGATTTTCACAAAATCTCGAAATCTGATGGATTTTTTTTAATTAGATGCTTATAGTTTAAGGTGAGTGACCACCTATCATTTCACCAAATATCATTTTTTCACCTTTGCAGTTATTACGTGATGTGCGAACACAAATTTACGCAGTTTGAAATGATTTTCGCAAAATTTCAAAATCTAATCAAGATTTTTTTTAATTCGACGCCTATGTTTTAAGTTGAGTGACCACCTATCATGACACGCAATTTCATATCATTCGCTTCAGTCGTTTTTACGTGATGCTTGAACACAAATTTACGCAGTTTGAAAGGATTTTCGCAAAATCTCAAAATCCAATCAGGATTTTTTAAAAATTGGACGCCTATGTTTTAAGTTGAGTGGCCACCTATCATGACAACCAATTTCATATCATTCGCTTCAGTCGTTTTTGCGTGATGCTTGAACACAAATTTACGCAGTTTGAAACGATTTTCGCAAAATCTGAAAATCTAATCAAGATTTTTTAAAAATTCGACGCGTATGTTTTAAGTTGAATTACCACCTATCATGACACCAAATTTCATATCATTCGCTTCAGTCGTTTTTACGTGATGCTTAAACAAAAAAAGCGTCACGGACAGAATGACAGAATGACAGACAGACAAACTTTTTTTTGAGGGTCGCATCGGATTCCCAGGTGCTCGAAACGGATAGAAATCGCAAAATTTTTGAATTCCAAGAAATGTACAGACAAAAGTCTAATTTTATTTATATAGATATAGAAAGAGAGAGAGAGAGAGAGATGAAATCTACAACAAATAAATCTCTTTAAAATCAATATATATTGATTGTTGATATTGTTTAAAATAAGTGATTTAAATAAAGCGAAAACAAGGAAATTCTCATCATTCCAATGTTTATGAATGTGAATTGAAACACCCTGCGCTAACGAAAGTGATTTCTTAATTAAAATATTAATTAATTAATTTTAATAAAGAGCGTGTTTGGTTATCTATGTTTCTTTCCAACTGAATATCTCTAATGAAAATTCATTAACAAAATTATTTACGAAATGCAAAAATCAAATCAAACCAGTATATTTACCTTTCATACATGAAACCTCTGAAAGCTAAAACATGTTACTTTTTTAATTTACCAATTCATAATTTAAACGGCCATTTCCCAGAAACACAAGGCTACATCTTAGTTTTTAGATTATTTCATATACTATGTAGAGTCTATATAAATTGATTTGAAATTAGAGAAATTTTCCTTAACGGTTATAAAAAATAGCGATAGAAACACTTGTAAAAACGCGTTATTAATTGCACTTTAGGAAATATAAAATTGTACTAACAGAAGAGAATCGATAAACAAAAAATCAATGTAAAATAAAATAAATTATTTACACCAAAAGTATATCGAGTTAAGTTTACAACGCGTTTTTCATAAATCAATTATGCAAAAGGGAAGCATCAAGATACGAATTTATAATGCGAATCGCGAGAAGTTGTCCTGATTTTTGGGACTCGCTCCAATGAAATGAGTCTAAAGGTATTGACATCGATGCCTGGGACTTCGGGAAAACTCCCGTCTCCGTAGGATGGCGCTGAAAAGCAGCCGGATATATCCGGCAGCGTGGACACTGTTGCTCTTCTTCCAACTCCAAGGAATCCTCAGAAAGTATGAGGTAGTCCGGTAAGTGAGGTGCTTAAAACAATAGCTCAAATTATGGCTTAACTTACTTCAAAGTTTAGCTTGATTGGGAAACAACAGTAAGGAGGTATGTTAACTTTTCCTTTGCTGCTTTTTGAAATTTTTACTAACACTTCGCCAAATATATATTATTTTAAACGTTATATTTCAAGTTTGAAAACAAAGTTAAGTTTCTCCGAGAAAATTGTAATTTGGCGCTCATATATAAATGTACGGGTTGATAAGAAATTTAATTAGAACAAAATTCATTTTGTACGTTTTATCAAGAAATGTGGTTGATATATAATACATATTTAGACTATTTACAGTCTATACTTTGCAGCTATGCAGAGAAAGTTTTATGTAAAACCTTTAATTTGTAGAGAAACTAATTATGAAAATAACTAAATTTATGCTGCGTATAAATTTTATTTTTTTAATCATTTATGTCAGTGATTTTTTAATCACTTATATCAGTGAAAGTTCAACATGTACGTTTGATACCGTATCTTTTAATAAATTATTTTTTTTATCACATATAAATGATTAAAAAAATAAAATTTATACGCAGCATAAATTTAGTTATTTTCGTAATTCAAAAATTTGAAGCTATCTAACGTAAAAAAAGATACTTAATTTTTATAAAAAGAAATAATCAATTCTGCCATTAAGGAACTTCTAATATTAACTCTTGCAGTCTTAGCGTTAGCTTTTATGAAAGTGTTGTAACGTTTCAAAACTTTCAAAACTAAGCATCGAATATTTTCTATCTATTTATTCATTTGTTAAAATGCATCTGAAACTTGTTAAAATACATCTAAAAAACATACTTTTAATTTAAAGACAATGCTACTATTTTATATTTTAACTGAAGAAACAGAAAATTGAGAAGCAAAAACATCTTCGCATTAAATTATGTCAAAAATATTAGTACGGTAGAAAAAACTTTTTAAATTTTAAAATGAACACACCAACGCTGACGTTTGTAACACACTAATTTAGAAAAAACTTTTCTCTTTAAAATTAAAAAAAAATATGTAGCTTAAGTGAAAAAAGAAATTTTCACGAAATAAGCTTTTAAAGTAATCCAATTTACTGACGAAAAATCTTCATTCTAATGACAACGAGTTTTAGAAATTACAATAAATTACAAATTTTTCATGAACTATGTGGCCGTACATTAAAGGTAAATATGATGCACACTTTTATTTAATTTAATTGACTGAAATATGAGAATATAAAACATATATATTTACCTACTTAATTTTTTACTTATATTAAGATATGTTTTGATATGTAATGTTTAGGAGGAAATTGTTTCAGAAAATAAATTATTTAACGGAATGAATTGAATATCTATTATGCGTTTTTCTATAGAGTTAAAAAAAGTCTGCATTGCCTTCCTAACGGTCATTGTTTATTTTACTTATGAGAGTTTATTTCAAGAAAAATATATCTCGATTTTTAAACCGATTTATTTAAATAGAATACATTGATATAATTTAATATTCAATATTTTTGCTATTTTAGGCTTGAATGTAAAAATAAAAATAAATTTTTTTTGACGTTGAATTATGGTAAAATTAATGAACTGAATTTCTGAAATTAGAACAATTAACACTGAAGAAAAATAAATTACATTCATCTATTTTGTAAAGAAATACAATTTTTACTAGTTATAAATCGACAAATTTGTTTGTTAAATGAAACGGTGGGTACTTTCTTTTATATATTTTGTGAATAAAGTGAGTACATATATTATAAGCGGTGTTTTGACGTTTTTCTGAAGAAATATCCGATTTTATTTTATAACAGTGAAAAGAAATTTTAGACGCTATTACTTTGAATTGAATTTTGGAGAGATTCGTATTCTGATAAATTACAATTCATAAATATTACGTCATAATTTAGATATATACACTATTATATTATGTTAGGTATATATTAGTTTGAAAATCATATAATAATTCGGAAAAATACTTTTTTAAGAGGATTAAGTAATTATAAAAAAAGAAATTTTAAAGTGCGGAATCAACTTAAAGTAATTATCAGAAACACAGATAATAGCGTGGCTAGATAGTATTTTAATTAAAGCTAAGAGAAATTATTCGCTGTTTTTATAACGCTTTTCAGCGACTGAAAATTTTTCCTGATTTTGGTGACTTTGTGTGTTTTGAACTTCAATTCTCGTAAAGATGCATCGAATGTCCTAATATTTAATAATACCTAATATATCATGCTCCCACTTACAGTTGTGTTTTCAATCCTAAAATGTTCTTTCATCGAAGCACATTAAAAGATTTACTGTACAATCTAGTATGATAGCTTAAAGGGACATTATAATTTTTCAAGCGCAAAATGACGATATATGTACGCATGTGACACAATAAAAAATGACTCAAATACGTACACTTATAGATTATTCTGTGAGAGTAAGATTGGAAGAATGGCCTTATTGTTGCTGCTTTATTTACCTTAAATTATTCGTACGCGTGCAAATAACAAAACATTGTTGGGATGTGTTTTACAATTTATGCATGTACCATGATTCATTTTATATTTTATAGAAGTTTTTAAATGATATATTTATAGGTCAACGATAGTATTCAACATAAATTTCTTGAATGAAAATAATTTTCTGATCTGCAGCGAAACAGCGTTTAATTTTATAAAAATGTTTTAAGTCAATTTCTTAAACAGTAGCAAAGTGCACTTACTACAATACCTATTCAATGACAAATGAAAACTTCGTTTCGCCTTATCGTACCTTTAATTTCTTTATTGAATTGAGAGGTTTATTTAATTTATGGATAAAACGTCATTTCTCACAAAAGACAAACTTTTAATACAAACCACAGACATATGATTAGTATTTCCGAAAATTTAATTATAACTAAGACAACTTACTTAAATACAAGTAATAAGGTTTTATGTGCACATATTTACATTCGTATACACATAAATTATAACATAATTACCTATGTAATTTATGAAATATTCACGATATTATTTATTTAGTTTTATAGATTTGAACAAGTTTTCACGGATATTAAATTGATATTTTGAAGAATAAACAAAAATAAAACTAAAAAAATTCTAAATAGAGTTAAATTTCTCACATTGCTTGACATTAAAAATACTAATATTGCACAGCTATCTTTACTTGAGCAAGATTTTTTTTTTCTGTATTTTATTGAAAGATTTATTTTTCGTTTCAATTAAAAAATTTCCTGATACAATTGCTTAATGTTTCCCTTGAAACAAGGAGTCATTTTGAGAAAATTGTTCTCCATTACTAAATAATGAAATAAAATACGCCGTTTTGTTTTGTCTTCTTTAAATATGTAGAATTAACAAAATGAGAAATATTTTACTTTTAACGATGCTTCTTATAAGAATGAATGCAACACTTGAACAGTCTTCAAAAATATCGTATTGAGTGGGATACTTCAAAAATTTCAATATGGCCCATCATAAGGTACACAGTGTAGTAATATAAACGAGAAAGCATAAAAGCTATACAAGAATCCAAGAGAATAAACCTTTAATAAAACATTACTTCCCAATATATTTCTCTAATGGAAAAAATATCGCTTCAAACCAATATATATGCTTTAAAATTTTCCAGAAATTTGCTAGGTTTATTTTTAGAAGAGTGCATATCAAAGTTTCTGAACAAATATTTTGAATTTTTTCGTGTGTGGGACATGCTGAGTGCGTGGAAGATCTATTTCAGAAGTTCGAATCCCAATATGGTACACACACTTAATATTAAGAAAAAAATGACTCATGTAGTCGTGCTAAGACAGTCTAGATATTCTTTGAGTCTTTACTCACGTGGATACTATTGAGTTCGACAGCGGCTCAGTTATTTAAACTGGATTCGCATAAGAACACCTAAAGCAAAGCATCGTCGACCTTGGTCAGTGCTTTGAGGGTAAGATTTCCTTACGATTGGACTACAGTGCGACGATGTAAGTTAAAATGAAATGGTCCACTTAAAAACTGACGTAACTACAATGTCCTCCATGGTCAAACGATAATTCGAGGTCTGCCAATACAGAAGTTGAGTCTCCCATCTTCTGGATTGGCACCAAATTGGGTCCAAAAGTTATCAGACAGGTCCTAAGTGACAGATATGACCAATATCTCCGGCTCTCGTCAGGGGTAATCTTATAGACGGCAGCTCAGCTGGCCAGTAGAAAAAAAAGTTTCGAATTGACTATATGGAGACGATACATTTGCATTTTACGTAATTTGTAACTACTGAAATGAAAAAATGTATTTTTTTTCTATTCTTTCTTTCTTTTTCACAAGCTTTCATTCATGCTGTGATCGTAAACGATTCAAGCTTCTATGAATAATGTATTATTTTATATTAAAAAAACCCACCGTATTTAATACATTTCTATGAACCCCCGCAGCTGATCCATGAGCTAAAATGGGTTTGTGCGTTAAAATAACTGTTAGAGATTAAAAAATATTCACAATTCTATAGGCTATTTTTAAATAAAATCTTGATTAAGAATCTTTTATTTACTTATTTATCGAACTTTTACTTATTTACTTATTACACTGAAAAAGTTCGCATTTGGATGTGCAGTAACACGACCGTCAAAACCTATTTGAATCAACGAGATATACGTAATAAATTAGAAACTAAAGAGCTTTTTTCTAATAACTGTCACGTACACTATTTCCTATGCACAGCCTACTTTTAAAAAATTCAATAACATATATATAGTAATTACTTTGATTGATACACGTGAACGTCTCTTACTCACACTTTAAACAATTACTATCCATAATCAGTTATGCGTTTAAAATTTTTTATATTGTCGTAATATCATCCCCCTTTTTAAAAGGGCACAAGATAGACTGTAAATCAATGTCATGTGTAAATTAAGTGTCACAGCATACATCCAAAGGATGAGTTGTAAATAGTAAATCATTAGATAATAAAATAAACAACCACTAACATATTTTATGATATATATTTTTTACATGAACATAAATTGAGCTGTTTTCCCCATAATCATCCAGTACATTTGCTCACTTATGATAATATGAAACAGAATTATGTATGACTTTGTGGAACATCTCTACCACCAGACCATTCAAAAATCTAAGCACTGTTTCCTTAAAATCTTTGTCGCTCACCGAATGCATTCTTCCAAATAAAACACTGGGAACGAGATCTTGGTTGTAGTGTAGATGAAAAATAAGCATCCCACTTGAAAGTTTGAAGAAGCTGTTTTGTTTTCCCTGCAATATGTGGACGAGCGTCATCGTGCAGGAGATCACACACTTTTGACAAAAGGCCTCTTTTGAGATTTTGAGTAGACCGATAGAAATTCTTTAGTTTCATAATTTGCATCAGCATTCAGGAGAAGATCCTTATACTTCTGAATAGATTGCTGACGGAGATGTACGATGAAAACTTGCAAAATCCTTCTTTAGGTACGACAAATGTTGCATGCCTGACGTTGCAATGAATTAGGGAGAAACGCTTAAAGTAAGAACATGTAAAAATAAATATTTTTTACGAAATCTTCAGAGGTCATTTTTTTAATTATCAAATGTGTATTACTTTCTGTATGACCGTCGTAATAATGACAGTTAGAAAACTGAATGACAAACATGAATTAAAAATGCTATTGAACTTTGGAGAGAAACTCTAAAATCGAGAACTTTTCGAACAATCGCAATTAAAAAATACTCTTTTGCATTTACGCATTATTTAAAAACATTTCTGAAGGCGATATCTATATAAATAAAATTAGACTTTTGTCTGTACATTTCTTGGAATTCAAAAATTTTGCGATTTCTATCCGTTTCAAGCACCCGGGAATCCGATACGACCCTCAAAAAAAAGTTTGTCTGTCTGTCATTCTGTCGTTCTGTCGTTCTGTCATTCTGTCCGTGACGCTTTTTATGTTTAAGCATCACGTAAAAACGACTGAAGCGAATGGAATGAAATTGGGTGTCATGATAGGTGGTCACTCAACTTAAAACATAGGCGTCGAATTTTTAAAAAATCTCGATTGTATTTTGAGATTTTGCGAAAATCCTTTCAAACTGCATAAATTTGTGTTCAAGCATCACGTAAAAACGACTGAAGCGAATGATATGAAATTGGGTGTCATGATAGGTGGTCACTCAACTTAAAACATAGGAGTCGAATTTTTAAAAAATCTGGATCGGATTTTGTGATTTTGCGAAAATCCTTTCAAACTGCGTAAATTTGTGTTCAAGCATCTCGTAAAAACGACTAAAGCGAATGATATGAGATTGGGTGTCATGATAGGTGGTCATTCAACTTAAAACATAGGCGTCGAATTTTTAAAAAATCTTGATTGGATTTTGAGATTTTGCGAAAATCCTTTCAAACTGCGCAAATTTGCTTTCAAGCATCACGTAAAAATGACTGAAGCGAATCATATGAAATTCGGTGTCATGATAGGTGGTCACTCAACTGAAAACATAGGCGTCGAATTTTTAAAAAATCTTGATTGGATTTTGAGAGTTTGCGAAAATCCTTTCAAACTGCGTAAATTTGTGTTCGCACATCACGTAATAACTGCAAAGGTGAAAAAATGATATTTGGTGAAATGATAGGTGGTCACCCACCTTAAACTATTAGCATCTAATTAAAAAAATCGATCATATTTCGAGATTTTGCGAAAATCGTTTAAAACTGGGTGAATCTTTGTTCCCGCATTTTGTAATGACGACTAAAGCGAATGATATGAAATTTGGTCACATGATAGATGGTTGCTCAACATAATTTACAGGTGTCCAATTTTTTAAACATTTTTATTAGATTTTGAGATTTTGTGAAAATTCTCTCAAAATACGTTTATATTTCTTCAAACATCACGTAATAACGACTAATACGAATGATACGAAATTTAGTGATATGATAGGTAGTTGCTAATCTTAATTTATAGGCGTTGAAATTTTAAAATATTTTGATTATAGTTTGAGATTTTGCTTTGAGATTTTGCGAAAATTGTTTTAAAATGCTGAAATTTTGTTCCAGCATCACGAAATAAAGACTGAAGGGAATGAAACGAAATAGGGTGACATGTGATAGGTTGTCACTCAACTTAAATTCTTGGCTTCAAATTTTTCAAAAATGCTGATTAGATTTTGAGATTTTGCGAAAATTATTTCAATATGCGTAAATATTCGTTCGCGCATGACATAATTACGACTAAAGAGAATGAAATGATATTACTTAGTTACTCTCTAACATGTAATAGTTTAACAATACATAAAAATTATAACTTCGCTTTCTTTACTTTGGCAACATACTACATCCATTCTGTGTACTCCTACAATGGTGACGAAAGTTCTTGCTTTTTGGAAATTTGCATTCACTAACCCGTCAAGGACGGGTACTTCAGCTAGTTTCTTATAAAAATGAGGACAAACAAAACATTTCCAAAACCATGTTATTTGCACACGTACTTCTGCTTCAAGAGTTACTTCATCTGAGCGAGAATTAGAGTGTTTGTGCGTTATGGCAAGCCTATGCAAGAGGCATCTGCCTACTCGAGGAAATGACCGCCTGGAATAGCTTATAAGACGTCACATGGTTACCATCATGGATGTCACATAAAGACCTACATCAACGTCATTAAGCTCATCGTAAACTGCGACGTCACTTTGCAGCATCATATCTCATACTATGACTAATTATCAATCACACTGTGGCGTTATTAGAAACAACACGTTTGTCAGACAGTGACGACACCTTACGACCAATTACCAATTATACCACGGCGACACACTGCAACGTCACATATTTGTCACACAGTGACGTCATATTGCGACTAATCAATCGTCATATCGTCAATCGTCATATGAATCGTCATAATCAATCGTCATATTGCGACGGTTATCAATCAAACTGCGAAGTCACCCTGAAGCGTCACTTGATTGACACTAAGGGACACCACAGAAGGCGTATATTTACATTACGTGATGTGACGAACGTATCGAAATGTAACGTCACCACAACGCCACAGCCAACAGGATTGCCGCACAAGAATTTAAATGTGCACAAAAGTAAAGAAAAAAATAAATAACTCTAACAAGTCATTTCACACTGATTCTCAAATATGAATTGGACTTTTCTGGAGAGAAACTGTTATAAATGCATTAAACTAGTTTTCTGTTTCTCGGGTTCTGATAGAAAATTAATCATTTGAAACTTCCTTCAGTTGAAATAAGCATGATTGTACTGCATGTATTTACAAAACAGTGTAAAATCATCCTGAAAATAGTTATCCTAAACATTACAGTAACTCCTATACAGCAGGAAATTAAACATTTTGAAACATTGAGAGAAATTTTGATTACCTTCGTAAGTAATAGATGAAACAAGCCCTTAATAACAAAAAAAATATTTCGTGAAAAATTTAACACATGGCAATTCGAAATTAATATCCGGTTAAATATGAAAGAAAATATGAAATTCGGTGATAAGTAGGTAATGACACACAACTAGATCACACCTAGTAATTTCCGTTCATAATGAAATTTAATTAAATAACAAAATATTTCGTTAATTAATTTTCTTATCTTCAAGCTGTAATTTTGTAATGGACGAAGAGGATAATCGAACAAAAAGTTTAGCTTAGAGACAATGATTTTATTTTGCCAATGAGAAAATCTGCTAATTAATTGCGAATGAAAAAAACTACTACAATAATTATATCCATACATATGTTATTCATTTATTTAATTTAAAATTATTTTGCTCATATGTTTTGCCTTGCATCTTCTCACTTTACTCCGTGCGTTTTTGAGATGAAACTTTTCTTTTAGTTAGAAAAACTATCTTAAAATATTACTATACTTACAACTACTAATTTTGATTTAAAAATGCTGTCATTATAGGACACATAATGTACTTACTCTAAATTGACGTGCAAAAGTGATTTCGACGCTCATGTAATATGCGTTTGGGTTCTACATTACTTTCCTAACAATGCTAACCATGAATTATTTTAGATTAATCGAATAGCGATATTAAGCTTAAAATACTAGTACAGAGCCTACATTTCTAAGTTTAAAAAAAATACACGTACTATAAGGAAGTTAAACTTCTTAAATGTTACATCTATGCTTAGATAAGTGTTGTATACATCATTGAATTTCCCTGTTGTCAATGCTTATCAACATGAGAAGTAGATCTAACTGTACACGAGAGTAATCCAAGGGAATAAATGAAGTGATAAATTAATGAATTGGTGTTGTAAATAATAAAGTATTATATTCTAAAGTCTAATTTTATCTACTCCCGTTACATAGCCGTTTGATTTGTTCACGGGCTGCGTTTTTTTGATATTTAACAACCTGTGTGTGTGCGTTGTGGCAAGCCTACTCGAAGGGCATGTGCTTACTAAGGAGGGATGTCTTGGTAGTAGGACTTTTAAAGGGATTCTAACTTGTATTCACGTTACATTCGAAGAAAACTGAATAAAACTGAACGAGACCTTCACACTTCAGCCGTCTGAAATGTTAAGGAACTTTATGTATATTGGATGTTGCAATAAAATAAAATAAAATAAAATCACACCCACTCTTAAATACAGTAGACCGCCATATAACTCGGGTCCATACAACACGGATCCATATAACACGGATTCCAATAACACAGAATGTATCTACCATGTTACGAGGGGGGGGGGGTTGTCTACTATATTTTCATTTATTGAGAGATGAAATCTTGTACCCTTGTAATATTTTTCGATGCACATAGATTTTAAGTATGAAGAAGACGGACACATACGCATGCAGACGTATCTTATAAATCAAAAAAATCTGTTTGATTTTGTCATATACAAAATCCACAGTATTCCCCAATCAGCCTCAAAATTTGAGCAATTGCAGTGGCATAAAACACAAAAGAAAAAGAAAGCAAGAAATATTCAGATTTCAAAATGTGAAAATCCACCAGTTCTCCGACTTTTAATTGGCAGCTGTCCGATTATACCACAGTGTAAGAAAAGTATCGTAATTGTAAATTGGCGTCATTTTGAATCACAGATTTAATCATGCATTAGAAATTCAATTATGGTTGTAAATTGGGGCGTAAAATTTCTGTCAATAGTGAAATAATTTCAAAAATGCTCTTTTTAGTTCGCCGTAATTTTTGGCGAGAAAGAAAGCCTCAAGAATAGTTATTCTCTCCGTAGTTCAAAAGGACTCCTGCAGGAAATCAAATGATGAAATTTTTACGTTTTACTTCCTTTTTGTTGGACACATTTTACTGCGGAATCTTTCACCAAGAAAAATACCTTTAATCGTACCGTGTGAGGACATTAATTAATATTTGAGGAAATGTGTCGTCTACGGGACTAAGCTTTCAAAATGACCTATTTATCCGACAATAGACGTCGCTGAATCTGAGGACTGGAATTGTTTCCAAACACGCAGATAAAAAAAAATACAAAATGCCTAGAATAACAGTTAAGTCTCTAGTACTTTTGAACGCCAGTAAGTTAAACTTCTATTTGTTACATATTTATCCACTTTTATTTTCTGAGTCTAAAAACGGTAGAAATGACAGACGTTTTCCTTGGAGAGTTGAACTTTAATGAAAGCAATAGATTATGTTACTACAGTAACTGTAATGTTAAAAATAGAATAATGATTAAATGACAAATTATATGTGGACAAAAATGAAAAGTATTGAGTGTAGTTTCCATTAATACAAGTAAAAATTACTTTACTTCCATAAGATTGTTTTTACATGCGTAGATTGTAAAACAGAACAGAACGCATGGGCACTTGCATTAGTTCCCAAAGAAAGAGTCTTCTGATGAATAATTATTTAAGACCATTTTTTACTACTATGGTACCTATATTTGATATCCATTCTGTGCGTGAAGTTCTAAGCTGCTCAACAAGCTAACTACTAAAATATTACGCATTTCAAAGTGAAATTCATTCTTTTTAGTTTAGGTTAGTTATTCTGATGCAAATATTAACGTTAATAGTGAAATAATATGGCAGTTGTAAAAATTATACTCTAATCGAATAAACTTAAATCACAAATATATATATTATATATATATATATGTGTGACATTAGAAGTCAAAAGCCTATGAAAATCCCATATTTCTGGAACTACGCAGTTTATTTCAGTTGGAACAAAGAAATCCGCGTTCAAAAGCTACAATTAATACACGGTCCCTTGCAATTCCTTTGTAACTTTGTAGACGGTCCCGGCAGCCAGCCACATAGGCGTCTTAAAAGTCATAACAAACCCTGGGAAAACCGCTGCCCAGTTTTAGCTTTTGGCCAATGGTTGCAACGCGTTCGAGGTCATGTAACATGACGTCCAAAGCTTTTATAAGGACCTGCAACAGATCATGAGCAGATTTTTGCGAGACTGCAACTGCCTAACAAAGATGTGTGGAATCATCAAATAAAATTATGTAGCCGCAGTTGGAGTCCGTCTTATTCTCTTCCATCGACGGCCGCTATGGCCCAAGGATTTTCACGATCGCTCCAACGCCAACGACCATCGGCCTCTTCTACAGCCTCAACCCATCCGTCCCGATTCCCGCAATATCGGCTCTAACCCAGAGTCCCGAGCCAGCCAGGAGACTTACACACCCTCGCCTTACCACTGGTTCCACGACATAACTTTCCCGTAGCACCCGAATGCCATATATCTATATATATTCTAAAAAAGAGTAAAGGGCACTGCCGACGCTGTCACCGCTGTCAGAGCTTGTTGACCTATCTTCTCCTAAACCGTGGGGATTTGAATTTCGAGAAACATGTTCCCCAATGCGGAAAATTCCGAAAACCTGATAAGGTGAATTAAATTTCGAAAATCGAATTATTTTAGACGATATTAATAAAAAAATGAAAAAATAAAACATAATGGTTGCCAGATTTGGCATAAAATCATTCATTCCATTGCAACAAAGCAATTCGAATTATGTAGAATTACGTGAAATTGTCATACATGAAGTAGAGTTACATCCATTTTACGCCAAATTAAAAAGTATATGAAATAAGTAACTCAAAATGTGTTACACAAAGTTGACAATTTTCAAATAGTAAGTTCGCTTAGACAACAGGAGTTTAGAATTAGCGATTATTCGTTTTTCCAAAACAGAATAACTAATATCTTGAAAAAGAAAAATAATTAAAATGCAGATTATTTTAAAGCCGGTTCGGTCCAGCTGGAGTATTTGCTACCAGTAGAAATATTTGGCGGCGATAACTATGCCATTATAGCAATTATAGTACACTTTGGATATTTGCCAGCTCGGCGAGATGGTATAATTCGTGGTGCAAAGTACGTCAATCTGCAAAGAATTATGTAAATAAAAATAAGGATAACGGTTTTCCGGGAACCTTAAATGAACAGTAATTATAGGCTGTGAGCATGTGTAAATCGCCAAATAATGAAAAGTTGCCATGGGTGGCAAGCTATCCTACCTATTCCGCAGTTTTTATCAAAGAAAACATATGAATTACTGTTTTCTTAGAGCTAATTATTAACTATACATTTACGCAAGTCGCCAAATTATGAAAATTCTCCATAATTGGCTAATACGCAAGGCGTACCATGGGTTTCACATAATTAAAAATAGTGCGAGGTTTAAATTTTTATGTTTCAAGCAACATGCAAGAACCAAGCAATGCGTAGCTAAGTAACATTCTATCTTATCCAACGTTTGGGTTTTGTTTGTTGAAATTATGTCTTTTTTACAAATAAGTCTTTTTAGGGGCCAAATGCCTCACACGAAATGCGAGCGTAGCGAGTCTAGGGGGCCTTGGCCCCGTATACGCACGAACTTCAGGCCAGCGACTTTTTTAGATGTCACATAAATTTTGTTCACTCAATGAGCAGGTGAAACTGTCATTCAAAATTTAAGCCAATTAAACTAAATGAACAGCGCTTGACCCTCTAGCGGTGAACGGCTGAAACAGGGCTATTCAACCGAAAACTCATGGGAAAAGAGAGAGCTTCTTTCTGGAACAACGATGCAGCGTTGAGCGTGATGAAACTTCATCAAGAACTTTGACAGCGCGACCGAAAGTCTCGGTTCCTCCACGTCTTCGCCAACTGTGACTTTATACACAAAGATAATAAAGGATTTTTGATTATGTAAGACGGCCTCTTTCTTGCCTACACTCGACACACGACTACACCCCGAAAATCATCATTTAGGAATATATATTTGTTTTTCTGTCAAAAAATCAACCAAGGGGCAATTACCTCAATTGAAAACAAGCAAGTCTCGAAATATTAACACATAATCAAGCCTCTTCGGAAAAGGGAATGGATCAGTTAATAAAATTCATGTGTCTGGTATGAAGCTTGAAATTTACTATATTGCATAATGCACGGGAACGAATCGGTAATTTTGACGGATACAACGTGCGAAATATATTTTCTTTAAAATGCACAATTTAAAAGAGAACTTCCAGCATTATGTTATATTAAATTATGCAAGCTTCAAGAGCCTTTTTCCTTTGAGAAAAAAATAGAATTTTCCCGGTACTGTGTATTTATATGATTCATAAAAATAAAATAAAATACTGTAAACCTGCTATCTTTCGATAAAAGGTTAGAGAATTTAGATAATTTATTACAGATTTTGCACTCTGAAATTTCTTTTATAACTGTATTTTTATAAGAATTCTAGAATAGATTCTTATAGCTATAGAGTGTTTCAGTTCCTATGAGAATAACAAACCCGAAAACCCTAAATTATGATTTTCAGTATGCGTTTCAACCTGCTTCACTATTAGCTTTTTAAAAAGCTGGATACAGTTTCTGAATTACATTCAAAAGATGAATACAATAAATTTCCCGTGTGTTTCAACCTGTTTCTCTATTAGATTTTTAAAAGTTTGTTAATTTTTGTGTTTAAAACATACAGTAAAACAACATTAGTTAATTAATATTCTCATATTCACTTTGAAACGGTTGCAAAAATGTCCACACTCGCTATTTATTTGTGCTCTAGACTATGTCACATATCTTTTGCGATGAAGTACCCTTAACCAAATAAATCATTCATGTAAAAATAAACATTAGTATTATTATTCAAACCGCCGAATGTTTTTGCATAAATAAGTAAATATTTGTTTACTATTTCTGGTTCCTTTGAAAACTGGAAAACGCTAATGAGATTAAATTTCAATTAAATAAATGCTCACAAAATTTCACAGTTCAATTTAGAAAAACTGTCGATGTATATACATCTCTTTTTTCTCAAAGCAAGTCTATAATATTTTATATATGTAGAAAAAGCTATACCTAATATCAACAAATATCAACCTACAGAAAAACCATTTTTCATTTACAGAAAGAACTTATTTTCAAAGACATGAAAAGCAGGAGGGGAAAAAAAATCACGATTTGAAATAAAATAACCGTAAGGTAATAAATCTTTGTTTTACGTAAATTAAAATTCCCCGGAGAGGGAACGAGAAATTCCAAACACTCTTTCATTAAGGTAATTGATGTTTTAGATGTTCTTAATTTCTGCAAAACTGGGCCCTACATTCATGACTGTGGATGAATATTGAAATATGACCACATTTTTCAACTCCAAAAAGCATTTACGCTCACAAAAATAAAAACACGTAACGGAAAAGTATCCTTCGAAAGAACAAATGTAATAAATGCCTTTCTATGTTTTCCTAATTGCTCAATGTTTGCTAATTTGCAGACATTTTTAAATACACTTCGTTAATTACGTTTTCTACAAAACTATGGTATGACATGAGTTCTATTAATAGTATCCACTATTTGTATGGTAAAAAACAAATAAATAAAACAAAAAGATTGGCATGCTTGCAATAATTAAAATCTATTTGTAACTTTTTTTTCACACAATGTGGAAACAATAATATATTCGATATATTCGCGCAGCGTTAGGGCTAATTTATGGCATAAATAAACTCAGTTTTTATTTATTTTAATTAATTACTGAAGAATGGATGAATATTTATTGTATGAATAGTCTCTCAAACAAAAAAAAAAATTAACTGTTTTATTGAAAATGAAATAAATATTTTATTTATATGCACACACATAGGGAAAGGTGTCCCGAAATGATCCTAGCGGCAAAACGATCCACATGTATTTTCTTCCAGACAGGCTCCGCTATCATCTAGATAACACATAAGCTAAAATAAATAAAAATATTGTGTAAAACTCACGCATAAAATTATTTATTTTATCTTTTAACACCAGTGTTATGAGTGTTTTTTCAACACATAAGCTAGTTGTGTCAAGTCAACAAGAAGCAATGGCGATACTTAAGAGATCGGTGTATCACGTGTCTGACTAGAATTCTTCAAAAAACTGGGTTTTATCACATCGCTTATTGGTGCGCTGCAGTGACATCTAGTAGTGAGTAACAGCTGAATAAATAGTTAAAATGTATTCTCCGTCACAAATGTGTAAGCATAAAAAATTTTATGGCCATTAGTCGAACGGTATAGAAGTTGATGCGCTGCAGCGCCATCTTGTGGCAAGTTATAGCAAAACGGATAGCGTAAAAATATTCTGAATGTTCATATGTCCATGTGCACCAAATGTCATCAAAGTCAGTTGACCGGTATTTTCACAGCAAGCGCTTAAACGAAATAGAAATAGACGTTCTGCAGCGCCATCTAGCGGCAAGTTACAGCAAAATGGATAATGTATAAAGATTCTACGTCTTCAAATATCTGTGTGTACCAATTTTTATCAAAATCGGTTGAATGGTATTTTCATAGCAAACGGTCGAACTGAATAGAATTCGACACACTGCAGCGCCATCTAGCGGCAAGTTATATAAAAATGTATAGTGTAAAAGTATTCTCCGTGTTTACATATCTAAACGTACCAATTTTCGTCAGAGTAAGTTAAACGACATTTTCATAGCAAGCGGCTGAATGAAATTCGACGTTCGACGTTCTGCTGCGCCACCTAGCGGTGTGTGAGAGGAAAATGGATAGTGTAAAAATATTCTCAGTGTTCAAATATCCATGTGTTCTAACTTTCATGAAAATCGCTTGAACGGTACTTTCATAGCAAGCGGTCGAACGGAATAGAATTCGAGGCTCTGCAGCGCCACCTAGCGGCAAGTTATAGCAAAATGGACTGCGTAAAAATATTCTCCGTGTTCAAATATCCACAAGTACCAATTTTCGTCAAGATAGGTCTAACGGTATTTTCATAGCAAGCGGTTGAATAGTATTCGATGTTCTGCAGCGCCAGCTAGTGGCGAGCTAGAGGAAAATGGTCAGCATAAAAACCCTCTCCGTGATAAAAGACTGAGGTGTACGAAATTTCATGGTGATCGGCCAAACGGTTTTGGAGTTTTTCAACATACACACACACACACACAAACATTCACTTTTATATATAAGAAGATACATACGCTTATGTAATATGCGATATTCATCATAGGCAAATCCCCCTTTTTCACAGCTTTCTTTAAAAATAAATATTCTGAAAAACTTTTCTTTTAAAATGCAGCAAATATGAATCCTAGAGCTTAGACTCAACTTGTTTGTAATTAAAAATATGTTGAAAATTTGTTTGTTTGAACTGAATGTTAAAAAAAATGACATCAGATTCAGGTACACTTAATATAACTTCCAAGGATCTGCAAGCAAATGATTTATTTAGAGCTGCTCTAGAGCAACCAACACTTTTCAAAACTGCCATTTACTGTCAATTTTGTATATTTTTGAAAGGAAATAAATTCCAAACACTTATTGCGCATATGAATTCTACCATTCAGTTTAGAGTAATTGATTTACAAGTAAGAAAATTCAATTTCTTACGAAACATTAGAAAAAAAAAATGCTTTCAAGAAAGAAATTTACTAAGATTATTTTCAAAGAAATGTTTTTCTATTCTCCAATAAGATAGCTGCCCGTCTTTCAGATGTTCACTTTCGCACAGTCATATTTTACCTAGAGTCTACATTTATTGAATTTAAGTATATCGCATCCTTCTTACACTTTTTATTGAAGTTTTTATTCAAATAATTTACAAAATTTATTTGAATATTTTGTGTAATATCTGGTTAAATGACGTCCAACAATAGCTTAATCTTCAAAAAGTAATTCTAGCTATTTTTTTAAAATTATTTTCTCTACGCTCTCGCGAAGAAATATATATATATATATATATATATATATATATATATATATATATATATATATATATATATATATATATATATATATATATATATATGTATATATATATAACTCTATTGAATATATTTAAGTCAATGAAGTTTATATAACTTCAAATAGAAGTTTCAATAGAAGAAGTTCAAATAGAAGAATTTTATAACAAAAAAGGAATCTTCTAACAAATCATAAGAATGATCAACTTATGACGGTTTATGATTAAGGAGTGAGAAAGCTGAAATCGTAAATAAAAAAGAAATCCTGTCTAACTCAAATTAAATTAGCCACGAAGTGTACCTATAAGTTATTTTCAAATCAAATCAAATCAAATATCTGTAATTACAAATATGTGAAATGTTATTACCTGCCCTTACAAATTTATCATACATCAGCTAGTTTGAACTATAAATGTAAAAATGTATAAATGGCATGTCATGTCATAAATCGTGATGAACAGTGTTGTAAGTGTCTTCCTGGAATAGCTATATTACATTAGTCATTTTTTTAAAGTTTCTAATTTTTATATTTCTTCAGTGTATTTGCATGGATACATAAAATCTTACTTTTATTCGTATGATATTTTAATATAAATATAACAATATGTACTTTCACAAAAGATATTGAAGTTCCATGTTTAAGGATTTTTTTTTTTTTTTTTTTGATAGAGCTGTATTTTTTAAAATTAAAATTAAACTGTTCTAAATATGTATAAACTGCATCTATATTCTCAAACAAAAATCGCTTTGAAATCATACTATATACATACTAGAAATGTAGGGTCAGTGTCTGCTTCCTATTCCTAAACAATAACAGTGAGTATATACTTCTGTGTTCCAGTTCTATGTTTTCCCACTCTTTGTCATTTCTATGTTTACATGATTTAAGAATGGACGTCTACAGCAACTGTAGTTGACAAGCAAACGAATCATTCAACTACAAACATTCAGTTTCAAGGTGAAAACAGAAACCAGAGTAGGAATTCTTTTTTAACCAGATCGATACTGGACACTTTAAAGGTCGTATTTTCCGTAAGAGAATGAAAAAGGAGGAAAGTTGGACAGCTTTATTTCTAAGTGGAAGAAAAAAGTGATCTGAAACGCAAAATAATCTTTGTGAATTTAAAATAACATAATTAGGTGAATTTTTAAATGATTTGTTTTCATTTGAATGTGAGTCGTGCTTTTTAAAACTTTCCAAGGTGTAAAAGTGTTCACGATTTTGGTTTGTCTGTCTGTAAGTCCGTGCTCTAACTCCCTTAAATATTGCATCGATTTCTGCAAAATTTATATATGTTATTTCTATGAACTGCACCATCTGCCCTATTGAAAATGATGTATACAGCACTATAGTTCTCCTACAGGAAGATTCAAAAGATTTCCAATACACTACGCTGAATGGGCACTGATTCTTTAAAGCGTATTTTAGAAATATTCGGCTATTTGGAAAGCAGCAAAATTGATATATGTTATTAATGATTACAAGATAACTTCCTCCATCGAAAAGAGTGTATGTATCATTAATAGTTCTTCCACAGGATATCTCAAAATAATTCCAATATAGTACGGTCAGACAGGCATCCATTTAAAGCACAATAGTATCCTACTGTATAATTAGTTAATGATCTAACGACGATCGTGTTCCTCCCTAAAAAGTTGCGCAAAAATTCGCCAATGTTGTTGAGTTTTCCGATAAATTGCCAAATATGGTGTGAAAAAATCTTTCGAAAGATGAACCCAGCTTGGAGATATTTCCATTATTTGGCGGGAAATCAGAAAAGACATAATGTGATAATATTAAGCCATGACGATTTAAATGGGGATCTTGAAAATTCATATGCTCTAATTAACCGATTTAATGTGTTGTGTTGTGTTAAGGCAAAGCTACACAAGGGCTATCTGCCTAGGAGAGGGGGGGGGTTGCGTTGGTCGAAGGAATTTTTGAGTGTTTCTATCGCATTAACCGATATATATATGCAACAAAATTGCAAACTTTGATTTTTTATCGTGTGGAAAACTAATTTTAGACTGAACCCTTAAAAGAATACATTTCTCGCACTCCGTGTTCGGGCTTTACTGTTAAAATCTAAAAGTGAAATACCGGTTTTGCCGGTATTTAAAAGGGTAATAGTAAGATTAAGATTATATAAGCGCTGCCAGAAATATTAATATAATGTTATTTGACATTATTAACATACAGATAAATTAATCAAATGAAGATTATTGAATAATACTTAATAACGGATGTATAGCCCATTAAATTTTAATAAAATTACCAGCGAGAGTATATATTGAAAACTATAATGAATAAATGTAATAGCTAAATACATACAAATTGTTTATTTTCCAGATATTTAATCTAATATTGAAATAGATTTAAAAATTAAAATTAAAAATATATTATCACTAAATAGGAAATCTTTTTCCCGCCTCAAATATATACATGCATATGCACATCCACATTTTTGTGTTTTACTTTTTATTTTTATTTTAGAGAGGGAGAAATTGATAGATATAGGAAATATATATGTTTTACTTTTCTACAAATATACCTGGCTTACTGATATCATAGCTAACGTGCTCTAAATCAATTACATAATAAATTTGTGTTCAATTTAATTAGGGACTTAATATGTGTAGTAGAGAATTAAAATTAATTTTACTAAATCAGTTACCAAAGTCATTAAATATTTAAAAGTAAACTTAAATTTCAAGTAAATATTTTGAATATTTAATTCTAAATAGTCGTATTTCACTTCACCGTTTTATAATTATAGCATGCAATTTAACACAATACCGGAATAAAATTAATTCTAAGATAAATTATATTAGTTAAAGCTATGTTTTTTTCTAATAGCCATTTTCAGTAAGTATTTCGAATGTATCAAAATCATCATAAAAAGACACTATTTTTCCTGTGTTCGGTATTTTTTCTTGATTCATGATCCAGATTTCTCTCGAATTATTTCCCTGCATAGCTCGGTTATTATTGACAACCTGAAGTACTTGCTAACTCCCTACCCAAACCTCATCTTCGGTGCAAACGTCATGATCACGAGGGAACGTTAGCGCTTGCTGACGTTCTTGAAGCCACTAAATCGCGTTCTTTAGGAAGGCCCAGTACTATACCATTATCTGAATATTTATGTGGTTTCAAAGAGATAAAAGGTTCTTTCGCTCTCTCTATCAAAACAGCTGAAAAATTTGTCTCCTAAAAAAGCTGTAAATCGTTGTGTATCCTCGCAGACAGTTTCACATCCATCCCTTCGAAGAATAGTCTTTAAAAGAATTCCGAAAATGTGTTAATAAAGCAAACAATGTTTGTAAAGAAAACTGCCGACAGTGAGCTCCACAAAAATTAAGTGCTTTTAGAGATTATCTTGACAAAACAAAAGGGAGTGAGTTTGTATATTTGAAGTTCCCAAGATTTCTGAAGTTCTTAAAAGTGGAGTGATTGTAAAAATAACGATGCAATAAATGTAAAAATGCAAATCAAAATGGTTGGTACTTTTGAAAGATGATGTAATATGCCGACTGCCTTCTTATTCAAGTGACATACTAACGAGGGTTTAACTGCATTACATAATGTTTTGAAAACGAATAATCTTAAAAAAGATGAATTTACTTGCATAAAATTCTTTGTCACATTACGTAATTTGATCACGTCATTTAGGTTTCAATTACTATGAACGTGATAAAAAGTAGAAAATTGTGAAAATGGTATTTAAATAATTTAGAGATAACCCAAAACAGTTTAATTTCTCTAAATGTATTAAGGTACAGTTAAAATAATAATATTTGAATTATTTTATATCAACATTCATTAAAATTCTGAATGTGCCCTAAGAAAGAGAAATTTATGAGAAATCGTATATTATTTAGGCACGATGACTTTACTTCGTATTTCTTATCTTTGACAAATTAGTTTGGTGGCTTTTGCTTTTGTTTCTCTTAAGATGAATAGATCGATTTTTGGACAGTAATAAGCCTAGCAGTGTAGTGAGTCTGGTGTTAATATGTGTGATGAATGGGGCATATTTTTAAAATTCTCGTTCGTTCTAAGCAAGTGTGCAAAATATAGGAGCCTAACACAGATTTTTTTTTGTTGTTTTGTTTTGTTTTACAGCAATGTTAGACCACTCTTTCGTGGTAAGGCGATAACATGTTTTTCACGCACCCTTGAATTGTGGAGAGAAATTTTAATTTTTTTTAGAAAGGAAGGGAAGAAAGATGCAAAAGATTTTGCTAATGCCGAATTTTCAACGAAACTGGAATATTTATGCGGCATGTTTCAAAAGCTGAATTCCCAATCTCTCTCTGCCAGGGAAAATAAAAAATAATGCATCGATTGAAGTTAACGGAAGAAAAATCTCCTTTTAACCGTTTTAGGACGAACGTTTTATTATCTTGTTCCTTAAATCACAGTGAGAAAGGAACTGCTTGGACTACGAGTAAATCAAACCCGTCCCTTTAAAGAGTTACTCCTTTGGTTTAAGGGTCGATCATCCGTCTTAAAAAGGTTTTAATAAATTCGAAGCACAGAAAAGCAAATTAAATGAAGAAGTGTGTGTGTGTGTGGGGGGTGGACTTTTTTAATATTGCAGTATGTTTTTAAAAGTTAAATGAACTTGATCTTTTCCAATATATAAAAACCATTTTAAATAATTTATGACAGCTAATTATTTGCTTTCAGAAGAACTTTCGAAATGAAACTTTCGATAGGTTTGCATATATTCAAGGTTCAGGAAACACTAGTATTCTGACCGAGCTTAATTATTCTTACGAAGAGATTCTTATCTACGTATATCTTGAAACTACAGTTTGAAAGCAAAATTTAGAAACATGGAATTCAGAGAATTTCGGATGTAGGAAAAGATGAATATCCCTTTTGTAAGTGATAAGTCTCGTAGAATTTTAATTTCATTTTCTACGTCATATTTCTCCGAAGCTAGGTTTTTCCGATCTCTGCTATAAAATGCAAGTATAGAGAAGATGACAATGTAGAAACGGAAGTGAAGGGTGATCGATCACGGTTGAATTCCACGATTTGTGAAAATATGCTTTGATTTGCAGATTCATCCATTGCAATAATTGTTAATGCACATTCTCTCAAAAAAGTATTCGTAGGGACGCCCCACCCTAGGTAGATATCCCATGCTAAGCTTTGCCGTAACAACACAAACAAACAAAAACGAATTCGAATATAAGTAAAAATTACCTATTGCTTTACAAATAATCCTTTAGCCTTGGAAAAACGCACAACTCTGTAGAAATATGCAAATCATGGTTGTATATAACCAAATTAAAATAGGATGAAAAGTAATTTTTAATATTCGAAACTTATATAGAAACTGTGACTTTTATTTGAACTTTTCTCTGAGAGGATTTAATGTTAATAAAAAAAAAAATCCACCAAAAGCCGAGTGAATAAGACCTGAACATAGATGGCTGAAATAGGAAGTTTTGGGCCTGCCATGAGCCTATCGATCTAACGGTCTGGAGTTTGGGGTTGTTTTCTCCAATGTAAAGGGAATATGCATTAGAACCCCTTAAAAAGTCCACTGCCCCAAGCATTCCTCCTATAGGCTTATAGCTCTAACCTTCTTTGCCTTAACCAAACAAGAGCAAGAAAATGAAAATGAAGTTAAATAAAGGAGACAGAGGAGTTTTATTTGATTTATATCTTACTTACTACAGTCATGCTGTACTTAGAGTAAAGCATCACAAAATATTCCCGTAATTTTCACATATAATAAATTTTCGCAAAATTCATATTTTCACATAATAATATATTTTCACAAAATTTTTCACAACATTTTGTGAAAATGTGGGAATTTCTTTTTGTGGAAATATTTTCACAAAAAAATAAATAAATAAATAAAAATAAAAATAAAAATAGTCCACGCAAGTTTGGAAACCACTGTCTTAAGGTAAAAATGTGTTAAATACTATACACGAATTTCATTAGCATATTTTTCAAATTTCAGTGCATTTACTGAAAACATGTGGACTTATTATTACTAATTATTTAACTGATTTTTCGACCCTATTTTTTTCTTTCTTTTCTTTTGTATGAAACAAAAGTGCTAATTATTTACATTGCAAAGAAAATGGAGAATTATTTTGGGACAATACTTCTAAATGCACATCCTGACCACGAGTGAGGATGTTGTCGCAGCTTGGAGAGAGGTCGCACAAAAACAATTTAATCGGTAGAAATTGTTTTATTTATGAAACAAGTACATATAAGTAATTTAATGTGACTTTAGCATTTGGTTGTTGGATGAAAGCATCACAAAACGTGGTTTCTTACAGGCCGCGATTTCTTACAGGCCCATTCCTATCTTATGCCTTCCTGTTCTTAACTTAAAATTCAACCAGTCTAAAAGTAGTTTTTTTTAACTGTCTTTGCTCCTAAGAAATCGTTTTATTTGTTCTTTTGTTTGTAGCAACTTTTTTCTTGTATTTTATTTTCAATGATTGATTACCGCAAAACTTTTTTTGATAAAATGTCTGAACAAAAATGACCATAATCATTCTTTGAAATAGGGAAGAAAAAAACAGTGGGTTTTTTAACGTTGCATAATTAGCTTTCAATTACAATTTCAGGAAATTCACTGAATCGAAGATTATTCTGAATATTTGGCTTGCTTGGATATGTAGAGAAAAAAAGGCAAACATATTAAACTAAAAAAGAAAACATATACAAGAATCAGCTTTCATAAAATTTTCATCTGTATCTGATGCTTTCGAACGTCCGTTTTTCGGTTATTCTTCCATTGCTCTTTCTTTTTTTTCTCACAAAAACATTCAAGTTTTCTGTTTAATTAAACCTCCGCGGTTGTTATTAAATTGAATGCACATGGAATTAATTCCAGCGGACAAGCTCAAAATATATTTAAAGAAAATATTTAAAATATATTTTAAGCTATGCGACCATAAAGAGGAAATATAATTAGATTTCCGAGTCTTGACTTTTTTTGAACTATAAAAAATAAAGAATAGTGTTTAATAATCTTTAATTAAAAGAACTAGGTTACTCCTGTGAAAGTTATATTTAAGGGAAATAGATTTTGATATTCGGCTTTATTAAAAACTATTTAGAATTTCATATGTTTTTTTTCCCCGTGGTTTGTTGTTTGTGTCAGTATTCTGAAGTAATGTTAAAAAGCATATGTTTTTATAATTTATAGTAATAATACTGCTAGTGTATTTGAAAATGTAAGGATAGTGGTCTTCGAGCTCAGGAGATAAAATATCTATATCGGTAGAGTCAAAATACTGGTCTAATAATTGCGGTGATACATAGATGGTATTGTCTACAAGGTGCGTTCACAAGTTTTCATGTCGGGTCTCATAACAAAAAAATTACCAAACATTTTTGTATAGCGAGCTATCGGTGGTATTCACCAAACACTTGACACGCGGATTAATCCTGAAACGCGTGTTATAGTTACTTTAACACTCGAGTTTGGTTTAATCCGCGTGTCAAATGTTTGGTGAATACGGCTATAAAAGTCTTCGAAATATGACCACTGGGCATCAACACACCGATGTCAGCGTTTGTCACTGTTGAAGGGAGAGCGTGGGGCGAGAGCTGGGTTTGAACCCAGGGACTTATGGATGGTAGAATGAGGCACAATCCGGTTCGGCCCAAAGGTACCTATTCGACCGGCCCTCAATTGCCGGGTGTTGTGTGCGCGGAGGTGATCATACCGCCACACGAGCTTTCCTTGCAGGAGGTACAAACCGTATTTAACGTACTGTAATGTCATATACACATAAATATTTAGCTCTCTGTAAATCTAAGAAAAAATCTAGACAGTTAATTTAACTGTTTTATTTAATATTGTAAAGAATTTATACATGTGAAACAAACAAGACAAAATTATGCATGGCATGCTGTTTTTTGCGGGCATCTCAGTCAACATTTCTATAAATTCGGGCTCTAACTGTCACTTCCGATATTGAAGGCCTCCACACCCATTAAAAAGGGCCGACTCCGAAGTCCACTGCTCTCCGTTCATTTGAATGAGTTTTGAGCGAAATAGTTGTTAACCTTTTCTTTTTCAACAGTAAATAAAACATCCATTCACATGAAACTGCCTTTATGAGAATAGAAAAATTCTTTATTAGAACTTACCACTTTAATTTGAAAAAAATAATCCGTTTCATAAATTTGTTACATCAAATTCAACGTCTTTTCATGGGGATCTATTTAACTCAATTTAATAACTTTCTTATGATTAAGGAGAATCATATTTACATTAAATTGAATTTTTATATATTGGAAAAGTCCTCTAAAGCATTTTAAGTTTGTGGTTTAAACTATTAAAAGTATTACTTTTTAAAGAATGTACTTAGTCCATATAAATCAATATATGATTAACAAATTCAATCTTTTTGCAAGAGGGAAAGATGTTTTCATATTAAACACTTTTTTCTAATTGAATGGCAGTTTAAATAGTCAAAATGCAAATTTTATGCTGTATTTGGGTAGAAAAAAAAATACCCTTTTGGGGATAAATACAACTCTCATTTCAAGATTTTTACCAAACTAATAAAAAAGCATGTAAAATTAGTTATTTACGTATTATCCCGGCAGACCGCCAAGGCGAGAGATTTTTCACAATGATAAATGCCGAACACATGAAATTATAGATAGATTGGTATTTTTATGAGCCTCGAAATCATTAGAAATCCAGAAGTGCTAGAGATTTATTGGCATTTGGCGACAAAATTCCAGATATCTAAGTGCTGTATATCTCTTGAATCATGTAATATAATCGAATAAATTTATATACACCATCAAAACTCTTTTTAGTGCATTGTTAGTAATATTTAAAAATATTTTAATGCGCTATTAGCCTGTATATTTCAGAAACAAAAGAAATCCCCATTGGAAATACCACGTTAAAATTTTACATTTGGCGTATTAAATAATAATTAATAAATAATTGGAGTTATAAATAATAACAGAGAAATATTAAAAGCAAGATTACATACTGTTTAAGTACAGACAAACAAAATTTATGTACAACCAATCATGTCAAGTTTTAACTCATAATTCCATTAAATATTGTAATTTCGCCATTGAAATTCACGTAACTTGGCGACTATTGTCATAATACAATTAACAATAATGGAAATAACGATATAATGTTTTTATGCGTATTTGAACAGAATTTTGAACATTCATAAATTAGTTAATTTTTATGATTTTACAATAAATTTGGTATCAAAATGTTGGTAATGAAAAGATCTTTAAAATGACATATGAGTCATCAGTTCCACTTACCTTTTCCCTGTAGAAATTAGCTCCTGAACGAAGAGCTCACAACTAACAAGCCAACACTTGAGAGTGTATATTCACGAGAATGTCAAAACTAGATGTAAACATGTGAATAATGTAACGGAGCGTGAGACTACGGAATGCGCCATCTTGCCACTTGTTGTATTCAGTGCGCGGCCTTGTTTCTCGGAGATGACGCTCTAACACGGCTTTGAATACAACTGTATTTCTGATAGTCTTTCGGATGCATTATCATATTGCTCATAAAATAACTTATGCGACATATCAAAACAAGCAACTATCTCTTATGAGAGATATCTGCAAGTATATTGCAACAATCATCATGTTGTCAAAACATTTTCCTTCTTTTGCAGTAGTGCAATCGCATATACATACAGCCTCTTCCAGGCATTTTCAGTGTATCATCTAGATTACTTGGAATGGAGGTTTTCAAGCTTACATAGTCCGAGGAACCCCTCTTCAATAACATTTTTTTTGCGGATCCCATCTCAACACTAGGCACTTAACAATAACTCGTTCTTGAAACTTGATTTCTGGGTGAATATTCTTACACACGTTCGCACTTTGTTTTAATATATATTGCTATGTAGATGCGGGTGTTTTTCTTTAAATACATGATATTGTGTATTTACAAAGATAAACATTTTTTTGTGTGAAATAGTATAAGAAGCATAAAATGAATAAATAAAATGGTAACAATGATAATTTTAAAATTACAAATTATAATACATTAAACTCAAACAACCGTTTCTTTGTCAAAATAACACTAAACATGTCAATGGCTGAACTGTAAAGATCCAGCGCTCTAGTATATCGTGCGGCTCTCGATCTAATGGTCGGGAGTTTTGGACGGTTTTCTCTATGCATAACATGAATATACGTTAGAAACCCTTAAGAAGTCTTCTGCCCAAGGCACTCCCTATAGTCAGATAACCCTTGCGTAGCTTTACCACATCTCAACACTTTCATTCTTTATACAAATAAATATTATTACAATGTTTTCTGCAATTTATTTTCACTTAATGAGATGGGTGTGTGCAGTTGTTTTCTTAAAGTAGAACCCCAATTTCAAGTACTACATTCGAAAGCTTTACTCAGAGTTCCGCTTAAAAATTTATTTTATTTCGGTACTTCTATTTCATACATAACAAAAAAAGCTGTGCAAAACGCAATCAAATGTTGAAGTGCTTTATTCCTAACTTTGGTACATTTTTCGCGAACTGTTTCCAAACTTTTTTTTTTTTTAGGAGACCTCCGGTAAGTTTAGTAACGTCTAGGAACAGTTTAAGAACGTCTGACTTTGAAGATTAGTTTTCGAAATACTAATTTTAAATCGCAAACGTAACCCATTTCCAGACAGCACAGTCTTCCTACTTCTTACTTATTTTTATTAATAGCCTAATAGTTTAATGGTTTCATCGGGAAAAATCTTACCATCTAATGGAATATTTAACAGCTGTCGAAGCAGCAGAACATTTCAGTCTATTATTCATAGTGGTAGGAATTTAAAAAAAAAGGAACAACTGCGGTGCCTGTCCATTAGCGCCTGACTTTTTTCAGCACATTCTTCCATTTATGTTGATACCAGAAGTGATAAATAAATTTCCGACGTTTGTGTGGCATGAAGATTGCAGTTCTTTTCTAAAATATGAAAGGGAAAGATTCTGATTTTACTTTGTTATCGCTGAGCATTTTTTGGAAATCGGATTTATTATTCGAGAAGTTAAAACAGGAAACTAAATTAAAAAACAGATCGCTGGGCGTTAATGGGTTAAGAATGGAAATCTGCTTGAATGTTAAACAAACAAGCCTAAAACTTATTCGCGTATCTCAATCAATGTCTCCGGCAATTTAAGTACTCTTAATAGACTGATCCCTTTTTCCTTTTACTCCCTTCTGTTCTTTCTCGAGAATCTCTTAAGCGAAAAAATAAATCTTAACTCCGAAATAAATGTTATAAGCGTCTTTTATCTTCCGCCGTATGACGCACAGCAGCGACGTCCTATCAACTCTCGGCCGGCTCATTCCAGTGTTCCGATATAATGGGGCAATAAAAGCAACAAAAACGAATAGCGCCATTGTGAGTGCAATCTCTCACCTTCCTGACATCGACATCTGAAAATGGCACTATTTTGGTTCCCTTTTCGAATCAATTAAAGATTCCTGCGAACTAATCTCTTGACAGTGGATTTTTTCTTTCTGCTCCGAGTGGAAGTAAAAGATTTTGAGCTAGCTAATCGGAGAGATGTCTTCGAGTACTTACGAGTATTGATTGGATATGCAAATGTAGTTACAGGTTCTCGGCCAATGCTTCTGTTTATTCCCTTCCCTAAAAAACAATAAATGTGGCTGTTACTTAAAAAAGAACCTGATATATTATCTAAAAAGATTCCTGTTTACTTGCAGTCATGAATAAACCGAAACTTCCAATGTAAACTTGAAAATATCAGCACGTAGGGAATGCAATCCCGCTTTTCCGGGATTACAATATCATGGCTATAATTTTCATATTTATGTAAGGTATTGTTTTAATTAATGAATTAAGATAAAGTATTAAACCTGATAGTACTTATAAAGTTACTTTTTCCCACTTTTCTCTATTAAAATTAATTTTTATTTGAATGAAATGTCAATCCCGCGGGATCCCGCAATCTCGTGCGGGATTGACATTTCATTCGAATAAAAATTAATTTTTATAGAGAAAAGTACGAAAAAGTAAGTTTATAAGCACCATCACGTTTAATACTTTATCTTAATTCATAATTAAAACAATACCTTACATAAATATGAAAATTACAGCCATGATATTGTAATCCCACAAAAGCGGGATTGCATTCCCTAAGTGACCCTTGCCTAAGAACCCCCTTACTATAAGCAAAATTATCTCAGATTAATAACATAATTTTATAGTTGAATGCAAAATTAAAGTTTATTAAAAATTTTAAGGACATTGATTTGTGATTTTTTATTAGACTATTTAATAGCTTGAAGTTTTTATCCAAAATATTCTTTTTCTTTTTTTTTTCGTATATTTCTACTTAACATGTATTGTATCCAAATGTATTAAGTATTTCGTGTATGTAGCTGTAAAACCATTTTATCTACCTTAATTTACATTCTTACGGCCCGAAATTTTATTTTAATATATGATGATAAAATTAAATAGAAAGAAATGCTCCTTTACATCTTAAAAGAATATATTTTAAATTCTTAGAAAAATGAAATGTCTCTGCAATTTAGAAAACAGGGGATAACTAAATGAGAAGGCTTTAGAAGGTAGCTTTACACACTAAGTTACAAAAACGTTACACATTATCGAAACCGATGTTTTCGATCTTAAAATAGATGGTCTCATACTTAAAGGTCCTAATCATTTATCTATGCGAGTAGTTATTCCTTTACTTTTTATATTTACATGCTTTCATAAAAGCCGCTTTCTTTTTTTCTTTTCAAAGAAAACATTGTTCAGATATTATTAACGCTAATCTTCCTATGCTAGTAATATTTTTTTTTCACTGTTTAACTTTCTTTTCTTAACGAACGTTTTAATGACTTTCTCCAAGAAGCTTAACGTTGATCATGTTTGACTTGCAGCCAAATGCATGGTAAACACATGGTTTCTTTTTTTTTGCATAATCATCATTCAGAGTTTTATTTTCTGACAGAAGTAATTAACAAATATTTATACGAAACGCGTGATATAACGTGAAAATCCTTTACCAGAAAGCATGCGCATATTGAAGGATTTTTGCATTAGTATTCACTTTTGTAGTACCTGAACCCCTTAATAAAGTCAATCTAAGAATATATGGATAAACTATGTTTAAATATACAGACAGGGAAGAGAATCTGCTTCTAGACTTTTTTTTCTCTACAAAAACAAAAAGAAAAACCTTTAGAAGGTTTCTTTCCAGTAATGCATTTTTCATGCACTTTTACTTTATATACAGGCTTTTCACTGCTTTTACGCAGAAGAAGATTTAAATATTTCATCACGATATATACATCTAGCTCATTAAATGGAATTTTTATAACTCGAGGGTATATTCTAAAATATTATTTTTCATATAACTTCGTATGCTTCGTTTCTTGCTTCTGAAGTTTTAAAATGTGAATATGTAGAAACATAACGATGTTCAAGAAGAATAATGAGTAAAGTATTACTATAAATTAATGATTTTTTCCAGCCCATCATTGAAAGTAATTAATTTAAGAGAAACGGCAATGGAAATATGGTGATAAACTTTTATAATTAAAAAATACAGAGGATCTTTTTTCATAATTCTAGAATGAAACGTAAAAATGAAATGCAAGAATGAGACTAACTATTATAAGAAAACTGTAAATTAGTGTCAATTAAAATTTAAAAAACTATTTATAAAGTGTAATTAGCATAATACCTTAATAGAGAGCATGCGCATTTGGCCACACATAAAATAAGCTTTGGTAAATTGTGAGAGGATTGTTGACAGTTAAAAAAACTTTAGTGCTTCATTAGTATAATCCCAACAGTTAATTATTGCAGAATAGTAGAAGCTACCGGAGTCAGGAGAGTGGGAGGGATGTGCGAGATAGATAATTTTTAACGCTACAGGGCATACTGTAGCCAATTGGCTACACTCACATTATTCCATAATAAAAAGAGAATTTTGTAATTTTTCCAAAAATATGCGTTTAAAATAAACATAAGACGATTATTAAAATTACTTTTAGTTTTTAAATGTATGGCGAGCAAACAAGCATTAAAAATAGTAGTAGGACAAGATAAAGTAGAATTAGGCTGTATTCCTTTCTTTTCCTTTATGAAAGCTGTTGGATGGACATTCTAATTTTTCGAATTTGGGCTTTTTTCATGATTTTTTTGGAAAAGTACATGCTGAAAGATTTAAAAAATATTTTTCTCAGCATAAATAAGTCTAAATGAAATTGCAATTTTATTTTTAAGAAATTTTTAAAAATCGTGCCTTTTACGGTTAAAAATAGTTCGTTCAGTAAAATAATAATAATAATAATAATAATAATAATAATAATAATAATGGGAGAAGCCAATTTTTATTACATTGCGTCTTTTTACTATTTCTTCGTTTCTTCTTTCGCATGATGACACTAAATGCGACAGATTATACAATTAAATAATAAGTACTACGTACATTACATCAGCATTTATTTATAGGAAGCTCTGAGTTTCATTTCCCTGAACTTGAAATGTAAACCGACTGACTGAATTGCGTCGGAAACGCTTGCTTTATGTGCTTCCGAAAGATCCTCCAGGACTGACTGTCTAACTTAGTCGATAAGGGTCTATGAACCTCGACGTGTCTAGTGCGATAGAGAAGGCGAAGGGCTGGCGGCTTGCGTTCGGAAGAATACTCTGAGGTCAGTGGCGGCTCGTCATTGGGGACCAGAGGGGGCCTGGCTCCACCTTGTAATTAATATTTTTTTAATACTGTCGACCACACTTATTAGAATACCGGTTAAAGGAATATTCCACTTTCGTAATAAATTTTCAATGTACCAAACTGCAATATTAGTCAATGTGATCCCAGATAATGGAATATTCCGCTTATTAGAGTACATTTTTTAGGCAAACTGATTATTCCATTAAGCGGGTTCGAATGCATATAACATATTTATTTTACTGTTTTGCTTTTATAAAAAACATGCAAGAACTTGAAAATTGAATACTACTTGAAAATTATCAAGCCATATACTTTTGCCCATTATTTCAAGCATACTCGGGCGAGCTCATCACTGACCGGAAATGTAAAGTCTTTTCTGTTTGGGGATATTTGGCTATTTAGTACACAGGCTGTGTGGAAAAGCGGTTTGGTTATCTTCAGAGCGGCTTATGTGGTGCACTCTTTCGGGCCGGCCACTATACGAAGCGCGAATGGTGTTCTTCACTAAAGCCAGATGGGGCCGGATTTCGCCCTGCGGCGTTGTTTTTAGCGAAATTAGCCCGCTTAGTAAGAAATCATTTTTCTTTCAAGTGAAGTTAGATATTTTATTACTTCATTTTCCTGATTTACAAAAGTCGTTGTGTAAGTGTATATTATTTTAATTAGATTGTTTTTAAAATAATGAATACGTATTAAAATTATGAATGAATAGCATCTGTAAAGAATAAGAATAATAAAAACAAAATGAGAAGTACCAGGGTAAATAGATTTCCGGATAATAGTAGGAAATAGAGATGAGACGGGCTCAGCCCGAACCGGGCTCGGGTCAGTAATTCAACATTGCGTTCGGGTTCGGGAGGGCTTGGACTTCAGAGAAATTTCTCCTTTGTTGAACATATTCCTTGAAACAGATTTTAAAAATTGATGCATGGGAAAAATAAACGTACTTATTTTTAAAAAATAGCGGCGCTGGCGCCTAGTTTGTGTGAAGCACTTTGGGTATTTCAGAACGGCTGCTCACATTGCTTAGTAGGCCCTGAGATCGGACATTATTTGATAAACATAGGTATAAAGAATTAGAAAGTGCTTTGAGAGTTTTCAACTATATTTGTCTTTAATTTGCACAAACGGCAAAATTTATTGTATTCTATCAATGAAGTAATTGAATTTTACTTATCTTTACCTGAAATTTCGGGCTCGAGCGGGTTCAGGCCCTGACTTAAATATTGCTTGGGCTCGAGGTTAAAAAAATTAGCCCGAACTCATCTCTGTAGGAAAACGTTTCTACGTGTAACATAGTTAAATTATAAAACCTACAAAATTTGTCTTATTTCTTTGCTAATCATTTCTCGTTTGAAAAAATCTCAATGCTTAGCACTGCGCAGGAGTAATAAAGAGTTCTGTACAAAAGTACGAGAGAGTACAAAAATTGATCTCCTTATTGCGCGTTGAACTCAGATGATTTTTTCGGATAAAATAGGTCACGAGCCAACCCCATTTTCCTAAAATCTGTCTAAGCCTGAGATTTTGAATTTGTACAGGGCCACGTGAAAATAAACTACATGAAATTTAGGTATATTTAGCTTCTTACATTGTTTAGCTGTTAGCACAAATGTCTTGGCTGAATTAATCATGAAACTTTTATGAAAAAAGGGGCACCATGATGGAGAGTTTGGGAATAAATGCCATAAGGAAAAAAATTCGAAGGCTTTAAAAGAAGTTTACTTTTATGTCACAATTTTAAAAAATGTCCCTCACTAGCACATATTTGTGGCCCACTTTCTTATGCTCAACAGTTTTGTTTTCCTTCTTTGGCTGATACAGAGAGGAAATTAACGAATATGTGTTTATTTGTTCGCTCTAAAACTTCAGACAGCAAATCTCGCCATTGCGACTACCTTTCTACCTATTAAATATTAATGAGTAAATTTTAGTGTAACATTCACAAAATAGTACTTTCACGAGAAAAATTAAGTCAATCATTCCAGATTCCGAATTGAACTTCCATATTTTTATTAACATCCTAAATGAATTTATTTAGCATCTTTAGTATGCACTCTTGCACTCATATTTTAGAAAAACGAGCAGGAGAATATTGTTTTATTTTAAATTTCATGGAAAACACATCTTGTATTACCGCGACTTTGATAAGCAATTGTTATGCTTGAATGAAATAGTGTCATTAACCCTTTTTTGGTGTTGTTAGGTTATAGTTGGCTGATAGGCCAAACAATTCCGACTTATATCCAGCATTGATTTGTCTTCTTGCCATACGCTTATTGTAAACAAATTATAACCTAAAAATTTGAAGAAAAGAGTAAATTTTTTTAAATTAAAATTGGTCTTATTCAAATTTGTTGCTTAAATTATCTAAAATAAGTACCATGCACTGAAATTTTCGACGGTCAACATGTTCATAGTTGGATCTACGTTAAAACGTTATGGTAAAAATTAGCCCTTTGTATTCAAGATTGCTTCACTCACTGGAAACGATGTGTTAAACCTAATTTCAATGTTCAGTTAAATACCATTTACAACACCGTTTCTAGTAGGGTGGGTCGTTTTTCCCTTTTTTTAAAAATCGAAATCGCCTGTGATGGGAAAAGTTGTGTATTGACATCAAATGCCTGTAAAAATATTTTTTGACATTAAAATACATTAAGAACCCCCCGCCAGCCCTATGAAATTTCACCAAATATGTAAAATTCAATTTCATATATTTTTTAATTTTTTATGTATGAAATTTTTAACCATCTGTGTGGAATTAGTGTAATAGTATGACCCTTTGTTTGTAGAAAAAACTTTGGATATCATATCATATTTAAAGTCCCCGCCAGGCTTTTGAAATTCGTATAACCTGCTATTTTTTAATAAAAGGGTTATTTCTGTACCTATTTCTCTGTACGATTTTGTTCACATTAGTTTTGAATATTACTGATCGATATTACGGTAACAGGGTTCTCCCCAGACCTAGAAGGGCGCACCGCTCAGCTGATTTTACTAACCGCCAGGGTTTAAAAAAAATGAGATCCCTCTCTATACTTTAGTTAGCTTCCTAGTAACACCGGACAAGGTCAAAGGGAAATTCGGATTTTACTTGCTCATTTGCTCTGAAGGCTCAAACTGAGTATTGAATCATGCAAAAGTTAACTGAAACTGCTGTTTCTTTAAGATCGGAGCTAAACTGTAATGTAAAAGTCACAAAAAAATGACAATGAAGAAAGACTCTATTATGATCACCGTTAAATGTAATTAATTAGGCAGTCAAAGGAATAAATCTCTGGACTTGCAAAATAGTTTAGCAAAGAGTAAGACAGCTTTGCAGGCTCTACATTTAGATGGAAGAAAGGGCTAAACCTTAGCAATGCAACCCCCTTTGAACAATAAGGAGCTGTTTCACACAAAAGAATCAAGATAATATAGTGTTATTGCAAGAACAGAAAGCAATTTTCTTTTCATGTATCACCAGAAAATGGCACAGCTTATTTGAAAGCAAATTGGTTATATACCGTGGATTTGCTACAATTTGATAGGATGGAACAGGCCTGAATACTGGTGTTGAAAGCGGTGTGATTAACTTGTTTGAATTGCATGTAAGAGGACCCTTGCAGTTGCTCACACATCCGTTGTATATGAGCAACTGTTACTTCATTTAGTACGATATCTAGATGGAAACACTACAACCCTTTTTACATATTGTGGCTCTATAGGGAAAATGCTGGTCTCATTTAAATAAACCAGAAAAATCATTGACAATGATTATTGTTAGAAAAATCATTGTTGAATGATTAGAAAAATCATTGACAATGATTAAAAAAAATCATTGTTAGAAAAATCACTGATTGTGAAGTTTAGATAAATCATTGTTCATCTATGCACAGGATTTTTAGATGAACTTAGTATTGATTAAAAATAGCTGTATCAAGCCTGCAAAGCGATATCATCGCAAGTCAGAAAAATTTTAGGGGAAGTTTAGAAAAATCATTGTTGAATGATTAGAAAAATCATTGACATTGATGATTAGAAAAATCATTGTTTGAAAAATCATTTTTGATCTAAGCATAGGATTTTTAGATGAACTTAGTATTGATCAAAAATAGCTATATTAAGCCTGCAAAGCGATATCATCATATCAAGTCAGAAAAGTTTCAGTATCATCGAAGTTTAGAAAAATCATTGACAATGATTAGAAAATCATTGATTGTGAAGTTTAGAAAAAACCATTGTTGATCTATGCACAGGATTTTTAGATGAACTTAGTATTGATCAAAAATAGCTGTATCAAGCCTGCAAAGCGATATCATCGCAAATCAGAAAAAGTTTAGGGGAAGTTTAGAAAAAGCAGTGTTGAATGATTAGAAAAATCATTGACAATGATTAGAAAAATCATTGTTTGAAAATTCATTGTTGATCTATGCACAGGATTTTTAGATGAACTTAGTATTGATAAAAAATAGCTGTATCAAGCCTACAAAGTGATATCATCGCAAGTCAGAAAAGTTTCAGTATCATCGAATTTTAGAAAAATCATTGTTGAATGATTAGAAAAATCATTGTTAGAAAAATCATTATTGTGAAGTTTAGAAAAATCATTGTTGATCTATGCACAGGATTTTTAGGTGAACTTAGTATTGATCAAAAATAGCTGTATCAAGCCTGCAAAGCGATATCATCTGGAAATTGTCCTGTCCGAACGCATTGTCCACCAAATCAACTGGAAAGCTTTCTCATGGCAGGTGGCTTAGAACGGCAAAAGCGCGCTTCGTCTGTATTTATGTACAGAAAAGTCATCATTTGAAATAGAAACAATTGCAGAATATATATTCTAAAATTGTAATCAAAAGTTTGGTTTCTTATTAAAACTGAGCCTTCATGCACAACACCTTTGGGAAGTTATACATTAGTCAGCGAAGAGTTGAATTTAGTTCTGGATTCTGTAATTCAAAGGAAAGGCTTTTATGGCCACCCAGAAAACCTACTGTTTGCCATGATCAAAGACAAACGATCGTATGTGAGGAAAAAAGACAACATATACCCAGTACAAAATTCGAGGAACGGGGACTCTTGCAATAACACTGTATATTCTTTCCCTTTGATTATTCTGTGTGAAACTCTCCCTTCTTTAACCCTTTGAAGTGCAAACCTTCTTTCAGCATTGGACAATCTATCCAGCTGTTCTCGCATTCTTCCATTTTTCAGCAGATGTCAGTGCTATTAAAAATAATCGTGGCAATTTTTTTACGGGAAATAACGTGCTAAAAAGTAAAGGATTCTCTTGGAGGTATGTCCCCCGCAACTATTTTTATAGAAATCAAATATATTCTTCGTGACTGGCAACAGTCAAAACGTCAGAGTTTGGTGTTCCCAGAGCGGAAACACTGCGCGTTAAAGGGTTAACAATTGCTAAGGTTCAGTCCTTTTTCCATCTAAATATAGTGCTTGTAAAGCTATTTTTTCTCTTTGCGAAACTATTTTGCAAGTCCAGGAGAACTATCTTCCTTTGTCTATTTTATTACATGTATCGATAATCATAATAGAATCTGCCTTCATTATCATTTTTTGGGACTTTTACATTACACTCTAGCTCCGATCTTATAGAAACAGCGGTTTAGAGTTCACTTTTGCACGATTCAGTACTCAGTTTGTGCATCCAGAGCAAATGAAATTTGAAATCGGAATTTTTTGTTTGACCGTGACTGGTGTCGATTGCAAGCTAAGTAAAATATTGAGAGGGATCTCAATTTTTTTTTCTCCCGGGCGGTCAGTAAAATCAGCTGGGCGGTGCACCCTTCTTTAAAGGCCTGGGGAGAACCATGTTACTGTAATATCGACCAGTAATATTCTAAACTAAAGTGAACAAAATCGTAGAGAAAATGGAACAGAAAGCGCTTTCAGAAAAAAATGCAAATTATAAAAATTTCAAAAGCGTGGCAGGGCTTTAAATATGATATAATATCAAAATAAATTTTTTCACAATCAAAGGGTCTTTCTATTCAAAGGGTCTTTCTATTCACTATTTTCACTACAGGCGGTTTAAAAAATTTGATACATAAAAAAATTAAAAAATAAATCAAAATCATTGAATTTTACATATTTGGGGAAAATTTGTGGGCCTGGCGGAAGATCTTAATATATTTTAATAAAAAAATTTTTTTTGAGACAATTGATGCCCATACACAACTTTTGCCACCACAAGCGATAAGTATTTTTAAAAAAAGTGAAAAAAGACCCACTCTAGTGTGTAACTTTCACAACTGCTTAATTGTGCAATGGAATTTAAACACTTCACATTTTTGTCTGTTTTTCTTAAACGCTCAGAGGCTTAACACACCCAAGTTTACTTACTTTCAAAAAGGAGCAAGCAGTACAGACTTCTACTATGTTTAATACTTCTACTATTCAGTATCTGAGCGCATGAACAGAGGAAAATATTCCCGCGAATTTCTCCTCCGGATTCCTAAATCCCGCTCTACGAGACAAATAAATGGTATGCACTTTTAAAGGCCTTTATTTCTTGCTCGAGCGTTTTAATATCCACATTTGTTTACACCCGCCCTATTTCACAATCCCCCTATTAACTTTATGTTGCAGTTTGTTATTCGAAAGACGGAATTCTTAAATAAAAGCTTTGTGCGTCGGGATTTTCGGAGCATGAATAAAAATTGCAGTGGATTCGTAAAAACCGCTCGAACAGTTGTGTTAAAATTTATATATTTATTTAAAAACGTACCCATACGTAATAGTTAAAGATACGTTTATTCCTATTCATTTTTCAGTGGAGATTTTTAGAAAAAGTTTAGATTTTAAGTCATGAAAGTTGTTCTTACTTCATCAAAAGCTTGAAAAGTTCCAAATACTTTTGAGATAATATACAAGGATCGTGGAGAAAGAAAGTTTTCTACGGCCATTAAAAAAGAACAAAACATTACTACCTGAAAAAATTTATTGCAAAAGATACAGCAATATTTCGGATACTTCCAACGTAATAATCACCGGAATTTGTCATACTTCGCATATCATGGGATAAGTTTTTGTAGTCCAGTGTAATAGAAGTCTGTCGCCAGCGAATGAAGCCAGAGTGTCACAGGTATTTGCATTCTTCGTTTGTGGCAAAGCGATACCCAAGCAGTTATTTCTTCAGGTGCAAGTCGCTGGGAGCAACATCGGTACTTTAAGGTGGATGGAAAAACACATTTCAGAAAGGATGTATCCGCAGATAACGATACTGACATTCTTGTGTGAAGAATGTTATCACAGTGGATTGTGAGTTTATCTTAACCCATTTGTGCCTGGACATTTTTGCGACTTTCTTAGATTTTTACTGATAACAGAAATAATAGATAAATTTCTGATGTCAACTTCTTGAACAAGGAATGATTTATTTTAAAATCATTTTGCATAAAAATCGAAATATCAACATCCTACTTGGTCATGTTAAAATATTGTGCGGAGTTGAGGCTCAATACTCATGAATAAAGGCTAGGAAAAATAAATAACGTTTTCGACTAATAGTGAAAATGCCGTCCCAAAAAAGGGACGCTAGGCATAAATGGGTTAATACATCGCCTTTATTTGCCGTCATTTTGGATTCGTGATCATTTAACATGGTGAGTAAAGCCCTAATATTATTCCACTGATCTTTGCAATGACTGCTTCTGAAATATCATTTTAATATTTTTCCCCATTTAAACAAGTACTTTGTTTAAAAAGAAATATTGTTTGTGAAATTACTTTTAAATCCAAATAATTGTTTATGAAAATACTTTTAAAGCAGAAAAATTATTTATGAACTTATTTTTAAAGCATTAGTACTCTGGCCTGTCAAATTAAGAAAAATACTTTTATCTGATTTAAAAGAAAACATTAAACAAATTGAAAAATGAAAATTAGATTAGGTTTATAAGTTAAAATTTGCTAAACATTTCATCTGACTCTTAAGAAAATACTTAAACAATATATGATTCAACGTGCTACGCTAAAAGTTGGAGGATTCTCGGTGATAAGATAGCAGTTTCCTGTTTTAAAAGAAAGACAGCAGTGGCTCTCTACAGACGTCTAATGGGGCATGACTGTTTTTGCCAAGTCGTCGGAATGGGATTGGTGTATTCCTCAAATTATGTTTTACATGATTTTGATGTATCATACTATATGCCATATCATTTGGAAACATATGAACAATTAAGCTGTACTTTTTCGTTGTATTAAGATATTGTTGAAAAGAGCTGGAAGGTTCCTGAGCTAGTGGCTTAGCCGCTAATATTCGGCATCTGTAAAATAAATTAATTAAGGAAAGAGTGGAATACATTACATAATATTTATATAAAACATTCCCTGAATTTGAAAAATCTGAACCGTAAAATCAGAAAGAACTAAACTTTGTGTGGGCATTGTACAAAATCAATAATTTGGATAAGGCAAATAATGACAAATTATGGTTATGAGGAGTAATATTGTTACGCAAATGCCCGAGTTCTTTTGACACATTACGATAAGTATTGCTATATTGTTGCTTTTATAAACAAAACTTGGCGATTTGGCGACATGTTTAAATTAAATTCATAAACTATTCAAATTATTCTCTCTTAATGCTACAAAAAACTATCAAAAAATGAGAGGGTTTTACATAGCTAAGGATAAAAATCTCCCTCTCGGTTTCGTTCCATTCTTAAACCTCGACACCATAAACGCATTTTTGTGCAAAAATATAGTCTGAAAATGAAAGCTTCAAATTCCTTTCAGTTTCGAAACAAAAGAAAATCCCACACTATGAGTAAAATAAAGAAAGATATAAAGGAAAATATCCATAGAGTCTTTTAACACAATTTTTTAGCATAAAAGTATTTTTATGGGAACATATGTTTTAGGGCTTAAAGAATATCGCATGATAAAATTCACAGTCATGCGTATTAGTACTTTTATTTTATAGTAAGAAACTCTTAGTATTACAATAAATGATTATGTTAAATTTATCATATGTCTGTAGTTGAAACTTTTCTGTGTTTTAAGTAATCTATTACGAAACTTGTAAATAATGAATAATCTGGCTACTTGGCAAGATTTTTGGTGCAGATTGTTTTAGGGCAATCAATCGAAAGATTCAGGATTATGTAAATATTGGAAACGCGAGGAGTGATTCTAACAGCAGTTTAAGCTACCAAGAATATAAAAGATCTTGTGCACTTGAAAGAGTAAATGAATTTTTGCTTTGGAGTTTGATCAGTGCAGAAGTACATTAGATTTTTGTCATTTGAGATACTAAAATATTTTATATCGCTGAGAAATCTACTCTGACCGCGACATGAAATAGCTGCATTTTCCGGTGAACTGGAAATGAAGTGTATACCGCTCTGTGACCTGTAGGTAGAATTTATTGAATAAAGCTGTTTCTTGACACAGTCTAAGTCGATTGAGTAAATGTGTCCATAATTGCTAGTCTTGCTTGCTATCGTTAAACAGGTTTCTCAGGTGTATCTACTTTATCCTAATTCGAACAAAATAATTTCGATTCAAATTTTATTTAATATATATAATTGGAGCAATCGAAAAGAAAACGTAAAAATCAGTGACTCTGTAAAAGCTATTTACTTCTGCTCTTGTTTACAAATTTTAAAGTTTGTGTCAGTACTAAAACCACTTTTAAAATTCTTGTGCATTTTACACTTATATAGATATTAATATAAATTCATTATGACTGTAAAGTAAAACATCTCTGTAACGCTACAAATTTTCAATGGTTCGATAGGTGACATAGTTATGAAATCTGTACATTTTCATATCAGACATACGCATAATTGTAAAATTATATGCAAAATATTTCATTCATATTTCGAAATAACTCCTTTCTAATTTATTATTGTCTATTAATAAAATCATAGTCATGTTACATAACATTACACCTAATTTTATTCTAGGAGAAAGAAATTAGATTTTATTTTATTGATAAATGGCGTCATATATTTGCAATTTTACCTCAGAAATACTCATATTCTATATTTTTTAAAATGTTAAATTATTATTTACTAACTCGTATCTCTTCTACAATGTATTCAGTTTTGATCATAGCATTTGAAAAGTCATTTAAAATGTTCTAAAAGGTACTCCAAGTTATGTAATTGTGACAAGCATGTATAATTTAACTTTACAGTGATTCCAGTGAGTTTTGTATTTCTGTAATACATACAAGAATCTTGACGTCTACTTCAAACTGTCAAAAGTACGAGGTATGAAATATATTAAAAACTTGCGATTCAGAAATGTTACGAAAATATAGGAATGCAAATTTTTATTGAGTGTACCCACACCGAGTAAAATTTATAGCAAAGCGCTTAATATGTTTTACAGCTCCGTCTCATCATCTCTGAGGCAAGATATATAAATATTTTAATAAAATAAAATCCACTTCTATATACCAAATATAAACTTCTGAACTATTGAAAAAGTTTTGCAAGTGCACAGAATAACCACAAGCATTCATATGTATATTTCTAAGGAAAATAAAAATAAATAGCGTATTCAATTTCCGTGCTGCACTTGACAACACAGTTTCAAGTTTCACAAACTTCAAAATGTCACCGCAACGCAACAAAACTGCCCCAAACTATACGAGCTTTAAATGCATTCCATCGCAGGGGTTACTGCAAAATATATCTCAATATAAGTAAAATAAATCTAGAGGAAATAGATCCTGGAACTTTTATCCAGAGCTATAAACGTGCCTCTATCAAAAGAGGTTTCGATAAGGACGGTAAGGTTTAAAATTTGGCAGATGTCAAAAGAAAATATCAAGTAATATGGCTGGCTCTTAATAATATATTTGAAGTTTAAAATGTGTTATTCAAAAGGCTTGACATTTTGGTACTTCGTCAGTGTTGATTATTTTGCAAAGGCAATACTGAATCACATAGCTGGAAAAAGTACTCTATATGAAAACCATTTATTACACCCTCTCCAAAAAGTATTTCAGCGTCAAGTTAAATTTCTTATGTCAGTTTCATATTTAAAATATTGTTCTTCGGATAAGTGAGTCAAGCCGTCTATAATAATAACCCTTCATACTTCTTTCTAGTGTTCTGTTTTTACGACGATTAATTAGTTATTGGCAAAACTAAAATAGGAAATTCGACTATTACTCAAATACTATTTTCAGTGATTTGTTGTTGTACGATTAAGGCCGATTAGCTACACGAGGGCTCTAGGCCCAGAGGTGGGGTGCCCTCCGTGGGGATCTTTCTGAGGGGTCTTAACCCGTATTTGCGCGAAGGTTCAGAGAAAACCACGAAGAACTTCGAACGATTAGGTCGGAAGGCGCAACCTGGTTTCGAACCAGGCACCTTCCACCTCCCAATGAGGAATTTGCACGCTTTTCAGTTTTACATTAATGATATAGAAAATGAAAAATTATGATCGAAAGCCTATTTTTTTTTTTAGTTTTAAAGCTGTAAAAGCTAATATAATTTGTTTTCCAACGCGCACTATTTACTTTGTCTCAAAAACGCTGCTTTTCCTACGCGGATACATATGACGTCACAGTGCACCATCGTACGTTTGTTTACAATTCGTGTTCTAACTTGTAGCGTAGTTTCATTTTGATTTGGAAAGTTCTTTTTAAATTTTATGATGTCAGAGGCTGCTAAAGCACCTTTTAAGTATTGTACTAAAGTATTAAGTACTAAAGCATTAATTTAAAACACAGAATAATGAATGTTAGAGGATAGATAAAAATTAAGTATAAAATATGAATGTATATACAGTTATCTCCCTCTAATACGCAAAAGTCTTGCCCAAAGGTTGTGTGGATTACAGGTCGTTGTCTTAATCTATATTTTTCTTTTGCAGATTTAGAGTGAGTTGATTAATTTAATCATGCATAAATAAATATTAAAACATACAAATGATCAAACAAATTTTAAGATCAAGTATTTTTTTAACAGTCACTCAACCTATCAATTATGGAATGTAAATAATTCAAGCATAATAATACATATACGTAGAACAATAAACTGTCCATGTTTATTTAAAAAATGTAAAATACCAGATTTTTTAAAAATAAACATTGATGTAAAAGTAGTTTGTTTTAAATTTTAACATTTGTTCTCAGAAGTTTTAGTCTGAAAATTGTGTTAAAAATGCTATTTCTGGTTCACAAATAAAAGACTGTTTCGAAATAAAATTAATGTAATTCTCGCTAATTAAAAACCCTTTGACAAGGAATATTTTTTCTTTGGTTTATTCTGTATGACGGTTTCAGAATCATTTTGGGATGGGTTGTACCAATATTAAATACTCCTGAATTTTCAACAAATAGTTATAAAGTAGCTGATAACATTACATAGTCTTATTCTGGTATCAGTATTTCAGTCCATGTAGAAATATTCCAATGTAAAGTTATTCATTTACACCTGAAATGCATGGTGGATTATAAGGATTTGGAGATTAGAGGGAGTGTCTGTAAATATATTTCTTATAGCATCAGTAAAAGTTTAACTGTCATGCCTGGTCAATATTTGTTTTGATTCTTTTACAGTTTAAAATACACAATGCACAATATAAGTGCATTATATAAATACAAAACACTAAAAAAAATCGTAATTTTGGCAGTGTTTTTAATACACAATTAAATATGCTCAATATCTTATAACAGACATTATTTGCAGTCATGGGCGCCAGAAAGGGGGTGCAAGTGCACCCGCTGGAGTTCGAAAAAATATAATTAACGTGAAAATATCAGTAACTTTTGTTAATTTAGGACAGTAAAAACATTGGGTGCACCCCACTACAAAAGATCCCACCGGCGCCCTTGCTTGCAATGTTACACTCAAAATTAGTTCTACAAAATTAAACATAATATGAATGAAAAATAAGAAAAGCTGTTTATTAAACTGTGACTACGTGATTAATTTAATATGCATAGACAATGTCTAATTTTAAGGTTAGTGTAAAGAACAACGCACGTCAGTGTTCTACAATCTATATACTATAAATTAAAACAAATGTATACATACCTCTGAGCTTTAAATCCTCGAATTTCTGCTCCAATAAAACTGGGAATTTTATCCAAAAAGGAAAACACTGTAAATGAATCGATTTTAGGCAGGTTGTCGGATTGTCCTTTTACAAAACCGGGTAATAAAGCCATGGTAAACAAAACAGGAATGAAATAAATAAAACTAACAATAAAAGCGACGATAGAATATAATTTTTAAGTAAAGGAATAAATAAACAACAACGGGAAACTTAACAGCACTAAATTAGACAAATTGAATTATTTTAAAACGATATTATAAGAATGAAGTGCAACGCTTTACGCAAATTCTCACGCTGGAAAAATGTAAACATAGAAACGATCGTGCATAGTGACGTCAGACCAATCACGTACCGTTTTGAGGTCACATGATTTTTCAACCCTTTTCACTTATTTTAAATTTATAATTATAATTATTTAGATCTATATATGCTTTTAAATTAATGTTTTCGAACAGTTTGATAACCAATCTGTTAATAAAAATCACAATTGACCATTTTCCCCACATGTGCAAATTCCTCATTCAGAGCGCTATGCGTTGAGCCACTAGTGGGGCAAAGAGCCATTGAGTGATTTGACATAGCTACTTTGTAAGACAAGCCGACCTAATTGTATGGTGGGTAAAGCACCGTACTCCGGTTTCGGGCTCAACTCCCGGCGGCTGGGGCTCGATCCCCGACTGGGCGTGGTTGTCATATCCGTCCCTTTATAGGGGGTGACGATGTTCCACCTACTAGGTGCTCCCATGATAAAGAGACCAACAATTCCAGCCTGTTGTGGCCAAAACCTTCAAGGCAGAGACCGGCCATTAGAAAAAAAGAAAAAAAAAACTTTGTAAGACAAAAAACACATTCATATTTTATTTGTTTACTTTTTTATAATGCTTTAAAAAAATGCTATGATGGATTCAAAATTGGCTGAAACAATATATATTTTAATGTATTCCGTTTTCGTACGTACGCAGAAATATCTTTTAAATAAAGTTAAATGGGTAAATTTAAAAAAAGTGCCAAACTTTTTGCACGAAATGTAATATAAAATGAAAAATTCAAAAAACCGCAGGAAATTTCCACTGACTCAATGATGCTGATTATAATTAATTAATACTGTTTGCATGTAGCCGAAGACAAAAACAATATTTTTACGAATTTCTTTTAATATTGTGCTCGCCAGTATTATGAAGCCAGTATTATTCAAGGATTATGAAACATTTTTTTTAATCCTTTAGAAAAAAACGTAAAAATTGCTCTTTTTGCTTTTTTACTTCATAAAATTGTAAAATCACACTCACTCGCTCCGCGGACCACATAGAACTTGTTCGGGGATCACCAGTTGGGAACCACTGGTGTACATTAATGGGATCTGGTGAGCGTAAAATCTGTTCGTGGCTCCAATGTCCACCCTAATCAAGTGATATATCTGGAGGTAGCGATTTCAGGTGCTAGGTCTTCCATCTGTAATTGGTTCAAAATTTGGAGTCCACTAAAAGGGGGCAACGTTGATCTAATTCGTAGGTGCCCCCAGAATGAAATGACCAACATCTGCTGCCCTTGTTGTGGTCAAACTTCAATTAGGCTGTTGACCCAACCATTAGAAGGGGAAAATGATTATATTGTGTGCCCTTAAAAAATAAAAATTTTTCTGTAAAATACTTTGCGATCATGGTTCTTGAAAAGCTAATAGATGTTTCACAGAAAGTACTTGATAAATTGATAGCTTACAAATTCAATTTCATTTTACTGTTGAAATTCTGAGGGAAATCCCATTGTTTATGAAACTTGGATGAGAAATTATATGAACCCTTCTACGCTTCTTTCACAGTAATTATTTATAAGTACATGGAAATGGCATTTGCTATCTCCACTGCTACGTGATACCAAATTATCTTGATTATCTACACGTATGGACAACCCTCTATAATTATGGTAAATAGTTTTGAAGCACTCTGTATATGTCTTCAGGAGACGATATTTCCTCTTCCGTGGTGTTTTAAATAATGTTTCTGAGAGAGACATAAAAGAATAGACAGTATTTGAATAGAACTACGTAGAACTTAATTTGTACGTAGTACGTAGAATTTGAATAGAACTTAAGTAGAAAAGCGCTTAGTTAATTTGAGAGTGTCAGTTTTATAATTTTCCAAATTTTGATCCTCAAAAGCATTTAACCATCCCAGTCGAAACATTTTTCCATCCTAACCGAAGGTACAACTTTGTACAACTCGATTGCTACAAATTTATATATATATATATATATATATGTTAGAATGACGTTCTCTACACCACAACTCCAGTCAAAACAGACATCCGTACATGCAAAAGGTCATGTAGTTATAATTTTTAGTTCGTTGTTAGGAGTTATAGTAATAGGGAAAATAAACAAATTTGGAGCTTCAAGAGACCTGTGCTACCGCTGTAGCAATCGAAAAACAGCGAAGGTTTCGCACTTTTTTCGCTTTTTGGTAAATATTTCTTAAGGTATTCACATGGCAGAAAATATCGTATTTAAGAAGTAAAACTAGATAAAATTTGAGGAAATTTGAGCCTAGAATGATATTTTTACAACTGTTAGTTTCTAAGATGCAGTGCATCGAAACATGAACTTTCTAAAAAGTGAAAAGATTTCATGTATCATCTAAAGTCAGACAACTGCAGTTTTGTAAAAACTTGATCAAAGCAAATGCGCGTTTTATTCTTATCATTGAAAGCATAATTCTGGTGTCTCTTCTTGATGGTTGTGAAAACTTTTAGCTTTCTTTCCCCCGCATCTCTTGCCGTTTTTGAGCTAATTCCGAATTTCGCCGCCAGGTGGAGCATAAGCGATTTCATTGTACAGAGCAGCGATGAAAGAAATTATGTTTTCGTATAATTAGACTTCACTTTTAAGACTATAAACCTGTCTGTTCTAATATTAACGGGTTGGCAAAGGGCTGTACTGTGCATTCTGTACAGTATTTATAGTTCTTTTACAGGAACACCCAAATGAATTCCAAAATATTAGATCTATGGAGAATCATCATCAAATAAAAGAAAATTGATATCTATTATTTAGGATTAAAATAAAATATTCTCTGGAAAAAAGTGTATGTAGCATTTACAGTTAGTGCCACAGGAGTATTAAAACAATTCCAATACGGTATGGTGTACTGCAATTTAGAGACATTCATTCTTTTCGTGAACAATAAAATAAGTGTATAAAGGTTCTTGAAAGCTTTCTTTCATTTAAGGAATGTAAATAACATTTAAAATTATTTTACGAAGTCTCCCAAAATTGCATTATTAGGGATATACAGCTGTATTTGAGGTTATCCCTAACTCTTCCCAGGTTTAACGACGATATATGGACAAATTCGGAGAAAAAAATACTTTGGTGTGGAAAGTGTTTTATTATCACTGTGTTTGGCATAATTTACCCCCCCCACTTCCTAGTAAAATTAAATTAAAGGGCAAGACTTTGTATAAGAGTTTGCTTGAAATGCAATTTGTGAGCAGCTATCATGGATTTTATTGCTCGCTTAACTTGAATTTGCCCTTCCATAAACATCCCGTTAAAATTTAATAAAATAGTATTTTATAAAATAAAAATCTAAGTAATTTGTTTAGCGTTCTTATACTTGGAAAAAGCATTCAGAAAGTTACATATAATTATTACAGTTATAAGGCGTTAATTGATGAGTTTACGGCGTAAAATATGCTTAAAGTGGAACTATGAATAATATACATACTAGCTTGAAGTTATTGTAATTTTGCGCGAGAGAAATACTTTTGAAGACTTTTCCTACAAAAATCTTTTGAAGCAATATTAACGTGATTGATTACTATCATGTAGGCTGAATCATCACGTATTTTAAGCTCTGCTACTCAATTTCACTGGTTTCACTGATACAATCTATACGTTACATAATATGGATTCTTTATTGTTGAATTTGATATAATTTAACGTCAAAGACGTAGATAATTCGGAAGAATGTGACACCAACTTCAATTGGCAGACTTTCAGAAAAAAAAGAGATAAATTGTAAAGCCATTTTCTCTCCAGGGGATCACATTGGTGTCTTATTATTACATCTATATAAAATGTTTTAGTCATGAATCAGGTTATTATTATTATAATACTGTGGTTACGCATACATATTTATAAAAATGTTAAACGTAACATTTTAAAAATTAAATTAATTTTGTATTATACGTTAATATACGTCTGTATTATACATTCTTCGTATAATATATAATACACAAAGTTTTGTATTATACATTATACGGATCTTAGAATTTTGTCACCCAATCTAGTTTCGGAATCGGACATAAAAAAGAACAGAAAAAACATTTAAGTTTCGCGATGACATTTTAAAACTGTTTTGAAAGGAGATTGTGATTACGACTTCTACGACGTATAAGTTTTATATATACGCCTTGCATATCATGCATACGAATGAAATGCATTTAGTGTAAATTTCGCACTAATCAACTACCACAGTGAAAATAGGTTATACTCTCCTCAGGATTTGATTGAGACATACAGACATTATCTACTTTTAAGACCAATTCTCCATTGAAACTGTTATTCACTACCTCTTTACTCTCAATTTACCACAGTAAAGTAGATAAATAAAATATAATTTTAAGATAACATTTGTTCTTATTTCATTCAGAAATTAAAATTTACTATTCTTATCAAATTTTACTGACTAACTTGAAGCAATTGAGTTACAGGTGAAAAATTCTTCCAGCAATTCTTTTTTATTCAAAATTTTCTGTAGAGTTCCGACTTCCTTCTCTAAAAACAATTGTTTACTTTGGTGTCCCGTAAATATAATTTTCATAACTTTAAATTTCTATGACTTCATGGCTTGAACAGTTTTTCTGGATGAATACTTTTTGAAAAATGTTTTGCTAGTGGTACTTCCTTTCTCGATTCACATCTTCAAGTATTTAAGAATATAATGCGAGTCACTTTAGCAAAATTCTCATTATTTGAAGTTCTCTGTTAAGAAGCTTTTCTCTAAAAAAATATCTTTGAGTGTGAATTCATCGTGAAACTCTATAATTAAAGTTAAGACTGTTGTATTCATTTTCAATGAAAACAACTTTAAATTTCTAAATGTAAAGTAAAATAATGACAATATATCGTTGAATATTAATTCAAGAAGTAGTGTGATATATCATTTTCATCTTACAATATAACAATAAATAAATAAATATTATTGAAATAAGTTTTCGCTACGAAAAAGCACTTTGTCAATAGATTTTACAATTTACTTAGCTTGACAGTTTTACGAAAATATTAAAAATTGCTCATTAAAAGATTCCTGAAGCTTAAACATTTCGAACAATTAAGCCATCTAATTAATTTGAGAGTCTTTGAATTACAAAAGGTTAAAAAGAATACAATAAAATCTGCCATTTGAAAAATATCCTTTATTAAAGAACTATAATTAGCTGGAACTGATTGTTTAAACATTGAAAATAATTATTTATAAAATAATACAAAATTCGTTTAAATAGTGTTTTGTTAGAAAATGCAGGTACCCCATCTTAATATTATCATTTAATAATTTGATGCGAAACTTTTATAATCATCAAACATGGGTGTTTTAGCCTGATTGTCACAATTATAGAAACTTGAAAAGTAAAATATAAATAAAACGAAACAGGGAAACATTATACCTGAAAACAAAGAATAAGGGAAATAATAATAAATTACTATTTAAAATACTAATGCAACATCAGCAATTTGAAATCTTAATGCAGAAAGCGCTTAACCAAAATTGGTAGTGTACAAATTCTACATCATTTTATTGTTAAAAGCGAGGGAGAAGTCTCATTGCTTATGTAACTCGATTGAAAATTCGCACAAACACTCCAAGAGTTCTTCCAAAGTGATTATTAACAGGTACAAGAAGACACCGTTTCCAACCCGACATTGATATGTGATTCTAAAACTTCTTGGTCTCATGTATCACCCTTTACATAAAGTTTTGAATCACCCTGTATATTAGAATTTTGCCGCAAGTAATAATAGCTTAATTTTGCAGAAACCCTTCTTCTAATCATTACTAAATAATGCATAACATAAATGCAATGAAACGTGTATTCTTCGATTGTTTCAAAATATAGCAACATTAATTAAGCGCAAAACATAAGCCATTATAAAGATGGGTTTACAATACCGAAAACGTCAGGGTAAACTTCACATTTCAAGCATTAAAGATGTGTATGAATGGTAACTGCCAACCCCCCCCCTACCTCAGAACACGTATGAGCAACCAACGGCACGTGGGCCGAATGTGGCCTACCACGACTTTTGATCCGGCCCGAGGAACATATGAAAACCCCATATAAAACCCGTATAAATCCCAATTATACTGCCCGCGACTTTGCTAACATCCTAAAATTTGGCCCGCAACGTTTCAAAGTTTGCTCATACCTGCCTTAGAATATAAGAATGATATCCTGCGATCTGACACATACAGTATAACAGTTCATAGTACATGAGCAGTATCCTACTTAGTCCCATTTACAAAACTGTATGAAAACTCGATGTATGAAAACAAATCATTTTTATGAGTTACGTGAATTTTTCTAAAAACAAAAAGTGTTCACGAAATCAATATTAATTTTATAGTTACATTCAAATACTTTTTTCTAGAGACTGTAAACAAAATTCAAATAAAAATCTAATGAGATTTACAGCCACTCATTGAACAAGAATACTGCATTTTTACATTGTCGTCATTAAAAACTATTTTATTAATTATTTCTGCCAATAAACATTGGATAAATTTATTGCAACTGCTCGTATCACAGTGTATTTTCTTTCCCCTACAGACTGTATTTTCTGTTCAAGTACTTAAGAACGAATATGAATAACTTAAGAATATGAATGCATTGATATAAAAGGACGTTTATGTACTTTCACGAAAATTATAATTTACTGACTCTAAATAAAAGCCAGAGTTTATAGTGGTACAATATAAAAGATGGGAATTTTTTTTGATTGATAAGCCCAGAAATAATGTAGGGGATATACTGGGTCAGAGGGTACAGTGGGTCACTGAAGATATTTGTGGTTCGGTGAATAGTTTTCAAATGAAAAAATATTTAAAGTAGGCATCAAGCAACTTAACTCTGTGGAACATCTCACTTTGATTGTGGCTGAGAGAAAGAGCCGCTTTGTTTTCCGATCGTCTGCATGAAATTTGAAAAACGTAAGACTTCATGTTATTACACTTGAAATCTGTTAAGGAAATATGAGTTATGTGGTATGTTTACACAGTGTAAATTACCTTCTTTTCTGTTATGTTGTATTTAAATAAATATTTTAACGATTTGGAATTTTGAGGGGCAAAATAATACATTGGTTCATATGGGCCACACTGGGTCATCTGAAATGGGATAGAAGGAGTCAGTGACCCACTGTGTCCAAATTTAAATATTTATTGTCTTTCTGTAAGTTTATCACTTTTTAATGTTTGAATGATCTAAATTTATCTAAATAAGTCTTCCACATCAGTCACAGAATTTTCAGAATCTACAAAAATATCTTGTAAAACAGAAATGTGACTCCAGAGATCATAAAATCCTTTACCTAACTGATGCAAAAGAGAAAAAAAGAGAGGCAACCTCAAAAACTCACAAATTCTTACAGATACACCTGTGAAAATCGCAATTTAAAATGAGATGATTGAAGAAAGAAGAGTGAAAGACATAATGATATGAAGCAGGCGAGAAAAAAATTGCAAACAATTACAAGAATAGCTCAACTGAAGAAGAAGAAGAATGAAAGGAATCTTCTAGTGAATCTGACTTTGAGGATTTGGAATTCGAAGATGTAGAAAATTTGAATGCTGACGCTGGAGATTTCGTATTATTCAAGGTCTACAGCAAAGAAAAAAAATGCAATTTTACGCACTATGTTACTGAATTTGTAGGCAAAAATGAAAATGAATATGAAGTGCACTGCATGAAAGGAATTCAACCAGAATATGCACTCATCTTTAATGAGGCAAACATTTATATAGCGTGCATTATTACACTTTAGAAATTTTATGTTTGGTTATTTAGAAATTCCTTAAACTACTACCAATTATTTAAGTATTTATCTTACTGCGTTTGGAAACATTATGTTCTTCCAGTTTCCAGAAATAAAGAACAGTTTTGACTTTTTATTTACGTTAGTGAAATATTTTCCATTTCTCTTAAGTTGAAAACATTGATCATATAATAATTGGATTGAATGCAGCGTAAAATATGATGCTAAGCAAAGCTGTTAGTAAAAGGAAAAAGAGGGAAAGGTTCCGCATTTCTCAGCACTTACCCACATTAAAATATTAAAGCAGTGTGTTTGCAAAACAAAGAACAATTTTTTTTTGTTCAATCCATACAGCGCTATTAGAATAAGGGCTTTGTGGCATTGCTTTGAAAGATAACCAGAGCTTTAATATTAATTAAGTAAATCACACGCTATGTTTTCTACCTTAATTGCATATAGTTTTGAACATCCAACATCAGTCTCTTTTTATCTGCTTAAGCCATCTGAAAAGAAGAAATATAAGTCTTTGTTCGTATTTTTAGATATATCTCATATTCAAAGGTTTTTGAAACCTGTCAAAATAGAAATACATAATGTAAAGTACTCCTGTTGCAATGCTTGACAGATGTCAGAATAACTTCGGGTAAAATGATATGTTTTATGTATTGTTCAGATATTGTTAAAAGTGGGAATATTTCTTCGGGGATACAAACCATCCTTTAACACGCACTCCAGATGCGCGGAAAATGTTAATTGAAAAACATTTCTAAGTTCAGGTTAATGAGCTTAATAAAACTAAATTTGATGATCATAAATGAGCGAACATTTTTTATACTACAAAATACTTATAATTAAACTTCTCCTATAAACAACATTATGTAGCTAAAACGTGTGAACAGCGTATGGGTTATACAACTTTAGAGAAAGAAGGGCTCACTTGCATTTTATTCCGCTGACTTTCGTCGTACATTTAAGTTTATGCCAATTGTTTAAGAATATGGTACACTTTCATTTCCTAGTTATAAAAATGTTGCATAAGGGACTATCTTCATAAGCACAAACATTATTTTATCCAAAAGCAACACCTAATTTTTACTTCATATTTAAAATAATTTAGCTCATTTTAACTCCGGATACCAATTTTCAATACATTTGTACCAATAATTATTGAGTTATGAGCTTAAGAAATTTTGATCCCCAATGTTAAAATACTTTTTGATACCTCAGTCCATGTGCCATTTAATATTCATATTAAAAAGTTGATTTGTAACCCTACAATTAGAACTAAACATGCGCAAAAATAATTTACTATTATTATAATTTTTTAATAAACTAGGGGCCAAAGCCCCTAGAATCGCTACGCTCGCTTTTCGTATGAGGTATTCGGCACCTAATAAGGCTTATTCGTAAAAAAGGCATAATTTCATCAGACAAAACCCAAAGATTGGATCAGATAGAATGTTACTGAGATACACATTTTTTTGGTTCTTGCATATTCATTGGTACATAAAAATTTAAACTTCACACTACAGTAGATCCCCTATAACACGGTAGATATTTTCCGTATAGTACGGATCCTGAGCTATACTCCACCTGTACTCCGCGTATAATCGCTGGAAAAGTTATTTGCACTCCTCAGACGCACAATGATATTTAATGTTGCCATTCAAAAGTTATATTAATTAGGAGCTAAAGCGTAATAAAAATAGAACATCTGTCTCAACTGTATTTTTAATTACGTAAAACCTATGGAAAAATTTGCGTGTTTGCCACCCATGGCGATTTTTCATAATTTGGCTACTTACATATATGCATGCTTAATAATTTGTTTTAAGAAAGCAGTACTTCATATGCTTTATTTGATAAAAACTACGGATTACATAGGATGACTCGCCACTAGTGGCGACTTTTCGTTATTTGGCGATTAACACAAGCTCCTAATTAATAATTACTATTTTTTGCTGTTGTTGTTTTAGAATAGAGATATTCATGCGCCGATAGTAGCGGCCGTTTTTTTTTTTAGAATAAAGAGATTAATAATGTGAGTTATGAAATATGATATTAATATTCGAAAGAAATATTCATTGCGACCTAACCAAAATTTGGCGGAAAGACATTCAGAAAAATTTGAGAAGGCTGTTCAAAGTTTTAAATTTTTACATTCAGTAGTTTAATTTATGTTAATTAGAATGGCTTTTGGGATGAGTTAAGTGCCCATATAAATTTTTAAAGTAATAATCTTTTAAGTTACGTAATAGAAGAAACACACAAAAGTAGTAAGTTTTGTGATCTTTGATTCCAACCTGAAAAATTATTAATGTTACTTTTTTTTAAATAACTAGTAACAATAAGGTTTAAAATACCGGATCGCTCCCCCTCTTGAAATGGACAGAATACTTCATCTGTGCTATATTTGTTATTAATGGCTATGCTTGATGAAATGCCACTCAAAATATCACAGAAACTTACCAAGCAATCTGTCTTGTCGGAGTGTCATCCGCTTGTGGCAAACCCAAGCTATGACGACTGTAGTTACAATAACTACCACTGAGGCCGCAACTGGTATCACAAAATATGGTCGGAAATAGAAGGGTGTGCTCCCGTGGCCCGCCGAGAAAGGTACAGAGATCTCCACAGAAAAAACAAACAGCATATTTTTTATCGTGAAAAAAATAACGTAATCTCGTACACTCAATAAATTACGTATTTCATTTATGGTGTGTGATATATTTTATTTTATGACTAATCCATTTATTATTCAGAAAGAATAACTTTTTCTTAAGTGCAAAAACTTTTATGAGACATTTGGGAAAAACAAAAGGTTTCTGAAGCATGATAGTGTTTTTGTTTGGAATATGTAACATTTAGCAGAACAAAAACAGTCAATGTTAGTGTAAATGCTCCTCTTTAAATAGGGGGCGATTTGCTAATACAACAGCCTACAACCCTCGTGAAAAAGCAAAAACGGACGGCCGGGAAGCACCAAAAACTTACACAGCATATGCTAAAGTGAAATTAATTTAAAAGAGGAACCTCGAAAATCCCGGACATACCGTCGCGTAAAAGAAAGAACATTTTATCGAGCCGAAAAACAAAGTGGAGAGAGAGACTAATACGGAATACGAAATTTTGATTTTGAACAACGAAACATAGGAACATTATTTTAGACACGAAAAATATGTGAACTTCATCACAGGAACAAGTTGAGTAACAAAAGTCATGCAACCGAATTTTATAAATTATCGCACAATATACCAGAATCTACTCAAAATTTTGCAAGCTATCGACGGGTATTTGAAAGGACGCCTGTTAAACAATAAATAAGGCTCGTCTCGCACCAGTAACTAAAATGTCTAGTCTTGTCTAGTAAAATCCCTGTATAGCTATGCCTTTCTTTTTTGTTTGTCTGTTTTTCATGGATTAATGGGGGCTAGTCACTTCTGCTCTTCAACACATTTTGCACCAACCCCAAATCCAGATTAGATTGATATCGGCATCACCTGTCAAGATTGTTCATTTCTATCACAAACTCCAGAAGAGTTAATTTCTATCTCATTCAGGAACCTATAGATGGCAGCATTACCTAT